>CM038146.1:467896470-468368505 GCA_021437245.1 Aegilops speltoides | reverse complement strand
AGCTCCTCTTGCGGGGCCTTTTTTCTTGGTTAGTACTTTGTTCTTGAATGGCGATAATAGGAAATGGTGGAGGGTCTTGGCGGGCGCCCGGCAAGCCTTAGTGAGGCCTTCTGTGCCCGTGCATAAGTTGAGTACTAAGGTGCCCCTACTTTAATCACGCAGAACCCGACTGGGCCATACAGTCTAGGCGTTGTTGGGCGGGCCCAAAAGTCTGCGAACGCGGGCTGGGTCCACATTGGGCTCCGTGCCCACGCGTCCTCCTGCGGATCGTCGATTGCGGCGTCGTGGAGGCGTGGGTGGTGCGTGCGATCTTTAAAGCGTCCACCCGTGATCACGGCGAGCAAGGTCATTTCCCGATCGCCCGGCTCCTTTAGCCCGCGGCTCCCATGCGTGGGGGGGTGGCGGCGAAGGTGGGAGACCGGGCCGTCCGCGGCGAAGATGGCGAGTCGGCCCGCTCCTCGCCCTCCTCGTGCCTGATTGGCTAGCGGGGCAGCCGAGCCCCTCGCCCTTTAAAAAGGGCGGGAAGGGGCTAAAAATCCCCTTCCTCTTCTTCCTCGTCTTCCTTCGTTACTCTTCCTCCCATACGCCATGGAGGAGGAACGATCCTTCATACATGGCGGCGAGTGCCCGGTGGCCCTCTCCCTATCCTGCGCTGTGGCGTGAGCCTGCCACGAGGGAAAGAGGCGGGCAGGGAGGTCGTGGGCGTGGTGGGCGCTCGGGGGGCGGCGGGGGTGCGCCACCCGTCTCCGCGGCGGCTCCTCTCCTGGCCGGTCCCTGCGGGGCGACCCACAGGAGTTCTTCGTCAAGCTGCGGAGCACCTCGTCGCCGCCTCCGGCTACCGGCCCGTTCAGCCGATGGAACGGATCCGCCCGAGATGTTGGAGTTGCACATGAGGCTGTGGGATCGCGGCCTTTCGAGTTAGTGTTGTATCCGCCGGCGTGATGTCCGATCGAGGTGGAAGGCGTTGCCGCATCCACGGCTTGGCGGCGGGTTTACCCTCCATTTTAAGTTAATGGAGGCGACCTTCTCGCCGTCAAGGTCTTGGACTCCGGCACCCGGGCGAGATCTTGTGGACAGCTCCTCCGATGTGAGCCCCTCCTCAGCGAGTGACGAGGGGAGGCGGCGGCAACGGCAGCCGGGTCCGACTAGGCGTCGGGCCGCCTCAGGCCACCGGCACCCCATCATCCATCGTCGGCCTTTACTCCGGGGCCGTCTCCTTGGGCGGTGGCGTGGAGGCTGCGGAAGGGAAAGGGGGGGCAGGCCGTCAAGTCGAATCTGGGCGAGGTGCCCTCGCAATCTTGGCGTCCCGGCCCGTCTTCAAGCTCTGCCTCCGCGCCTCCGTCTCCATAAGCTCTGGCGGCCCGGGAAGTTCTCTTGGTGTATTCTGGCACCCGTAGCTCACCTAGGCGCCCTTTGCCCTCCCGGCAAGCTTCTCTTGCGGGGCCTCCTTACCTACCTCTGGAGAGAAAGCAGAGAGGATTACGGGCATCTTATCTTTCAATTTGTAAGCCTTGGACCTTAGCTGTATTTAAAATTTGTAATCCTCTCTATCATGTTTTTCATCCTCTAAGGACTTTACTAAATTGGGATGTTTTTAATGAAAGAGGGGCGCTTGCGGATTAAGTCCTTTACTTGATTTTGTGCCTTATGCGTTCCCACCTCGCTTTGAGGAACTTGCTAGGCAAACAGCGTCTTGAGTCGAACGTCGGCCACCTTGGCGGTGTTCTTCCGGCAAGAAACATTCCGGGCGTTGTGGCGCTTGTATTGTTGGCGGACTCGGAAACAAATCAAGGCGCAACAGCTGACTTCCTCCCTCCAATAGGTTTTTCTTTACAAGGCACACTTGTTCAGGGCCAGTCGCCTTCCCGATCCATAAGAGGATGCATGATGAGGATGAAAAACTTATCGACCGCCCCGACTCTACTCGGGGAAATCTTAGCATTTCGCCCCAAAACCGCTCCGGTACTCATTAAAATGCCGATTTCACGGAACCATTCCGATGTCAAACATAGGCTTCAATACATCAATCTTTATGTCGACCATTAGAGACTCGCGTCATGTCGTGATCACATCGGGACTCGAACAAACTTGGTACATCAAAACATCTAAACTCATAATAAAGCATCATCGAAGCGTTAAGCGTGCGGACCCTACGGGTTCGAGAACTATGTAGACATGACCTAAAACCATTCTCGATCAATAACCAATAGCGGGACATGGATGCCCATATTGGTTCCTACATATTCTATGAAGATCTTTATCGGTCAAACCATAACAACATACTTTGTTCCCTTTGTCATCGGTATGTTACTTGCAGAGATTTGATCGTCGGTATCAATACCTAGTTCAATCTAGTTACCGGCAAGTCTCTTTACTCGTTCCGTGTCGTCATCTCATAACTAACTCATTAGTTACATGCTTGCAAGGCTTAGGTGATGAGTATTAGCGAGAGGCGGAAGATACCTCTCAGAGCAATCGGAGTGACAAATCCTAATCTCGAATTATGCCAACCCAACATGAACCCGGAAACACACAGAGCACCTTTATAATCGCCCGATTCACGTTGTGGCGTTCGGTAGCACACAAAGTGTTCTTCGGTAAGCAGGATTGCACAATCTCATAGTTGTAGGAACTTTGTATATGTCATGAAGAAAGCAATAGCGGTATACTAAGCGATCAAGTGCTAGGCTATGAGAATGGGTCATGTCAATCACATCATTCTCTAATGATGTGATCCCATAATCAAATGACAACACATGTCTATGGTGGAAACATAACCATCTTTGATTAATAGGCTAGTCAGTAGAATACTAGTGACTATGTGTTTGTCTATGTATTCACACATGTATCATGTTTCGGTTAATACAATTCTAGCATGAATAATAAACATTTATCATGATATGAAAATAAATAATAACTTTATTATTGCCTCTAGGGCATATTTCCTTCAGTCTCCCAGACTAAGTGATAAATAATCGATTACATAGTAATGATTCTAACACCCATGGTGTCTTGGTGCTGATCATGTTTTGCTCGTGAGAGGCTTAGTCAGCTGGTGCAAACATTGGATCATGTATCTTACAAATCTCTATCTCCCACTTGGACTTGGTCCGAATGGAATTAAGCGTCTCTTGATGTGCTTGGTCCTCTTGTGAAATCTGGATTCCTTTGCCAAGGCAATTGCACGATATTGTCACGAGAAGATCTTCATTGGTCCCGATGCACTTGGTATGACACCTAGATGAGAAATGAACTCCTTCATCGGAAGCTATGTACTCCGCTTCACATGTAGATCCGCCATGGCTTTGTTTAGAAATGCACCAACTTACAGCTCCACCGTTTAATATAAACACGTATCCGGTTTGCGATTTAGAATCGTCCGGATCAGTGTCAAAACTTACATCGGCGTAACCATTCGACTAGCTCTTTGTCACCTCCATATATGAGAAACATATCCTTAGTCCTTTTCGGTATTTGGGATGTTCTTGACGCATCCGATGATCCACTCTGGATTACTTTGTACTATCACCTGCCAAGCTTATTGCTAAGCATCGTCGGTCTGGTACACATCATTGCATATATAGAGCCTATGGCTGAAACATGCGAAACATTTTCATTTCTCTCTATCTTCTGCGTGGTCGGGCATTGAGTTTGACTCAACTTCACCTTGTAGCCCAGTGAAAACCTTTCTTTTGATCCATTTGAACTTTTCAAAATTTTGTCAAGGTATGTGCTTTGTGAAAGTCCTATTAAGCGTCTTGATCTATCTCTATAGATCTTGATGCAATATAACTAATTTGAAAGATGGAGGATGTCGCCTAGAGGGGGTGAATAGGCGCTTTAAAATAATCACGGTTTAGCTTGAACAAATGCGGAATAAACCTAACGGTTAATTTGTCAAGCACAAAACCTAAAACAACTAGGCTCACCTATGTGCACCAACAAGTTATGCTAAGCAAGATAAACAACTATGTGATAGAAAGATATATACAAGGAACACTGGCTATCACAGTAAAGTGCATAAGTAAAGGGTTAGGGTGAGATAACAAGGGCACATGGAGCGAGCGATGTATCGAAGTTCACACCCTTGCGGATGCTAATCTCCATCTGGAGGCGGTGTGGAGGCACAATGCTCCCAGCTCCCTAGGGCCACAATCTCCTCACGCCCTGCTTGCAATGCAAGATGCCACTAAGGACCCTTGAGGCGGTCACTGAACCCGATACAAATGGCGACTTGAGGCCGATCACTGAACCGTACACTTTGGCAACCCTTGGAGGCGGTCACGGTGCCAAATCAAAACCTAGGCGATCTCCACACCTAATTGGAGACCCAGCTTGGGAGCTTTACACCACAATGATTGAGCTCACGAACACCACCAACCGACTAGGGGCAAGCACCCAAGATAAACAAGCTCAAGGGCACCAAGCACCCAAGAGTAATAAGCTTCTCAACTTTAACTTCCGTATCCGTGGAGAACTCAAACGATGCACCAAATGCAATGGCAAGGGCACCAGGTGCCAAGTCCTTCTCTCAAATCCAGCAAAAGCAACTAATGCTAGGGAGGAAAATGAGAGGAAGAACAAGAAGGAGAACACCAAGAACTCCAAGATCAAGATCCAAGGGTTCCCCTCACATAGAGGAGAAAGTGATTGGTGGAAATGTGGATCTAGATCTCCTCTCTCTAGTCGCGGTAGTACCGCTGCAACCTTCACCAAAACAGCCACAACTTTTAAGCGGACTCCAAATTCAATGAAACCAAGTTTGTTGGAAAGCTAACGACAAGGGCTAACACAATCTTGATAGAAATACTAGCAATAAGCAAATGAGAAAAGGCCCAAAAGAAAATGGTGAGAACCCTTCCTCGGAGAAGTGGTAAAACCTCCAACACGAAAACATCATAGAAGCGCATGCAAACTCCATTTCGATGAACTCAAGCTTGTCATCAAGATGATCATAAGCTCTAAGACTCACACAGAAGAACCAAACAAGAACCAAGAAACATGATGCAAGGATGCAATGGTTTGAGCTCTCGACGAGCAATCACGATCAAGCTACTCACTTGAGCCCCCCTTGATAATCGGCTATCGATCCTATAACGGTCTCCCAACTACCATCATGAGACCGGTAAAATAGAAAAACCTATCAAGGCAAACCTTTGCCTTGCATGGTCCCAGGCTAGATGATGGCGATCTTGACTCCCTCAAGTTGGACCACCTTTCTTGATTGCATTGGCTCGATGAAGACTAGATGATTGCTCCCCATAGTCCACTATGGGTGGCGACTCTTGACACATCTTCACAAGTCCATTGACACCACAATGGATGGCAAGATTCAAACTTGATTGCTCCCCATACTCCATTAGGGTGAGCCACTCTTTCTCACTTGAACTTGCACTGCAAACTTGATGTGATCACCACTTGATGTCATCCTCCATGGGTTATATGGGATCTTCCTCTTGATGCAAGACCATGGAAACATACCTAACCCACAAAGAACTCTCACGTAGACCATGGGTTAGTACACAAGCGTAATGGACAATGCTTACCATACCATGGGAACACTTGGTCCCACTAAATACATCTTCTATGCTTTGTGAGTTGATCAACAATTCACTCTTGACTTAGTCTTGATCAACCTTGAATCTTAACTCTCTTCATTTGGATGGTGTCTTGAAGGTAAATATGAATGATCACACAATCTTCTTCTTCAAGACATGCTTGCAATAAACTCAACACTCACATGACCAATCTTTGGATAATTCCTTAATAGCACCTTGGTAACCATAAACTCCTTGAAACCAACACATGGACTTCAAGAAATGCCTATGGAAACATCCTTCAAATATAACTCGATGCAACCATTAGTCCATAGAGAATGTCATCAATTACCAAAACCATGCCTTCCTTTTCTTCACAGCTGCACGCTCTGCAGCCTTGGTCTTCTTCGCATCGATGCGAGATGGAAGGATCGGAGTTGGCGTAGGCGCAGGAGGAGCAGAGGAATTTGGTGCAGTTTCTTCAGGCGCAGATGATGCAATTGCCTCGACTTCTTCACTTTCTTGAGCGCACCACTAGTGGATGCCCTAGCAATTTCTTCAAATGTGGAATGCGGTCATCACCCAGTACTTTCATTTTCATCAGCAGCCTGATTGTCATCAGCGGTGCTGGCATGTTCTTCAGTGGGCTGAGCAGATGATTCAGCCGGAGTAACTTCAATGTGGACAGGAGCAGCGACACTGAAGTGAATTTCTTCATCAGATTGATGAATCAGACCTTGGCGCCCTTCCAATCAGCATAGTAGTGATTGAATTCATCACTCAGTTGCTTGATCTCAGCTTGCAAGGCAACGAGCTGATCATGGGTAAGAGTGAGGACATTGTCCTTGAGGTAGCGCTGCTTCTTGTACTGCGCTTTCTTCAGTCTTCTGCCTTCTTCAAATTTCCACTTCTCTTCCTCAATGAAGGCAGTCAGAACATGACTTTGACCAGGAGTGAGGTTCATCTCCGGCAAAGGCGTGTTAGGGTCCTTGTGCCATAGGTCAATGAAGTCGAGGATCAACTTTCGATCCAATAGCAGTGGCACATTGCTTCCTTTGGCTCTGGCGGCCCTGGCCTGCCTGTCTCTGATGATTTCGGCAAGTTCTTCATCATCAGCCTCATCGTCATCAGAGGGCACTTGGAAAGCAACCTGCTTTTTGTGAGGGTTTGGTCGAAGGCCTCGTCCAGCAGTGGCCTTTTTCTTCAGCAGAGAGGGGCCAGCTGAGGAACTTGCAGATGCTCCTGAGGCAATTGAGATGCCTGTAGTCCTTTGGCACATGGCGAGATGCACGGGTGCAGAGGATTTGGTCGGAGCAGCTGAAGACTTTGTCGGAGGAGCTGAGGAATTTGAAGGAGGAGGAGCAGTCTGAGGAATTGGCCGTGAGGGCTTTGAAGAATCTGGCCGTGAGGGCATTGCTGAGGAACTTGGCCATGAGGGCATCGAGGGTGAAGCAGTTGGCTTATGCGCAGGCTTCTTAGGCATCGCCTTCTTCGGCTTACTAGCAGAGGCCTCAAAGAATGTGATAGCAATGCAGCAGTAGTCTTCATTGAATTTCCTCACCGCTTCCTTTGCTTGTTTGGCCGGTTTGGCTGGCACTTTGCCCATTCATCAGATAATCCTCACCGCGCTTGAGGCTGGTGGGATCTGCCAATTGGCAAGGTGCCAATGGAGGTCTTGGGCATAGAGGGTTGAGTGCGAATTTCTTCATATACTTGGGAGTAACATATCTGTACTCCCTCCATTCCCATGCCCATCTCTTCTCTATCCTCTGTATGCGCACCTTGCGCTGATTTTTGTCCTCCTTGCCAAATTTGGCCTCATCAGGAATGCAATATCCAGCATAAATGTCATCAGAAATCTGAAATGATGTGTTGACCTCAGGCCTCTTTCCTACCTTCTGTGGCTTCTTTCCATCATCCATTTTCTTCAGCTAATGAACATGAACAACTGAAGTTTTTGAAGAGGTGTGCAACTTTTCTTCGAGGAATGCTGCAAATGAGTTAAGTTGATGAGAACCTAGTGATTCAGCAGCGGACATGAGTACCTGTGAACAGAGTATAGTTGCGAGGAATTTGCAGAGGTCATATGCGTTCTCAAAAGATTTTCAAAAAGAATAGGTTTGAGGAATTTGACCAGATGAGTCTTGAAGAATTTCACAAAGCATTCTTAATCTTAGGTTCCAGAGTTGTACAGATTGAAAATCCACACAATTGAGGAATCTTGAAGAAAATCATCGCTTAGAGAAACGAATCAAGAGCAGATGACATGTGAGGTGTTCATGTGTGTGAAGATTTGAAGAATAAACACCTTTGAAGATTTGAAGAAAACATATGAATCAGAGAGGGCAGTAAAAGTAACTTTTAATTACCCCTTTTTGAAGAACACGACGAACTAGGAAGAGTAGATGTGAAGTTCTCAGTTCAGATCTTCCACGCCCTAACTCGGTAGAGGAAGACGGCTACGGCGGCGGCGAAGTGAATAAATCCGCAACCGGCGCGAGTACGATGGCGACGAGGTCGAGACAGTGAAGCTCTTCCTCACCGGCGACGATGAAGTAGCGGCGGCGCTAGGGTTTGAGAAGCTCGAGCGGAGTAAAAACAAAGTGAGGAAGAGGCAGGGGTATTTATAGTGGGAGTGAAAAACTGTACGCTCAAGGAAATCGGATGAACGTGCCCCTGGCTCTTCTCATTCGCTTTGCATGTGTCACCCACGTACTAAGAGGTGGCGATCGTGTAGGATCGTGGGTGAGTAGACAAGTATTGTCGTGGGATGCGGAACGGTTTGAGTGGCAAAGACGAAAATTCAGATAAGATAAGTTAAAAGTTTCGTTCGCAATTTCTTCAGCTGTCAAGGACACAGTGAAGATTTTGAACAAGTTTCAAATAGAATGCACATGAAGAATTTATGAAGAGACTGGGTTGAGTTTAGCATAGAGGGGGAAGGGTCCGATCACATTCACTTAGCAGAAAAATCAACTTGAAGAATTAGCAATAAGTGAATGCTGTAGAAGTCAATGAAGAATAACGGCAGAAAGAGTGAAGACAATGCAAGGTTGAAGAATTTGAAAAACCGAGGAATTTCAAAAACGAAGAAAAACTCAAATTGAAGATTTTCAACTTTGGTTGGTGGCGTAACCCACCGTACAAGAAAACTGATTTCAGACACCGCGTACAATTGTCATAGGGCTCTGAGAATCAATTTCTTCACACTTAGAGGGTTAGTCTTCATTGATTGAAGAAAAACGTTACTTCGTGTGTTGCGCATCTAAGTCATCAAGTCAGCATTAGTGTTGGGATGTGTGTCCTTTTCAGAGAACATTCGAAGATTCTAGGATATTTAGCTCACACCACAACTTGCTAAATCTCTTCTCATCCAAGGGCTTAGTGAAGATATCGGCCAGCTGGTCTTCAGTGCTTGCGTGGTCGATGGAAATGTCGCCCTTCAACACATGATCACGAAGAAAATGATGACGAATCTGGATGTGCTTTGTCTTCAAGTGTTGAACTGGGTTATGAGCAATCTTGATAGCACTCTCATTGTCGCAGTAGAGAGGCACATTCTTCACGTTGATGCCATAGTCCTTGAGTGTTTGCTTCATCCATAGTAATTGAGCACAGCATGATCCAGCAGCAATGTACTCAGCTTCTGCAGTGGAGAGTGATATGCAGTTCTGTTTCTTCGAGGACCAACAGACCAAAGATCGTCCGAGGAAATGGCATGTGCCTGACATTGACTTGCGGTCCACACGATCGCCAGCAGAGTCAGAGTCTGAATATCCAATAAGAGCCCTTGGGATACCGTAATCCAAGTGTTAGTGTGTGAGCTAGATATCGAAGAATATACTTCACAGCCTTATGGTGTGATTCCTTCGGTGTAGCTTGAAATCGGGCACACATGCAAACGCTAAGCATAATATCTGACCTAGATGCACATACGTACAATAAAGAGCCAATCATGGAGCGGTATACCTTTTGATCAAAGTCTTTACCATTTTCATCAGTGCATAGATGGCCATTTGTGGGCATTGGAATTTTGACCCCTTTGCAATCTTGCATGCCGAATTTCCTCAATACGTCCTTGAGGTATTTCTCCTGAGATATGAATATGCCATTGCGCTGTTGACGAATTTGAAGACCTAAAAAGAATTTCAATTCTCCCATCATAGAAATCTGATATTCTTAACTCATCATATAGGCAAATTCAGCACTGTATCGTTGGTCAGTACAGCCAAAAATGATATCATCAACATAAATTTGGCACACAAACAATTCACCATCATAAGATTTAGTGAAAAGAGTTGGGTCGAGTGAACCGGGTTTGAAACCTTTCTTCATGAGGAATTCCTTCAAAGTATCATACCACGCCCGAGGGGCCTGCTTGAGGCCATACAGGGCCTTATTGAGTCTGAAGACTTTGTCAGGATGCTTTGGATCTTCAAAACCACAAGGCCATTTTCATCTTCTTGTTGCGGTAGATCCACTTTGTGCCAATAATGTTGTGCTTGCGAGGATCTGGACATTTGACCAGTTCCCAGACGTTGTTGAGGTCGAGCTGATGTAATTCTTCTTGCATAGCTTGAATCCACTCATGCTCCAAAATGCTTCATCTACCTTAGTGGGCTCTGTGATAGAGACAAAAGCAAAGTGCCCACAAAAGTTAGACAAATGTGAAGCTTTTGAGCGTGTGAGAGAACCTGGTGCTTCAATGTCATGGATGATCTTCTCGATTTGCACATCATTTGCAATGCGAGGATGAGTGGGTTGTCTTCGAGGAATTTGATCCGCATTTTCTTCAGGAGCATTTTCCTCAGCACCATTTTCTTCAGGTGTGCTAGCTCGACGTTCTTCACGTTCTGGAATGAATTCTTCAGCAGATTCTTCGATAGGAATGACATCCTCGGTAGCCTTTAACTTGATAGATTCCTCAAGTTCTGGTTCATCTAACACAGAAGGTAGGCGCTCTCTTTGCGAGCCATTAGTTTCATCGAACCGCACATCTACAGTTTCAACAACCTTGGGAAGAACGTTGTTGAAGACTTTGTAGGTGTCTGAGTCCTTCCAGAACCAAGCATAAAACCCTCATGTGCTTTCGGTGCAAATTTAGAATTGTGATGAGGATCTCTAATCCAACATTTAGCACCGAAGACTTTGAAGTAACTCACATTGGGTTTCTTGTCAGTGAGGAGTTCATAAGCAGTCTTCTTGAAGAATTTGTGAAGATATACTCTGTTGATGATGTGGCACACAGTATCAATAGCCTCAATCCAAAAACGACGAGGTGTATTGTATTCATCAAGCATAGTGCGCGCCATCTCAACAAGAGTTCTGTTCTTGCGCTCCACGACGCCATTCTGTTGAGGAGTATAAGGAGCTGATAACTCATGAGTAATACCAAGTTCATCAAGATAGTCCTCAAGACCAGAATTCTTGAACTCAGTCCCATTGTCACTTCTGATGTGCTTGATCTTCACACCAAAGTTGGTTGAAGCCCTCGAGGAAAATCGTTTGAAGACTTCCTGCACCTCATGTTTGTAAATGACAATGTGCACCCATGTGTAACGAGAATAATCATCAACAATAACAAAGCCATATAGAGATGCATCATTTGTAACAGCAGAATAATGATTAGGACCAAAGAGATCCATGTGAAGCAATTCAAATGGTTGAGCGATGGTCATGATAGTCTTCGCTGGATGCTTGGCATTTGTCATCTTTTCAGCTTCACAGGCTCCGCATAAGTGATCCTTGAGGAATTTGACATTCTCAATGCCAATGACATGCTTCTTCTTCGCAAGCGTGTGCAAATTCCTCATGCCAGCATGACCAAGTCGTCAACTCCATAGCCAACCTTCTGAAGCTTTTGCAAGTAGGCATACGGCCGGTTGTGGTCTTGTAGAGAAATCAACAATGTACAAGTCTCCTCTACTAAAGCCTTCGAAGACTTTGGAATTGAAAGTGCGTTATATCGACTAGAGGGGGGGGTGAATAGGTGATTTTTATGAATTTTTCACAGAGGAATTTGCTGGTGAGGAAATTCCTAAATGAAGAACTACTAGCAGCGGAATAAGTACTCAGAAGTAAACATAACAGAATACAAGCATAGTCATCATGGCGAGATGAAGACAAGCACAGAGTACAGAAAGCGTAAACACAGGATAACACAGGAAAGAAGACGGACAGACTAAAGAAATTGAACTGAGGAAATTGAGGAAGTCTTCACTCAAAGTCTTCAAACAGATATGAACAGGCACGCAACAACAGACAAGAAGAAATAAAAGAGTTGAGGAAATAGAACCAGAAAGCTTGGTGAAGACAATGATTTGGTAGACCAGTTCCAACTGCTGTCTCAGTTGTACATCTGGTTGGAGCGGCTGAATATTTAAACTCAAGGCCACCCAGTCCCGGACACACAGTCCTCACCGTATTCTCCTTGAGCTAAGGTCACACAGACCTCACCCAATCACTCGTGGTAAGTCTTCAGGTGACTTCCGAACCTTCACAAACTCGGTCACTCGGCGATCCACAATTCCTCTTGGATGCTCTAGACCTTGATGCCTAACCGTCTGGAAGAAGCACGATCTTCAAAGGAAAGAAGCATCGGATCCACGCAGGATCAATCTCTTTAGTGATTCTCAATCACTTTGGGTTTGTAGGTGTTGGGTTTTTGGGTTTTCCTCACTTGATGATTTTTGCTCAAAGTCCTCGGAGGATGGGATGCTCACAATTGACAAGTGTCAGTTTCTCTCGGAGCAGCCAACCAGCTAGTGGTTGAAGGGGGCGGCTATTTATAGCCTAGGGAGCAGCCCGACATGATAAGACATAAATGCCCTTGTCGATATGACCATTAGGTGGGTAGATATTTTGGAACCACCAAGATAGCACAACAATGGTCGGAATTTTGACTATCAAAATCCATGGGGCAATCATGTTCTCATCGTAGGCAATTCACACTTTGGTGAATTCCTAACTCCTCGATCGAATAAATTCCTCGAGAGACCGTAAGAACTTTGTCTCTCACATCAAGAATATGACTGAACTGTATGAGATTTCCAATGGCTTCACTCGAAGGGATTGGTAGGTGTAGGATTCTGAGTTGAGCATCACATGGAAATTTTTCCTTAGTATTTCCTCGACCCCCTTTAACAGTACGGTGTTTCCTATTACTCAAGAAAGAGTAAACGAAACTACGAAAACAAAAGTTTTCACGCTTCATGTTCCTCGAATGATTGCCTAGTCTTCAAGGTCACACCAATTTCTTCACTTTCAAAGTCTTCAGAGATCCAAAGTCTTCAGTTGAAGAACTTAATTTTTAGGGGTCGACTTTCTCTGTAAATATCAAACTCCTCATAGACTTATAGACCTGTGTACACTCACAAACGCATCAGTCCCTTAACCTATAAGTCTTCAATACACCAAAATCACTAAGTGGCACTAGATGCACTTACAATCTCCCCCTTTTTGGTGATTGATGACAATATAGGTTAAGTTTTCAACGGGGATAAACATGTGAAGTGTAAATACTGATATTGACGAATTTGATTGCAAGATATAGAAGAACTCCCCCTAAAGATGTGCATAGTGAGGAATTTGCTTTTGAAGCAATGCACACTTGAAGAGTATAATCATGGAGATCTCCCCCTATATCTTGTAATGCATGCACGCATTTGATATATAATATGAAGAATTTGAAATGCATGATGAAATATGGTGACTGATGTAATTCAGCATGCGTGCATTAACATTAATGAGGAATAAGCATGCAGAAGAACACAATAAAAGTATCAGGTCACCATAGAGTTTAAGATTATAACTCAATCCAGCGAAGTTATCAGAAGAACGAGAGTTGTAACTTAGCAAAAAAAACGCCCAGATAAGATAGACCCGCTTGAAGACTAACCCAAATTCCCCCCTTTGTCATCGAATGACCAAAAGGGTTGAAACTGAGGACTAACGCCCCTTAAGAATATCATGAAGATGGAGGAGCGCCAGCGTTGTCAGGGTCTTGTGTTGATGTAGGGCCTGCTGCAGTGTCATCCAAGTCTTCATGCTCGTCCGTGGCGCGTGATGAAGAATATGAGCTGGCCACCACGGAAGGAACCTTGACCCTCTTGAATCTCTTCGGTGGAGGAGCAGACCAGTCAAAGTCTTCCTTGAAGCCCATTTGCTTCAGATCTTCTTCACCATATAGATGTGATGAATAGCCCAAAGCGATCAAACACTTCATGGAGGTAGTAGTAGTTGTTCTTCACTGCATTATGTGTGGAAGTCATGTTGTGAAGAATAGAACCAAACCGACGCTTAACCCACTTGTGGTTGCGATCCACCTTCCGTGAAGACTTATCGCCAGCTTCACGATCAATCAACACACGAGGAGCAAGAGCTTGAGGACTTGTCTTGGTAGCATTGGCAGCAGTATCATGAGTGGCAGAGTCATCATTGGTGGAGTAAGATGCAGCTTTGCAGAACTGACCATCCAATGGACGAATGCCTTCATCGATAACGGCTGGTGACTTGCCCTTCTCATCAGATGAGGAAATTGTCCGCTTGAGGACTTAAATAGGGGGCAAGTAGCTAAGGTGATTCTGAAAATCAGCCTTGTAGTTGAGTGAAGACCTTGTTCTGAGGAATCTCATGATCCACGGCGCGTAAGGCTTCAGCTCAAATGGAGAAAGTGCAACATTCGCCAGAGTCCTCATGAAGAAATCATGATAATTTATGGGAATGCCATGCATGATGTTGAAAAGCATGTTCTTCATCATTCCGATAATTTCTTCATCGGATGAGTCATGGCCTTTGATGGGACTCATGGTCTTCGTCAGAATGCGGTAGATTGTTCTTGGCACATAGAGCAATTCCTTCACGAGGAATTTGGTACTTGGAGCTTGTCCCGGCTTTAGCGGCCTCATGAGCACTTGCATATAGTGATAAGTGAGTTCAGGCTCATCATATAGACAACGAGCACCGTTAGGTGGAGGACTGATTGGTAGGGCACGAAGCAATTCAGAGGCTGGTGCCTTGTAATGAGTGTTTTCAGTCATCCAATCCAACACCCATGAGTTGACGTCAGCAGTATCGCCTGTGATATGCAAAGTTGCGTAGAACTGAAGAATAAGTTCTTCATTCCAATCAACTATGTCAGAGCATAAATTGAGCAAGCCAGTGTCATGAATCATGCTGAGGACTTGAGAGAAGCAAGGCATGGATTCCATGTCCACATGAGGAATATGCTCATGATCGAAGACTTTGTCCTTGTTGAAGAGCACTGAGGAATAGAAGTTGGCTCGGCCGGCAGTCCGTAAATGCTTCCTTCTAAGACGAGCATTGTCATAGGGGTTGAATTCGTGAAGAATACGTGCTTTCGCCAAAGAAATCATCAGCCTTGAATTTTTGCTTCTTGGAGAAAGGATCCTTTGGCTTGGGCTGAGGAGTGTCACCAATTGTAGCACTACTTGAGAATCGCAATATCGTGTTCCTCAGCCGAGGAATTTCGTGGCTCTTCTGCAGCTTCAACAGGTCGCCAATTTTTCATTAACAATTTCTTCAAACTAGTGGCTGGAATTTCTTCATGAATACTTGGGGTTGCATGAGGTTCTTCAGATCCCATTTGCACTTCAAAGGGCGGCAGGGACCGAGGAATAGCTTGAAGGGAGTGAACATTGGAGAGTTGGGATGTTGATCGTCCAAAATTCATCATTGAGCACAGGAGTGGTACAACCAATGTCCACATGCTCCTCTTCAATTTCTTCAACACCTGCCTCTTCAGCAGTAAACTGAGGCAAAGGTGAGGAAATGACTGGGGTTGACGGGATCTTATCCACTTCAATTTCTTTGTCCAACTGCTCTGACGTAGCAGCAGAAGGAGATTCTTCATCAGATTCATCAGGAATCACATAATCTTCGCCAAATGGAACAAGATCCTTTGAAGGCATTGATGAGACTGGAACGGCATCAATTGGATTGTCAATTGAACTGATCAGAGTCTTCATCTTCTTCGAAGCTGAAGAATTTAAAGAAGTTGATGCCTTGCTTTTCTTCACAACTGCACGTTCTGCAGCCTTGGTCTTCTTCGCATCTGATGCAGATGGAAGGATTGGAGTTGGTGTAGGCGCAGGAGGTGCAGAGGAATTTGGTTCATTTTCCTCAGGCACAACTGATGCAGTTGTCCTGATTTGTTCACTTCCCTCAGGCGCATCACTAGTGGATGCCCTGGCAATATCTTCAGAGGCTGGAATGGAGTCATCAGCCCTGACACTCTCATGGTCTTTAGCAGCCTGATTGTCATCAGCGGTGCTGGCATGTTCTTCAGCAGGCTAAGCAGATGCCTCAGCCTGAGTAACTTCAACGTGCATAGGTGGAGCAGCACTTGAAGTGAATTTCTTCATCAGATTGACGAAACGCACTTTGGCGCCCTTCCATTCAGCATGGTAGCGATCAAATTCATCACTCAGCTGTTTGATTTCAACTTGCAAGGCAAGGAGCTGATCAGGAGTGAGAGTGAGGACATTGTCCTTGAGGTAGCGCTGTTTCTTGTACTGCGCTTTCTTCAAACTTCTGCCTTGATCAAATTTCCATTTTTCTTCTTCAATGAAGGCAGTAAGAACATGACTTTGACCAGGAGTGAGGCTCATCTCCGGCAAAGGTGTGTTAGGATCCTTCTGCCACAGGTCAATATAGTCGAGGATCAACTTTGGATCCAGCATCAGCTGCACAGTGCTGCCTTTGGCTCTAGCGGCCCTGGCTTGCCTGTCTCTGATGATTTCGGCAAGTTCTTCATCATCAGCCCCATCATCATTAGAGGGTACATGGAAGGCGACCTGCTTCTTGTGAGGACCTGGGCGAGTGCCTCGACCAATAGTGGCCTTTTTCTTCAGCAGAGAGGGACCAGCTGAGGAATTTCGAGCAGCTGAGGAGCTTGCAGATGCTCCTGAGGCAATAGAGAAGCCTTGAGTCCTTTGGCACGTGGCGAGATGCACAGGTGCCGGGGATTTTGTCGGAGCAACTGAAGACTTTGACGGAGGAGCTGAGGACTTTGAAGGAGCAGTCTGAGGAATTTGTCGTGAGGGTCTTGAGGAATCTGGCCTTGATGGCATAGCAGAGGAGGTTGGCCGTGAGAGCGTTGAAGGTGAAGCACTGGATTTATGTGCAGGCTTCTTGTGCATTGCTTTCTTTGGGTGACTAGTAGAGGCCTCAGCAGAGGCAGCAGCAGCAGCAGAGTCTGTGTTGAATTTCTTCACTGCTTCCTTTGCTTGCTTAGCTAGTTTGGCTTGGCGCTTTGCCCATTCATCAGGATAATCCTCACCGCGCTTGAGGTTGGTGGGATCTGCCAACTGGCCTGGTGCCAATGGAGG
This sequence comes from Aegilops speltoides, assembly GCA_021437245.1. Lineage (NCBI taxonomy): Eukaryota > Viridiplantae > Streptophyta > Magnoliopsida > Poales > Poaceae > Aegilops > Aegilops speltoides. The sequence continues at coordinate 468,351,620 of CM038146.1, read as the reverse complement.
TCTTGGGCATGGAGGGTTGAGTGCGAATTTCTTCATATACTTGGGAGTGACATATCTGTACTCCCTCCATTCTCGTGCCCATCTCCTCTCTATCCTTTGTATGCGCACCTTGCGCTGATTCTTGTCCTCTTTGTCGAATTTGGCTTCATCAGGTGTGCAGTAGTCCTTATATATGTCCTTAGGGATTTCAAACGCAGTAATGACCTCAGGCCTCTTTCCTCCCTTCTGTGGCCTTTTGTCACCCATTTTCTTCAGCTGAGGAACATGAACAACTGAAGTTTCTGAAGAGGTATGCAACTTTTCTTCGAGGAACGCTGCAAATGAGTTAAGTTGATGAGAACCTAGTGATTCAGCAGTGGACATTTGTACCTGTGAACAGAGTATAGTTGCGAGGAATTTGGAGAGGTCATATGCGTTCTCAGAAGGTTTTTCAAAAAGAATAGGTTTTGAGGAATTTGACCAGATGAGTCTTGAGGAATTTCACTAAGCGTTCTTTGTCTTAGGTTCCAGAGTTGTGTAGATTGAAAATCCACACAATTGAGGAATCTTGAAGAAAATCATTGCTTAGAGAAATGAATCAAGAGCAGATGACATGTGAGGTGTTTATGTGTGTGAAGAATTGAAGAATAAACACTTTTGAAGATTTTTAGGAAAACTTGAGAATCAAAGCGAGCAGTTAAAAGTAACTTTTAATTACCCAAAGTGAAGAACATGATGAACTGGGAAGAACAGAAGTGAAGTTCGTCAGGTCAGATCTTCCACGCCCTAACTCAGCAGAGGAAGACGGCTACGGCGGCGGCGGAGTGAAGAAATCCGCAACCAGCGCGAGTACGACGACGACGAGGTTGAGGCAGTGAAGCTCTTCCTCACCAGCGACGATGAAGTAGCAGCGGAGCTAGGGTTTTTGGAAGCTCGAGCGGGAGAGAGAGCGCGAGAGAGGTGAAAGTGAAGTGAGGAAGAGACAGGGGTATTTATAGAGGGAGTGAAAAACTGTTCAACTGAGAAATCGGACGAACATGCCCCTGGCCTCTTCTCATTCGCTTGACATGTGTCACCCACGTACTGAGAGGTGGCGATCGTGTAGGTGTTGGGGAACGTAGTAATTTCAAAAAAATTCCTACGCACACGCAAGATCATGGTGATGGCATAGCAACGAGAGGGGAGAGTGTTCGTCCATGTACCCTCGTAGACCGTAAGCGGAAGAGTTATCACAACGCGGTTGATGTAGTCGTACGTCTTCATGATCCGACCGATCCAAGCACTGAACGTACGGAGCCTCCGAGTTCAGCACACGTTTAGCTCAATGGCGATCTCCGACCTCCGATCCAGCCGAGCTCCGGAGATGAGTTCCGTCAGCACGACGGCGTGGTGACGATGATGATGTTCTACCGGCGCGCAGGCTTCGCCTAAACTCCGCGACGATATGACCGAGGTGGAATATGGTGGAAGGGGCACCGACACGGCTAAGGAACGATCCGAGATCAACTTGTGTGTCTATGGGGTGCCCCGCCTCGTATATAAAGGAGCCAGGGGGAGGAGGCCGCCTAAGGGGCGCCAGGGGGGAGTCCTACTCCCACCGAGAGTAGGACTCCCTTTTCCAAGTTGGAGTAGGAGAGAAGGAGAAAGAGGAGGAGGAGGAAGGAAAGGGGGGGCGCCGCCCCCTTCCCTTGTCCTATTCGGACTAGGAGGGGAGGCGCGCGCCCCTCCTTGCTCCTTCCTCTTCTCCCTCTTGGCCCATGTAGGCCCGGGGGTTCCAGAACCTCCCTACTCCGGAAATGCCGATTTCACCCGGAACCATTCCGATGTCCAAACATAGGCTTCCAATACATCAATCTTTATGTCTCGACCATTCCGAGACTCCGCGTCATGTCCGTGATCACATCCGGGACTCCGAACAAACTTCGGTACATCAAAACATCTAAACTCATAATAAAACTGTCATCGAAACGTTAAGCGTGCGGACCCTACGGGTTCGAGAACTATGTAGACATGACCTAAAACCATTCTCGATCAATAACCAATAGCGGGACATGGATGCCCATATTGGTTCCTACATATTCTATGAAGATCTTTATCGGTCAAACCGCATAACAACATACTTTGTTCCCTTTGTCATCGGTATAGTTACTTGCCCGAGATTTGATCGCTCGGTATCCAATACCTAGTTCAATCTCGCACGCAAGTCTCTTTACTCGCTCCGAATACGCCATCTCATAACTAACTCATTAGTTACATGCTTGCAAGGCTTAGGTGATGAGTATTAGCGAGAGGGCCCAGAGATACCTCTCCGACAATCGGAGTGACAAATCCTAATCTCAATTATGCCAACCCAACATGAACCTTCGGAAACACCAGAGAGCACCTTTATAATCGCCCATTCGTTGCTAGACGCTCGTAGCACACAAAGTGTTCTTCCGTAAACGGAGTTGCACAATCTCATAGTTGTAGGAACTTTGTATATGTCATGAAGAAAGCAATAGCAGATACTAAACGATCAAGTGCTAGGCTAACAGAATGGGTCATGTCAATCACATCATTCTCCTAATGATGTGATCCCATTAATCAAATGACAACACATGTCTATGGTCGGAAACATAACCATCTTTGATTAATGAGCTAGTCAAGTAGAGGCATACTAGTGACTATGTGTTTGTCTATGTATTCACACATGTATCATGTTTCCGTTAATACAATTCTAGCATGAATAATAAACATTTATCATGATATGAGGAAATAAATAATAACTTTATTATTGCCTCTAGGGCATATTTCCTTCAGCCTCCCACTTGAACTAGAGTCAATAATCTAGATTACATAGTAATGATTCTAACACCCATGGTGTCTTGGTGCTGATCATGTTTTGCTCGTGAGAGAGGCTTAGTCAACGGTCTCGCAACATTCAGATCCGTATGTATCTTGCAAATCTCTATGTCTCCCACTTGGACTTGGTCCCGAATGGAATTGAAGCGCCTCTTGATGTGCTTGGTCCTCTTGTGAAATCTGGATTCCTTTGCCAAGGCAATTGCACCAAGATTGTCACGTAAGATCTTCATTGGTCCCGATGCACTTGGTATGACACCTAGATCGGAAATGAACTCCTTCATCCGACTCCTTCATTTGCTGCTTCGTAAGCAGCTATGTACTCCGCTTCACATGTAGATCCCGCCATGACGCTTTGTTTAGAAATGCACCAACTTACAGCTCCACCGCTTAATATAAACACGATCCGGTTTGCGATTTAGAATCGTCCGGATCAGTGTCAAAGCTTGCATCGACGTAACCATTTACGACTAGCTCTTTGTCACCTCCATATATGAGAAACATATCCTTAGTCCTTTTCGTATTTCAGATGTTCTTGACCGCTGTCCAAAGATCCACTCTGGATTACTTTGGTACCTTCCCGCCAAGCTTATTGCTAAGCATACGTCAGTCTGGTACACATCATTGCATACATGATAGAGCCTATGGCTGAAGCATAGGAAACATTTTTCATTTTCTCTATCTTCTGCTGTGGGTCGGGCATTGAGTTTGACTCAACTTCACACCTTGTAGCACAGTGCAAGAAACCTTTCTTTGCCTCGATCCATTTTGAACTTTTTCAAAATTTTGTCAAGGTATGTGCTTTGTGAAAGTCCTATTAAGCGTCTTGATCTATCTCTATAGATCTTGATGCCCAATATGTAAGCAGCTGAAAGATGGAGGATGTCGCCTAGAGGGGGGGGGGTGAATAGGCGCTTTAAAATAATCACGGTTTAGGCTTGAACAAATGCGGAATAAACCTAACGGTTAATTTGTCAAGCACAAAACCTAAAACAACTAGGCTCACCTATGTGCACCAACAAGTTATGCTAAGCAAGATAAACAACTATGTGATAGAAAGATATATAACAAGGAACACTACGGCTATCACAAAGTAAAGTGCATAAGTAAAGGGTTCGGGTAAGAGATAACCGAGGCACATGGAGACGACGATGTATCCCGAAGTTCACACCCTTGCGGATGCTAATCTCCATCTGGAGCAGTGTGGAGGCACAATGCTCCCAAGAAGCCACTAGGGCCATCAGAATCTCCTCACGCCAAGACAATGCAAGATGCCGTGATTCCACTAAGGGACCCTTGAGGGCGGTCACCGAACCTGCATAAATGGCGACCCTTGGGGCGGTCACTCAACCCGACACTTTGGCAACCCTTGGGGCGGTCACTGTACCGTCAAAATGCTCAGGCGATCTCCACAACCTAATTGAGACTTCGACGCTGCCGGAGCTTTACACCACAATGATTGAGCTCCAACACCACCAACCGACTAGGGGCCCAAGCACCCAAGATAAACAAGCTCAAGGGCACCAAGCACCCAAGAGTAATAAGCTTCTCAACTTGTAACTTCCACGTATCACGTGGAGAACTCAAAACGATGCACCAAATGCAATGGCAAGGGCACACGGAGTGCCCAAGTCCTTCTCTCTCAAATCCCGCCGAAGCAACTAATGCTAGGGAGGAAAATGAGAGGAAGAACAAGAAGGAGAACACCAAGAACTCCAAGATCAAGATCCAAGGGGTTCCCCTCACATAGAGGAGAAAGTGATTGGTGGAAATGTGGATCTAGATCTCCTCTCTCTAGTCGCGGTAGTACCGCTGCAACCTTCACCAAAACAGCCACAACTTTTGCAAACGGACTCCAAATTCAATGAAACCAAGTTTGTTGGAAAGCTAACGACAAGGGCTAACACAATCTTGATAGAAATACTAGCAATAAGCAAATGAGAAAAGGCCCAAAAGAAAATGGTGAGAACCCTTCCTCGGAGAAGACTGGTAAAACCTCCAACACCGAAAACATCATAGAAGACGCATGCAAACTCCATTTTCGATGAACTCAAGCTTGTCATCAAGATGATCATAAGCTCTAAGACTCACACAGAGAACCAAACAAGAACCAAGAAACATGATGCAAGGATGCAATGGTTTGAGCTCTCGATTTAACGATACGATCAAGCTACTCACTTGAGAGCCCCCTTGATAGTACGGCTATCGATCCTATAACCCGTCTCCCAACTACCATCATGAGACCGGTAAAATAGAAAACCTATCAAGGGCAAACCTTTGCCTTGCACATGGTCCACTTGAGCTAGATGATGACGATCTTGACTCCCTCAAGTTGGACCACCTTTCTTGATTGCATTGGCTCGATGAAGACTAGATGATTGCTCCCCCATAGTCCACTATGGGTGAGCGACTCTTCTACACATCTTCACAAGTCCATTGACACCACAATGGATGGCAAGATTCAAACTTGATTGCTCCCCATACTCCATTACGGGTGAGCCACTCTTTGTGTTGCTCCACTTGAACTTGCACATCGCAAACTTGATGACGATCACCACTTGATGTCATCCTCCATGGGTTGTATGGGATCTTCCTCTTGATGCAAGACCATGGAAACATACCTAACCCCACAAAGAACTCTCACGTAGACCATGGGTTAGTACACAAAGCGTAATGGACAATGCTTACCATACCATGGGAACACTTGGTCCCACTCGGTACATCTTCTATGCTTTGTGAGTTGATCAACTTAATTCACTCTTGACTTAGTCTTGATCAACCTTGAATCTTTCCAACTCTCTTCATTTGGATGGTGTCTTGAAGGTAAATATGAATGATCACACAATCTTCTTCTTCAAGACATGCTTGCAATAAGCTCAACACTCACATGACCAATCTTTGGATAATTCCTTAATAGCACCTTGGTCAACCCATAAACTCCTTGAAACCAACACATGGACTTCAAGAAATGCCTATGGAAACATCCTTCAAATATAACTCGATGCAACCATTAGTCCATAGAGAATGTCATCAATTACCAAAACCACACATGGGGGCACCGCATGTCCTTTCAATATCCCCCATTTTGGTAATTGATGACAATCACTTTCAAGAGAGTTTATATAAGGAATTATGCATCACAATGCAATGCAACAACCAATGATGCAGGAGAATGAGATGCAAATGCTTAGGACCAAAACCAAAGCAAGGGGAAAACTCAGAAGACTTCTCCACAAAACTCTCTGAAACTCCTCCCCCATTGGCATCGATTGCCAAAATGGGTGAAAAGCTGAGAAGGCCAAAATAAAAGGTGTTCCTCCATAAATTGTGTATTTCTCAACAAGAGAGTGGAATGCAATACACATATCCAACTGCCAATACTTGGAGGAAGACAAACTATATTGAGGCCCAGAGATTGCAACAAAAAGATATGACACAAAGACATAACAAAGAGAGTCACAAGCAACCAGAAGATACCAGATGAAGCAAGCAATCAACGGATATCAATTGAACCAACTAGACCAATGATCCTACATGCCACAAGAATAAAGATATTATGATAAACGCAAAGGAGTGTTCTAAAGAAACTAGAGAAGCTCCCCATGATTTGTGCACACATAAGAATTTTTGCATTTGAATACAAAGTGCACAAAATAGGATCATAGCTCCCCCAAAATCAATAGAAACTCACATCCAGTGCAAGTGAGCCTATAGGAAACAAAGCCTAGCGCTTGCAACAAGCACATGGTTGAGAAACATGTAAAAGAGGCAACTTAAGAATAGGCTCAACCAAAATGATGTGTGTGAGTCATGGCGAAGCACTTGAGAGGACTAAAATTAGGATGAGCATTAAGCATCAACATAGTCTTGAAATAATGAGGCACACGGTGCAAGGCCTATCATTCCCACACACACAACTAGCAAATGGGTTCACAAGCTTACTAATAAGCATATAAAGAACTTATGCTTGTGACAACCCGTGGTGAAGATAGAAGATGAAAGCCTCATCAAGACGAGGGATGCCAATTAAGATGGCAAAAGCCTTGTAAAGATAAGCATGAGGAAAATAATCTTCACCACACAAGAGTGCATCAAGATGCAACGATAGAGGACACGCACTCAAGGCAAAAGCTTTCACGGAGCTACCAAAGAAATAACATAAGAAAGACAAGGTGGACGTGAAAGAAAGGATATCAACTAGAGATGTAATTTCTCTCAAGTGTATAAGGTTCTATGTAGACGAAATCATGATGATATATATATATCTACAAAGAAGGATGTACACCCGAAATAGTTACACCACGAAGGAACAAGATATCCACAAGGAAGTCATAAATATACCAATAAAATATTTGCTTGAAAGCATAGCACTTGGCTAGATATGGTCTTATTGTATATAAATGAAGTCCAAACACACATCCATCAAGGGCATCACAACTAGCAACAGAGATCATCGTTGGGATGCTTTGAGAAAGGAAACAAGTATCACAAGATATGAAATGAATATCATGCCAAGATACAACCTACACAAGGTTGAATGCAAGAGAGGAAAGCATGAATAGATACTTGTTACCGAGATATCATTGGAAGGATGTAGTAGATACCAATTGAAGGTAGATAGTAGTTCATTGATCATCCTAGCTTGACTCCAATATGCACATGGTGACAACACCTTCCTTGTGAGTGAGCCGAGCATCCAATGCATCTCCAAATGTTCCTAGAAGAACAACACAAACTAAACGGTACCCAAACTCATCGGGACCAAATAGTTAGAAACACCAATACATAGGACAAACTCCACATAAATATGTGCATATAGATATGAAAATGAATTTCATGCACATCTCATCCAAATTGAGACTAGGTGGAGTTTCCCCTATATATTGAGTCAAAGAAAGAAAGCATGCCAAATGAAATACATGAAGTAAACATGCATGCTCAGACTTTCAAAACCCGAAACCAAAAGACAAAGAAATTCCAAGTGAAAAGGATACTAAATGGAGAAATCATCACTTGGAAGATATCATTAAAGATACATCAAGGAATGAGATATCCATTGATACACACTAAACTAAAGATGTCAAACTCCCAAAGAGAGGATGGTTCCAAACAAACCAAGCTCTCTATTAAAGTTTCATAATGGCACAAAGTACCAAAAGAAATGGCTTGCCTTCCACCAAAACACACTTGATAAGGATCACAAGAAGAGTGTTCTAAAGAAAATAGAATAGCTCCCCCACGAGTTGTGCATTATATAGGATTTGTATTTGAATACAAAATGCACAAGGTGGGATCACTGCTTTCACTATATCTAGAAAACACTAGGCAAGAACAAGAAATAAACATGATCCACAAGTGGTATGGAAGACACGGGAGTTGACACAAACCTTGGCAGGAGAAAAGGCAAGTAAAACAAAAGCCAATGTAAAGATGATCAACAAATTCTACCACACATAAGACTACCAATTGTCAAAGACAAGAAGTATTTGGAAATAATTCCCGGTGGTAGATAACAAGGATATCCGACATCATCTTCACACCAAACACAAGCAAATTGCAACTTGTAGAGCTAACATGCCACCTAGGAACAAGATAATCTACAATATCAATTCTAGGTGACAATATCTCAAATGTACACATTTTCTAGGCTTGTAATATGCACTTAGCATATTACTTCCCCATAATGTGATACCAATAAGAACTTAACAAGAGGCAATAAGAGGAACAAACAAGAGATAATTAATGGACTATTTAGAATTTGAATTTCTCATGAGAGATATACCACCAAGCGACTAGATAATCTTGTAATGTCAATACTAGATGGTATTCCTCATGTACACACATTTATAGGATTGTGAGGTGCACAAAGCACATCACTCCCCAAAATGGGATGTTCCATTAATCTCTCACATGAGCCAACTAGGATACAAACAAGAAGCAAAAGGCTCAACGACAACACACATGTACATGATGTGCAAACCAACACACACATACTTGATTGCTCAAGATAAGCAAGTTGGAAGCACAACATATACAAACACATGCAAGGAACAAAACCAAACACATGCAAGGGGGCAAGTAACTTTCAAAGTAAACAATTTAAGTACAAGTTACCGCAAGGAGGCACATTGGATATAAGATAGAAACTTGATAATCCAATTGACTTGGCTTGAGACAATAAGAATGATGAAGTCCCCTTAATTCTTCGTAATGTAGCTGAGTCTCCAATGCCCTCCAACCAACACCTATTGATCAAGTTTGAGCTTGGTGGTCCGCAACCGAGTTGGGTCCTAAGAGGTTAGTCACAATAGGCTTGGCTACCCAAATGGTTCTTTTCTTGACACCACTTTGAGTACCAACAAACTTGGCAAACACATTGCCAACCTTATCCTTCCCAAGAGAATAGACATCATCAATAATAATTGGGTTGGATAAGTTACCACTAGTGCATGAAGAAGCGAGGTGACCTTTCTCACGGCGTAGGTAGCAACGTCTACTCTTCACTTTCTTCTCACTTGATTTCTCAACTTGAGAAGCATTAACTTGAGTCTTCTTGGGAAGAGGCCTTTCTTCAACTTGAGGTTGAGCATGTGATTGAACTTGTGCCCTCTTCCCTTGTTGCTTGACACTAATGGCCTTCTTCTTCAATGGGCAAGATCTAACATGATGCCCTTCTACTTTGCACTTGAAGCAAACAATCTTGGCCGAATTCTTGACTTGTTCTTGGCCCTTCTTTTGTTCATCTTGGACTTCTTCTTCTTATTGGAGTTGAATCCAAGTCCACCTTTGTCATTGGGGATTTTGCACACTCAAGATATTGTTGAGTGTGGATTTCCTTGATGACTCTTTTTCCAAGTCTTTCTTCAAAGAAGTGACTTGGGCCTTGAGCTCTTTGATTTCTCTACATGGTTAGTCTCAACACAAGTACTAGAGGAAGTATAAGCTTCATCGTTAGAGCAACAAGGCAAGGAAAGCAATTCATCACAAGATGTACCAACATTGTGAGTAGATGAATTACAAGGACTAGCACATGGCAATATACTATTTTGACTAGAAGTAGTGCTAGTATCCACATGAGGCTCACTAGATGTTACCTTGGCAATCATGGCCTCATGAGCTATCTTTATCACACTATGGGATACTGGAAGATCATCATGAGAGCTTGAGAGATTTTCATGACTTTCTTCCAATTTCCCATAATTGCTAGATAGCACCTCAAGTTGAGCCTATAGCTCAACATTCTCCTTCAAAATGGATGCTTCACAAGTAATAGAGTTAGTAGCACAAGCATCATTATTTACAACAATAGGAGAGGACAACTTGGCAAGCTCTTTTAGATAAGAAGCTTCAAGTTGGGCATGAGACTCGGTGAGTTTGATGAGCTCACCCTTGATGACCCTTGAGCCATTTTCGAGGTGCTCAAAATCCTCAAGGAGTCTAGCATGAGAAACTTCAAGCTTAGCATTTTTAGTTTTGAAATCATTGGCCACCTCAAGAGCTCTATCATGAGATTCCCTCACTCTAGATAATTCTAGAGCAAAAGTCTCCTCAAGAGATTCGGAGGTGGTTTGTTCATGTTCAAGAGCTTGAGATAGCTCCGCGATCTCATTTGCGTAATCACGCCCATGAGCTTCCATTTTCTCAATGGTGACTTCATGCTCCTCGAGATGATATTCCAACTCATCAATATATTTCTTGCCCTCAATGGCAATGGACATAATTTCCATGAAGTTGGAACGAGCAATTTTATTTTTATGAAGAGCTTTAAAAACCATTTCCCCCTTAATTTTTAAGGAGGCAACATTATCATTCTCTTCATCATAATCAACATCATCATCATTCTTGCCATTATCAATATCATCACAAGATATATTGGGATTCAAATTGGGAGATACCTTTGAGGCCTTGGCCATAAGGCAAAATGCAATAGATGATGATGTAGGATCCCTTGAAGCACCATAAAACACCACATCTTGTTCCATGGAGTGTTGGCTTTCCTCTACATTGTTAGCACAACAATTCGAGGAAATAGATGCATTTTTATCATGGCAACAAGACATAGCAAGCATATCATCATGAGATTTAGTCAAGCAATTTCTACATGATATGCAAGGACTATCAACACAAGCATGTGAAACATTTGGAGTGCTAGAAGTGTTAAAGTCCAAAGATGAAGCATTGCAATAAGAAAGTGATGAAGGATTATCAACAATAAGCACACTATCATCATTGCAATGAACACCACTACTCACCATGTCATTACTTTGTGGCGAACCATATGTAGGTGAAGTAGAAGAAGTTGAGAACACAACACGGCCGGAGGTGGGGGGAGAACAGTCATCCTTACAAAACTTGGACACGCCATATTTATCTTGAAGCTTTGTCCACAACTCATGAGTATCCCGGAACGGCATGAGTTGAAATATAACTACATTGCTCAAAGCATCGAAAAGCACATTAGAAGCTTGAGCATTGAGATAAGAGTTTTTCTCATCCTCTAAAGATAATCTTTGGGGATCCTTTGGAGGAGAAAAACCCATATCTACAATTCGCTCTAAATTTGGGTCCATGACCCTAAAGAGATTAAGCATGCGAATTACCCAAACATTAAAATTTGTGCCATCAAAACCTAGAGTGTCAGAGAATCCTAATCCCCTAGTCGACATCTTTACTCTCTAGGTAGTTATGCCCAACAAAGAGAGACGAGGCTCTGATACCAATTGAAAGATGGAGGATGCCGCCTAGAGGGGGGGGGGTGAATAGGCGCTTTAAAATAATCACGGTTTAGGCTTGAACAAATGCGGAATAAACCTAACGGTTAATTTGTCAAGCACAAAACCTAAAACAACTAGGCTCACCTATGTGCACCAACAAGTTATGCTAAGCAAGATAAACAACTATGTGATAGCAAGATATATAACAAGGAACACTACGGCTATCACAAAGTAAAGTGCATAAGTAAAGGGTTCGGGTAAGAGATAACCGAGGCACACGGAGACGACAATGTATCCCGAAGTTCACACCCTTGCGGATGCTAATCTCCGTTTGGAGCAGTGTGGAGGCACAATGCTCCCCAAAAAGCCACTAGGGCCACCGTAATCTCCTCACGCCCTCGCACAATGCAAGATGCCGTGATTCCACTAAGGGACCCTTGAGGGCGGTCACCAACCTGCATAAATGGCGACCCTTGGGGCGGTCACCAACCCAGACACTTTGAAAACCCTTGGGGCGGTCACTGTACCCGCCAAAATGCTCGGGCAATCTCCACAACCTAATTGAGACCCGACGCTGCCTTGAGCTTTACACCACAATGATTGAGCTCCTAACACCACCAACCGACTAGGGGCCCAAGCACCCAAGATAAACAAGCTCAAGGGCACCAAGCACCCAAGAGTAATAAGCTTCTCAACTTGTAACTTCCACGTATCACGTGGAGAACTCAAACGATGCACCAAATGTAATGGCAAGGGCACACGGAGTGCCCAAGTCCTTCTCTCTCAAATCCCACCAAGCAACTAATGCTAGGGAGGAAAATGAGAGGAAGAACAAGAAGGAGAACAACCAAGAACTCCAAGATCAAGATCCAAGGGTTCCCCTCACATAGAGGAGAAAGTGATTGGTGGAAATGTGGATCTAGATCTCCTCTCTTTTCCTCAAAACTAGCAAGAATCCATGGAGGGATTGAGAGTTAGCAAGCTCAAGAAGGTCAACAATGGGGAAGAACACGAGCTCAAAGGATAAGGTTCAATGGGGAAGAAGACCCTTTTATAGGACCTCCGAATCCAACTGTTATGTGCTCAGGTCAGTGCACAAGCGGTACTACCGCTTGAGGAGCAAGACTACCGCTAGCACGCTCAAAACAGCCCAAACGAGAGAGAAAACACAAGTTTTTGGTCCGGGGCGGTACTACCGCTTAGGAGCCACGATAGTACTACTCTGGAGCGGTACTACCGCTCAGGAGCCACGGTAGTACCGCTCTAGAGCGGTAGTAAAAAATTATATCCGCTCTAGTCGCGGTAGTACCGCTGCAACCTTCACCAAAACAGCCACAACTTTTGCAAACGGACTTCGAATTCAATGAAACCAAGTTTGTTGGAAAGCTAACAACAAGGGCTAACACAATCTTGATAGAAATACCAGTAATAAGCAAATGAGAAAAGGCCCAAAATAAAATGGTGAGAACCCTTCCTCGGAGAAGACTGGTAAAACCTCCAACACCGAAAACATCATAGAAGACGCATGCAAACTCCATTTTCGATGAACTCAAGCTTGTCATCAAGATGATCATAAGCTCTAAGACTCACAAAGAGAACCAAACAAGAACCAAGAAACATGATGCAAGGATGCAATGGTTTGAGCTCTCGATTTAACGATACGATCAAGCTACTCACTTGAGAGCCCCCTTGATAGTACGGCTATCGATCCTATAACCCGGTCTCCCAACTACCATCATGAGACCGGTAAAATAGAAAACCTATCAAGGGCAAACATTTGCCTTGCACATGGTCCACTTGAGCTAGATGATGACGATCTTGACTCCCTCAAGTTGGACCACCTTTCTTGATTGCATTGGCTCGATGAAGACTAGATGATTGCTCCCCCATAGTCCACTATTGGTGAGCGACTCTTCGGCACATCTTCACAAGTCCATTGACACCACAATGGATGGCAAGATTCAAACTTGATTGCTCCCCCATACTCCATTACGGGTGAGCCACTCTTTGTGTTGCTCCACTTGAACTTGCACACTGCAAACTTGATGACGATCACCACTTGATGTCATCCTCCATGGGTTGTATGGGATCTTCCTCTTGATGCAAGACCATGGAAACATACCTAACCCCACAAAGAACTCTCACGTAGACCATGGGTTAGTACACAAAGCGTAATGGACAATGCTTACCATACCATGGGAACACTTGGTCCCACTCGGTACATCTTCTATGCTTTGTGAGTTAATCAACTTGATTCACTCTTGACTTAGTCTTGATCAACCTTGAATCTTTCCAACTCTCTTCATTTGGATGATGTCTTGAAGGTAAATATGAATGATCACACAATCTTCTTCTTCAAGACATGCTTGCAATAAGCTCAACACTCACATGACCAATCTTTGGATAATTCCTTAATAGCACCTTGGTCAACCCATAAACTCCTTGAAACCAACACATGGACTTCAAGAAATGCCTATGGAAACATCCTTCAAATATAACTCGATGCAACCATTATTCCATAGAGAATGTCATCAATTACCAAAACCACACATGGGGGCACCGCATGTCCTTTCAGCAGCTTCACCGAGGTCTTTCATTTAAAACTTTTATTGAAGTATCCCTTTATGCTATCCAGAAATTCTATATCATTTCCAATTAATAATATGTCATCAACATATAAAACTAGAAATGCTAGAGAGCGCCCACTCACTTTCTTGTAAATACAGGCTTCTCCAAAAGTCTGTATAAAACCATATGCTTTGATCACACTATGAAAACGTTTATTCCAACTCCGAGATGCTTGCACCAGTCCATAAATGGAACGCTAGAGCTTGCACACTTTGTTAGCACCTTTTGGATCAACAAAACCTTCCGGCTGCATCATATACAACTCTTCTTCTAGAAATCCATTCAAGAATGCAGTCTTGACATCCATTTGCCAAATTTCATAATCATGAAATGCAGCAATAGCCAACATAATTCGGACAGACTTAAGCATCGCTACGGGTGAGAAAGTCTCATCGTAGTCAACCCCTTGAACTTGTCAAAAACATTTCGCAACAAGTTGAGCTTTATAGACAGTAATATTACCATCAGCGTCAGTCTTCTTCTTAAAGATCCATTTATTCTCAATGGCTTGCCGATCATCGGGCAAGTCAACCAAAGTCCATACTTTATTTTCATACATGGATCCCATCTCAGATTTCATGGCCTCTAGCCATTTTATGGAATCTGGGCTCATCATCGCTTCCTCATAGTTCGTGAGGTTCATCATGGTCAAGTAACATGACTTCCGAATAGGATTACCGCACCACTCGGTGCGGATCTTACTCGTAGACCTACGAGGTTCAGCAGAAACTTGATCTGAAGTTTCATGATCAATATCATTAGCTTCCTCACTAATTGGTGTAGTTGTCACGGGAACCGGTTCTCGTGATGAACTACCTTCCCATAAGGGAGTAGATACAGTTACCTCATCAAGTTCTACTTTCCTCCCACTCACTTCTTTCGAGAGAAACTCCTTCTCTAGAAAGGATCCATCTTTAGCAACGAATGTCTTGCCTTCGGATCTGTGATAGAAGGTGTACCCAACAGTCTCTTTTGGGTATCCTATGAAGACACATTTCTCCGATTTGGGTTCGAGCTTATCTGGTTGAAGTTTCTTCACATAAGCATCGCAGCCCCAAAGTTTAAGAAATGACAACTTTGGTTTCTTGCCAAACCACAGTTCATAAGGTGTCATCTCAACGGATTTTGATGGTGCCCTATTTAACATGAATGCGGCCGTCTCTAAAGCATAACCCCAAAACGATAGCGGTAAATCGGTAAGAGACATCATAGATCGCACCATATCAAGTAAAGTAAGATTACGACGTTCGGACACACCATTTCATTGTGGTGTTCCGGGTGGTGTGAGTTGCGAAACTATTCCGCATTGTTTCAAATGTAAACCAAACTCGTAACTCAAATATTCTCCTCCACGATCAGATCGTAGAAACTTTATTTTCTTGTTACGATGATTTTCCACTTCACTCTGAAATTCTTTGAACTTTTCAAATGTTTCAGACTTGTGCTTCATTAAGTAGATATACCCATATCTGCTCAAATCATCTGTGAAGGTGAGAAAATAACGATATCCGCCACGAGCCTCAACATTCATCGGACCACATACATCTCAGTATGTATGATTTCCAACAAATCTGTTGCTCTCTCCATAGTTCGAGAACGGTGTTTTAGTCATCTTGCCCATGAGGCACGGTTCGCAAGTACCAAGTGATTCATAATCAAGTCATTCCAGAAGTCCATCAGGATGGAGTTTCTTCATGCATTTTACACCGATATGACCTAAACAAAGAAGTACCACAAATAAGTTGCACTATCATTATCAACTCTGCATCTTTTGGCTTTAACATTATGAATATGTGTATCACTACTATCGAGATTCAATAAAATAGACCACTCTTCAAGGGTGCATGACCATAAAAGATATTACTCATATAAATAGAACAACCATTATTCTCTCGATTTAAATGAATAGCCGCCTCACATCAAACAAGATCCAGATATAATGTTCATGCTCAACGCCGCACCAAATAACAATTATTCAGGTCTAAAACTAATCCCAAGGTAGGTGTAGAGGTAGCGGTCGACCGCGATCACATCGACTTTGGAACCGCTTTCCCACGCACATCGTCACCTCGCCCTGGCCAGTGCTCGCTTATTCCGTAGTCCCTGCTTTTGAGTTGCAAATATTAGCAATGTAACTCAGATCAAATACCCAGTGCTACTACGAGCTCTAGTTAGGTACACATCAATAACATGTATATCACATATACCTTTGCTCACTTTGCCATCCTTCTTATCCGCCAAATACTTGGGGCAATTCCGCTTCCAAGGACCATCCGCTTGCAGAGAAGCACTCAGCCAGGCTTAGGTCCGACTTGGGTTTCTCTCTTGAGCAGCAACTTGCTTGCTGTTCTTCTTGAAGTTCCCTTCTTCTTCCCTTTGCCCTTCTTCTTGAAACTAGTGGTCTTGTTGACCATCAACACTTGATGCTCCTTCTGATTTCTACGTCCGCTGCTTTCAAAGATCGCTAAGAGCTCGGAATAGTCTTGTTCATCCCTTGCATATTATAGTTCATCACGAAGCTCTTGTAGCTTGGTGGCGTGATTGAAGAATTCTCTCAATGACACTATCATCGTGAAGATTAACTCCCGCTTGAATCAAGTGGTTATTATACCCGCACATTCTCGAGTATGTGTTCACCGACGTAACTATTCTCCTCCATCTTGCAGCTATAGAACTTATTGGAGACTTCATATCTCTCAATCCGGCATTTGCTTGAAATATTAACTTCAACTCCTGGAACATCTCATATGCTCCATGATGTTCAAAACGCCGTTGAAGACCCGGATCCAAGCCGTAAAGCATGGCACGCTGAACTATAGAGTAGTCATCACTTTGCTCGCCAGACGTTCTTAACGCCGCCGGTTACATCAAGAAGCAGTTCGCACCCAGCGGTGTTTCCAGACATAACTCTTCCAGGCAGCAATGAGGATCATCTCGAAGTTACGGACCCAGTCCGTAATTGCTACCATCATCTTTCAACTTTGCTTTCTCAAGGAACGCATTAAAATTCAACGGAACAACAAAGACGAGCCATCTATCTACAAACAAACATAGACAAGCAAGATACTATCAGGTACTAAGTTCATGATAAATTTAAGTTCAATTAATCATATTACTTAAGAACTCCCACTTAGACGGACATCTCTCTAGTCATCTAAGTGATCACGTGATCCAAATCAACTAAACCATAACCAATCATCACATGAGATGGAGTAGTTTTCAATGGTGAACATCACTATGTTGATCATATCTACTATATGATTCACGCTCGTGAAGGAAATATGCCCTAGAGGCAATAATAAAGTTATTATTTATTTCCTTATTTCATGATAAATGTTTATTATTCATGCTAGAATTGTATTAACCGGAAACATAATACATGTGTGAATACATAGACAAACATAGTGTCACTAGTATGCCTCTACTTGACTAGCTCGTTTATCAGAGATGGTTAGGTTTCCTAGCCATGGACAAAAGAGTTGTCATTTGATTAACGGGATCACATCATTATGAGAATGATGTGATTGACTTGACCCATTCCGTTAGCTTAGCACTGGATCGTTTAGTATATTGCTATTGCTTTCTTCATAACTTATACATGTTCCTGTAACTATGAGATTATGCAACTCCTGCCATCGGAGGAACACTTTGGGTACTACCAAACGTCACAACATAACTGGGTGATTATAAAGGAGTACTACAGGTGTCTCCGAAGGTACATGTTGAGTTGGCGATTTCGAGATTAGGTTTTGTCACTCCGATTGTCGGAGAGGTATCTCTGGCCCTCTCGGTAATGCACATCATTATAAGCCTTGCAAGCAATGTAACCAATGAGTTGGTTACGGATGATGCATTACGTAATCGAGTAAAGAGATTTGCGGTGACGAGATTGAACTAGGTATTGGATACCGACGATCGAATCTCGGGCAAGTAACATACCGATGACAAAGGGAACAACGATGTTGTTATGCGGTTTGACCGATAAAGATCTTCGAGAATATGTAGGAGCCAATATGGGCATCCAGGTCCCGCTATTGGTTATTGACCGAGAATAGTTCTAGGTCATGTCTACATAGTTCTCGAACCCGTAGGGTCCGCACGCTTAAGGTTTCGATGATGCTTATATTATGAGTTTATAAGTTTTGATGTACCGAAGGAGTTCGAGTCCCGGATGAGATCGGGGACATGACGAGGAGTCTCGAAATGGTCGAGACGTAAAGATCGATATATTGGACGACTATATTCGGAGTTCGGAAAGGTTCCGAGTGATTCGGGTATTTTTCGGAGTACCGGGGAGTTACGGGAATACGGGGAAGAGTATTGGGCCTTAATGGGCTTTAGTGGGAAGGAGCGAGGAGGAGGCGCGCGCCCCTCCCAAGCCCAGTCCGAATTGGACAAAGGGTTTGGGGCGCGGCCCCCCTCTTCCTCCCTTCTCCACTTCCCTTCTTTCCCCCCTTGACCTAGTTGGACTAGGAAAGAAGGAATCCAACTCCCGGTGGGAGTAGGACTCCCTTGGCGTGCCCTCCTCCTAGGGCCGGCCTCCTCCTCCCTCCCTCCTTTATATACGGGGGCATGGGGCACCCCATAGACACACAAGTTGATCTACGGATCGTTCCTTAGCCGTGTGCGGTGCCCCCTTCCACCATATTCCACCTCGGTCATATCGTCACGAAGCTTAGGCGAAGCCCAGCGCCGGTAGAATATCAAGATTGTCACCACGCCGTCGTGCTGACGGAACTCTCCCTCGACACTCGGCTGGATCGGAGTTCGAGGTACGTCATCGAGCTAAACGTGTGCTGAACTCGGAGGCTCCGTACGTTCGGTGCTTGGATCGGTCGGATCGTGAAGACGTACGACTACATCAACCGCGTTGTCATAATGCTTCCGCTTACGGTCTACGAGGGTACGTAGACATACACTCTCCCCTCGTTGCTATATCATCACCATGATCTTGCGTGTGCGTAGGTAATTTTTTGAAATTACTACGTTCCCCAACAGTGGCATCCGAGCCTAGGTTTTATGCGTTGATGTTATATGCACGAGTAGAACACAAGTGAGTTGTGGACGATATAAGTCATACTGCCTACCAGCATGTCATACTTTGGTTAGACGGTATTGTTGGATGAAGCGGCCCAGACCGACATTACGCCAGACGCTTACGCCGAGACTGGTTCTACCGACGTGCTTTGCACACAGGTGGCTGGCGGTGTCGGTTTCTCCAACTTTAGTTGAACTGAGTGTGGCTACGCCCGTCCTTGCGAAGGTTAAAACGGAGTCTATTTGACAAACTATCGTTGTGGTTTTGATGCGTAGGTGAGATTGGTTCTTGCTTAAGCCCGTAGCAGCCACGTAAAACTTGCAACAACAAAGTAGAGGACGTCTAACTTGTTTTTGCAGGGCATGTTGTGATGTGATATGGTCAAAACGTGATGAGATATAAGTTGTTGTATGAGATGATCATGTTTTGTTGAAGTTATCGGCGACTGGCAGAAGCTCTATGATTGTCTCTTTGTTGCATAAGATGCAAGTGCCAAATAATTGCTTTACTTTATCGCTATGCGAAGAGCAATAGTTGGTGAGACGACCATGTGATGACATATTGATATAGATCAAGATGATGAATATCATGGTGTCGTGCCGGTGACAATAGAGATCATGATAGTACTTTGGAGATGGAGATCAAAGGTGCAAGATGATCATGGCCATATCATGTCACATATTTTGATTGCATATGATGTTTATCTGTTATACATCTTATTATGTTTTGTTTGACGGTAGCATTTTAAGATGATCTCTCACTAATTATCAAGAAGTGTTCTCCCGAGTATGCACCGCTATGATAGTTCTTCGTGCCGAGACACCACGTGATGATCGGGTGTGATAGGCTCTACGCTCAAATACAACGGTGCAAAACAGTTGCACACGCAGAATACTCAGTTATACTTGACGAGCCTAGCATATACAGATATGGCCTCGAACACGGAGACCGAAAGGTCGAGCGTGAATCATATAGTAGATATGATCAACATAGTGATGTTCACCATTGAAAACTACTCCATCTCACGTGATGATCGGACATGGTTTAGTTGATTTGGATCACGTGATCACTTAGATGACTAGAGAGATGTCTGTCTAAGTGGGAGTTCTTAAGTAATATGATTAATTGAACTTAAATTTATCATGAACTTAGTCCTGATAGTATTTTGCAAATTATGTTGTAGATCAATAGCTTGCGTTGTTGCTTTCATATGTTTATTTTGATATGTTCCTAGAGAAAATTATGTTGAAAGATGTTAGTAGCAATGATGCGGATTGGATCCGTGATCTGAGGTTTATCCTCATTGCTGCACAGAAGAATTATGTCCTTAATGCACCGCTAGGTGATAGACCTATTGCAGGAGCAGATGCAGACGTTATGAACGTTTGGCTAGCTCAATATGATGACTACTTGATAGTTTTGTGCACCATGCTTTATGGCTTAGAATCGGGACTTCAAAGATGTTTTGAACGTCATGGACTATATGAGATGTTCCAGGAATTGAAGTTAATATTTCAAGCAAATACCCAAGTTGAGAGATATGAAGTCTCCAACAAGTTCTATAGCTAAAAGATGGAGGAGAATCGCTCAACTAGTGAGCATGTGCTCAGATTGTCTGGGTACTACAATCGCTTGAATCAAGTGGGAGTTATTCTTCCGATAAGATAGTGATTGACAGAATTCTTCTAGTCACCATCACCAAGTTAATAGAACTTCGTGATGAACTATAGTATGCAAGGGATGACGAAAATGATTCCCGAGCTCTTCGTGATGTTGAAATCGACGAAGGTAGAAATCAAGAAAGAGCATCAAGTGTTGATGATTGACAAGACCACTAGTTTCAAGAAAAGGGCAAAGGGAAAGAAAGGGAACTTCAAGTGGAAAGACAAGCAAGTTGTCACTCCCGCGAAGAAGCTTCAAGCTGACCAAAGCCTGAAACCGAAAGCTTACATCGCAAAGAAAATGGTCACTGGAAGCGGAAATGCCCTAAATATTTGGTGGATAAGAAGGATGGCAAAGTGAACAAGGGTATATCTGATATACAGGTTATTGATGTGTGCTTTACTAGTGTTTATAGTAGCCCCTGAGTATTTTATACTTGTTCGGTTGCTAAGATTAGTAACTCGAAACAGGAGTTACAGAATAAACAGAGACTAGTTGAAGGGAAAGTGACGATGAGTGTTGGAAGTAGTTCCAAGATTGATATGATCATCATCGCACACTCCCTATACTTTCAGGATTAGTGTTGAACCTAAATAAATGTTATTTGGTGTTTGCGTTGAGCATGAATATGATTTGATCATGTTTATTGCAATACGGTTATTCATTTAAGTTAGAGAACAATTATTGTTCTGTTTACATGAATAAAACCTTCTATGGTCATACACACCAACGAAAATGGTTTGTTGGATCTCGATCGTAGTGATACACATATTCATAATATTGAGGCCAAAAGATGCAAAGTTAATAATGATAGTGCAACTTATTTGTGGCACCGCCGCTTGGGTCATATCGTGTAAAGCGCATGAAGAAACTCCATAAAGATGGATTTTCGAATCACTTGGTTATGAATCATTTGATGCTTGCGAACCGTGCCTTTTGGGCAAGATGACTAAAACTCCGTTCTTCGAACAATGGAACGAACTACCGACTTATTGGAAATAATACATACCGATGTATGCGCACCAATGAGTATGAAGGCTCGTGGCAAGTATCATTATTTTCGACCTTCACAAGATGATTTGAGCAGATATGGGTATATCTACTTGATGAAACATAAGTCTGAAATAGTTGAAAGGTTCAAAGAATTTCAGAGTGAAGTGAAAAATCATCGTAATAAGAAAATAAAGTTTCTGCGATCTGATCACAGAGACGAATATTTGAGTTATGAGTTTGGTCTTCAATTAAAACAATGTGGAATAGTTTCACAGCTCACGCCACCTGGAACACCACATCATTATGGTGTGTCCAAACGTCAGAATCGCACTTTATTTGATATGGTGCGATCTATGATGTCTCTTATTGGTTTACCACTATCATTTTGGGGTTATGCATTAGAGACAAATGCATTCACGCTTAAAATAGGGCACCATCTAAACCGCTGAGACGACACCGTATGAACTATGGTTTAGCAAAGAAACCTAAGCTGTTATTTCTTAAAGTTTGGAGTTGCGATGCTTATATGAAAAGGGTTTTTCAACTTGATAAGCTCAAACCCAAATCGGAGAAGTGCGCTTCATAGAATACCCAAAGGAAATTGTTGGGTACACCTTCTATCACAGATCCGAAGGCAAATTTGTTGTCGATAATAGATCCTTTCTAGAGAAGGAGTTTCTCTCGAAAGAAGTGAGCGGAGGAAAGTAGAACTTGATGAGGTAATCGCACTGTTCCTTATTTGAAAGTAGTTCATCACGGAAATCAGTTCCAGTGATTCCTACACCAATTAGTGAGGAAGCTAATGATGATGATCATGAAACTTCAGATCAAGTTACTACAAAACCTCGTAGGTCTTCCAAAGTACAGTCCGCACTTGAGTAGTACAGTAATACTGTTCTGGAAGTCATGTTACTAGACCATGATGAACCTACGAACTATGAGGAAGCGATGATGAGCCCAGATTCCGCGAAATGGCTCGAGGCCATAAAATCTGAGATATAATCCATGTATGAGAACAAAGTATGGACTTTGAGTGACTTGCTCGATGATCAGTGTCAGTGTCAAAACCGGCGGATCTCGGGTAGGGGGTCCCGAACTGTGCGTCTAGGCGGATGGTCACAAGAGACGAGGGACACAATGTTTTTACCCAGGTTTGGGCCCTCTCGATGGAGGTAAAACCCTACGTCCTGCTTGATTAATATTGATGATATGGGTAGTACAAGAGTAGATCTACCACGAGATCAAGGAGGCTAAACCCTAGAAGCTAGCCTATGGTATGATTGTTGAGATGTAATATTCGTTCCACGGACTAAGGCCCTCCGGTTTATATAGACACCGGAGAGGCTAGGGTTACACAGAGTCGGTCACAATGGTAGGAGATCTACATATCCGTATTGCCAAGCTTGCCTTCCACGCCAAGGAAAGTACCTTCCGGACACGAGTCGGAGTCTTCAATCTTCTATCTTCGTAGTATGGGAGTCCGGCGGATATCGATAGTCCGGCAGTCCGGACACCCCCTAGTCCAGGACTCCCTCAGTAGCCCCCGAACCAGGCTTCAATGACGATAAGTCCAGCGTGCTTGTAATCTTCGGCGTTGCAAGGCGGGTTCTCCTTTCAAATTCCATGTACCAAATTAACAAAGACTCGGCTTCATCTTGAATACTGTGTTCCTTGGCTTCTACGCCAAATTATGGCCCTCTTCCACGCGTCGCACGAATGCGAAAAGCCAGGGTGTCTTTTACATTTCACCCCCTAATTGTGCGGGTCGCCCGCCTATAAAAGGGGCAGGGATCCAGATCCAAACCGCACCGTCTTCCTCCCGCGTATACTCCATCGAAGCGCCTCTGACCCTGAATCCATTCCACCATGGATCGTCAACGTGGCTCTTCCTCACGCGCTCCTAGCCCATCGCCAGGGTATTGGAGGAGGTGCTCCATTTCGCACAATGAGCTAGTAAAGCTCCAAACGGAGGGATTTCTTCCTCCGACCTTCATGGTTCCAGTCCAATCCGGACTGGTTACTTATCGAGGGGGAGGCAGGGAGGACACCCCAAGCCCCAACAAGGGGGAGCGGTGTGTTTCGGCCCCTATCTCGATAAGGGGCTCGGATTTCCAATACATCCGCTCCTCCGCGGGCTCTCAAGTTCTATGGACTCCAGCTCCACCACCTCACGCCCGCCTCAGGCCGCACATCGCGGGCTACGTAGCTCTTTGCGAGCTATTCCCGGCATCGAGCCCCATTTCGCATTGTGGAAGAGGTTGTTCGCCTGCACCCCATTCTCACCAGGGTCCATATATCAAGTGGGCGGCGCCAAATATGGCGATCGCCGACCGGATACCTATCCGCACCCCCAAGAGGGCGACGAAGACCGCCCTCGGAGTGGTTTTATATTGTAGACGCCTCCGTTGCTCGACCCAGTCCGGATTGGCCTCCGGAGTTTGATGCTGCTCCCTTGAAGAAACGCCACCGGTGGCGCCCATGAGCCCCGCTTGGAGGTAGACAAGAGCGCCCATTACTTGATGGCCCGGATAAGATTAATGGCTCATTCCGCTTGACCATGATTGGAGTCATGGCGACGCAGCATCAAGCGGGGTGCAGCCGCTGCAATACTGAGGCCACCCCATGTGGGATTTCAATGGGAGGATGATGCCACCGGCACGGCCAAGAAGGGCCGGGTTCACCTAGGATCCGTGAAGGTCCTGTCCGGTCTGTACAAGGGGAGAAGGAGGACTTCTTCGCCCGAACCCCGTGAGGGGTTTTCCATGATCAACCCTGAGGATGGGTGTTTAACACCTCAAAGGGCCTTTTCCCGTATCTTCAAGTTTAAGCTTCTTACATTACGCCTTTGGCGCAGGTCTGCGCGGACTGTGGAGGACATGGTGAGTCCTGCCCACAACCCGAGGATCCGGAAGGATCCACGGTCCGCCTCCAAGAGGATCCGACATCGAGGTGGAGCTAATCGACGGGGTGTATCACCAGCTCAGCATTGATAATGCTTTGGTCGCCATTACGGCGGACTACCCCGGGCTAAGTTCGACATCCCAGGTGACCACGACCGAAGTCCGGACACCGTTATATTATCCTTGCCTATTTCTGACCTTCGCGAATGATGGTATCTTGCAGGAAGCGCCATTACGGCAGGGAGCCGAGCCTACGGCGGCCGACCTACAGAGGTCAGTCTGAACTAGCAGGAGGAAAAGGAGCACCGTGCGGGCGGAAACGTTGCCGCAGAGGTATAGCTTGTGTTTGATCTTTTTGAGCAACGTTCCGAGGAAACTTCTAAGTGCTCATGATCTTTATAGAGAAAAGCGCCGCCGGATCATGAAAGCACGTGAATTGCCGACCCAACCAACACCAGCCGTGCTCCAGCCGCCGGACTGGAGGGGAGGCAAGCGCAAGACGCGAACCGGATCCTACTCCAATGGAGGATACCGACAGACTATCCGCCACCAAGTCGAGGTGGAGAGCGCTATGAATCATAGACGCCACGACAGTTTTTCAAGAGGCGTGCTTTTCCCGAGGCATTGGATGCCTTTAACGCAGGGACGCGATCTCTGGGCTGCTCAAAATGGTTTTACCAGAGCCACAAGTAGTATGTTAAAGACATACGGTAAGGAAATTTTAATGGTTGTATACACCAAGAGTCTCCCCCGAGACTTAAATTAGTTATGCGAACTGATTTAAGGATCATTTGGAATTTCAGGCCCTTAACGAGAAGAATGCCCGCTGTCCCGGAGCTGCAAGATTGCAAGGCCCAACTTGAGGTCAAGACTTGCTGCCGCAGGAGGAGACGGAAAGACCCTCCCGGTAACACATTTGTATAAATTAATATAAGTGCTGTGCGGAATGCACGCGAAGTCTAATAATGACATCGCAGCGCCACCAACAAGATCCGGACAGGCAAGCGCTCGCACCAGCTAAAGGTCGGCGAGAATGTGTTGAACAGAGTTCAGCAGAAAGGAACAAGCTCCAAGATGTCAACGCCAAGCTCGGAGAAGAGCTAAAGGGCGACAGCCGAGCTGTCCGGCTCCGTCAAGGAGAATCAACGGCTTGTCGCGGCATCTATAGTAGTGCTTGAGCGAACTCTAAGGAAGAAGAGTTCGGCGAGGAAGCAATTTGACATAATATGTCTTGTAGGTATACTCACGGGCCGCCCCATGGAGGAGATGCCCGATCAATGGGTGATCAACTTCCAACTGTTGCAGCTATTCGAACGAAGTTCGGCAGTAATGAGTGGCGCCGTGCAGGCTTTATGGCCATCCTCGCCCGCCCGAGGGCCTCGGGGAGCTTGCAGAGAAGCTGCAGGGAGTGCGGTAGCGCTTCCGTTTGTGGAAGGTCTCGGCTTGCCGTCAAGGTGCCATGGAGGCTTGGGCCATGGTGAAGACGCGGTACAAGAAGGCGGATCCCAACCATATGGCCAAGTTGGACCGGTGGGGCCCGACGGGAAGGAGATCCTGTGAGTTTAGTGTACAGCCAGTAGAACTGGCTGCTAAATTTTCCTAACGGATCAGTAAGCTAGACAGCTGTTAGACGGGATTGAGGAGGAATACAATCAATAAACTTGACAATGTATGTTATCCTTTAAAAATGACATGTGAAATGCCTTCTAGCCGGATTGTAGATCGCTTGTCTTTGCCGACCTTTTCGCTTCGACCTCGGGACCCTAGAGTCCTGAGTGTGTCCGAATACCTTTTGGTTAAGAAATAACCATGGTATGCATGGAGACCAAAGTAGGGGTCATTAGTGCTTTATCGCATAAGTGCCCAACTAGTTATGTTATATTACATGGTTAGTAAGAAACATCTTCCAGGAGAATAGTTCCGCTAAGGGTTCCTTTCATTGGGAGGCATGCCCTAAAGTGCATGTCCGGACTGCCAAGAGAGCAGAAAACATCCGGGGCAGATGGGAAAAAAAGGTAAAAAGTCATCTTTTAAATCACCGACCGAATATTCCCTTAAGAACGCTTAGCTTTGCTTCACCCACCGAGGTACACATCCGCCGACCCGGCAAGAATAATCGCAGAGGTGCTCCCTTTACCACCTAGCCGAACAATCGGGAACGTAGGGGTAAGCACAGGAGCCAGGCAACCCAGCTTGGCCAAAACTTAAGTCATATCGATGCATATAATGGCGAGTAAAAGGTACATGTGGAAGCGTGACACATGTGTTGGGTATAAACTCAGATAGTTGAGCTTCTGTAAAAGAAGCCCCCAGGAATAACGAGTGCGGATGGCACCTCGTATGTGTGCAAAGAATGCGAAAATAGGCCCCGAGGGGCTTGTTGAATTAAAAAGGATAAAAAGAGAAACAGAAGATAGCCGAAATATAAAAGGTTGGACGGGGGAAGGGGACGAACTCTTAGTCCGGTGCTAGGCGTAGAATCGTCGGAGTCGGGCTGCGTTCCATGGGTTCGGCTCGAGTCGGTTGTCCGACGCATTTCGTAGACGGTATGCTCCGCTGGTCAGTACTTGATCAATAATGAAGGGGCCTTCCCATCTGGGCTTGAGCTTGTCCTTTTTCTTGTCCGGCAGCCGTAGAACTAGTTCGCCAACGTTATAAGTCTTGGCCCGTACTTCTCTGCTTTGATATCTTCGGCCTGCTGCGATAGAATGCGGAACGAGCCTTCGCGACGCCACGCTTCTTCCTCCAATGTGTCCAAGCTGTCCCGCCGATCCAGCTCGGCTTCTCTTTCTCATACATGCGCACTCGAGGTGAGTCATGAATAATGTCGCAGGCAAGACTGCCTCTGCGCCGATACTATAAAAATGGTGTGAATCCGTAGTACGGTTAGGCGTTGTCCGCAGCCCCAGTCTGGTACGGAGTCGAGCCTCGACCCATTGGTATCGGATTTGGTGAGTGACCTCACCAATCTGGGTTTAATGCCGCCATTATTAGACCGCTTGTTCTTTCCACTTGACCGCTGGTTTGAGGGTGATAGACCGACGATAGTCGAGCTTAATGCCCATATTTTTGCACCATAACTTGACCTCATCGGCCGTGAAGTTCGTGCCGTTGTCGGTGATGATGCTGTGGGGACTCAGACGTTGTATCACCTCGATATAAAGTCTATCACTGGTCCGGACTCTGCCGCTTTGACCGGTTTGGCCTCTATCCATTTGGTGAACTTATCCACCATGACCAATAGGTACTTTTTCTTGTGGGTTCCCTTTAAGGGTCCGACCATGTCAAGCCCCCAGACCGCAAACGGCCAGGTAATGGGTATGGTTTTGAGGGCGGTGGGTGGCATATGGCTCTGATTAGCAAAGAGCTGGCAACCAACGCATCGCTGGACCAAGTCCTATGCATCTGCCCGAGCCGTCGGCCAGTAAAATCCTGTTCAGAATGCCTTTCCTACCAGGGCCCGGGCTGCTGCGTGGTGTCATGGATTTCAGCCCGGAGGTTTCGCCCTTCTTCTTCGGAGATACACCTTTGAAGGACTCCGGTAGTACTTTTCTTATAAATTTCTCCCTCATGGACCTTGTAGGCCTTCGATCGCCGGACTATGCAGCGGGCCTCATTTTGGTCTTCAGGAAGTTCCTGCCTAAGTAAATAGGCTAGGAAAGGTTCTGTCCACGCGCGATTACGCCATTATATCGTGGGCGGAGGGTGTTATGTCATCTGCTGAATCACCGTTGGTGCGGTTTTCTCCGGTTTATCGCTACCGACTCCTCTTCCCATAGTACGGATGGCTTGAAGAGCCGCTCCAGAAGATATTTGAGGACAACATCACGCTTCGCACCGATGCATGCCAGACGCCGCCGCTTGGTTATTATCTCGGCTATGTGATGGAATTCGAGTCCTTCAAACCGAGCTGATATTTTCAGACAGCATTGCGATATGCTGCCATTTTCGGATCCTTGGCGCCAAAGTCTCCATTTATTTGGGATATTGCAAGGTTTGAATCTCGCACCTCTAGGCGTTGAATGCCCATGGAGACCGCCATCCGAGACCATGTAATAGGGCCTCGATTCGCTGCATTGTTGGAGTCCGTGTACATTTTTGAAGTACATATCGGATCAGATCTCCGTGGGGATGTCAAGACGACGCCAGCCCCATCCGCCAACATTTTGGAACCGTCGAAGTGCATAGTCCAATTGGAGTATGCGCCGTACTCTTTAGGGAGTTCGACTTCAGTCCATTCGGCGACGAAGTCAGCCAAAACTTGTGACTTTATGGCTCGTCGAGGTCTGTAAGTTATGTCGAATGGCAAGAACTCAATGGCCCATTTTGCAATCCTGCCCGTTGCGTCGCGGTTATTTATAATGTCATTGAGTGGTACTTCAGAGGCCACTGTTATCGAGCACTCTTGAAAGTAGTGCCGGAGCTTCCGAGACGCCATGAACACCGCGTATGCTATCTTCTGATAGTGCGGGTAGCGGGATTTGCAGGGGGTTAACACAGTGGATATGTAATACACTGGTTTTTGAAGAGGGAATTTATGCCCTTCTGTCTCTCGTTCAACGACGAGGACAACGCTTACAACTTGATGTGTTGCTGCGATATATAACAACATTGGTTAGCCCAGAGTGGGCGCAGCCAAGACCGGATTTGTTGCCAATATGGCCTTTATTTCTTCGAGTCCGCGAAGGCGGCCTCCGCCCACTGGTGTTCGGTGCGCCTTAGGAGGCGATAAAGGGGCAACACCTTCTCTCCTAAACGGGAGATAAAACGGCTTAAAGCTGCCACGCATCCTGTTAATTTTTGTATTTGCTTGAGGTCCTTTGGGATATCCAACTGTGACAGAGCCCGGATTTTGGCAGGATTTGCTTCAATTCCTCTACCAGATATGATGAAGCCCAGCAGCTTTCCGGCTGGTACGCCGAAAACACATTTTTCCGGATTCAGCTTAATGTCATATGCTCTGAGGTTGTCGAATGTGAGCCTCAAATCGTCTACTAAAGTTTCGACGTGTTTTGTTTTGACGACTACGTCTCTACGTATGCCTCAACTGTTTTGCCGATCTGGGTGGCCAGACATGTTTGAAGCATGCGCTGATATGTTGCGCCAGCGTTTTTAAGTCCGAAGGGCATCGTGTTGAAGCAGAATGGTCCGTATGGAGTGATGAATGCCGTTGCGGCTTGATATGCTTCCGCCATTTTGATTTGATAATAGCTAGAGTATGCATCCAGGAAGCACAACGAATCGTGTCCTGCTGTGGCATCGATAATTTGATCGATGCGGGGGGGGAAAGGATCCTCCGGCAAGCCTTATTGAGGTCTTTGAAGTCGACCGTAGACGCCAGATTTATCCTTCTTTGGTACCATCACCAAATTTGCTAGCCAGTCCGGATGTTTGATATCTCTAATGAATCCGGCTTCCAATAACTTGGCTAGCTCTTCTCCCATTGCCTGTCTTTTGGGCTCGGAAAATCGTCAAGAGCCTGCTTGATAGCTTAAATCCTTTAGGATGTTTAGGCTGTGTTCGCCAACTCGTGAGGGATTCCGGCATGTCCGAGGGATGCCAAAGCGAAGATGTCCCAATTTTCCGGCGGAATTGCGCGGTTCGGCGTCAACTTCGGGGCTCAACTGTGCCCCGATGGAAGCCGTCTTTGTTGGGTCCATTGGTGGACCTGAAATTTTATTATCTTGTCTGCTGGTTTGAAGGAGGTGGACTTGGATCTTTTATCAAGTATCACATCGCCCTGCTTAACGAGAGCGAAGCGCGTGAGTTCCTCTGCCGCTAAGGCTTTGGATAGTGCCTCGAGGGCTAGTGCGGCTGTCTTGTTTTCGGCGCGAGTGCTATATCCGGATCACTAACGAGTGATTATTCCGCCGGGCCTGCATTTTGAGCTTCATGTACCCGTAATGAGGTATTGCTTGAAAATTGTGAATGCCTCTCGTCCTAATATGGCGTGATAGCCGCTGCTGAACGGGCCACCCGAACGTGATTTCTTCGGATCAGAATTGTCCGAGAGCCGAACACCACATCGAGTGTGATTTTTCCGGTGCAGCGCGCTTCCGGCTAGG
Source organism: Aegilops speltoides (assembly GCA_021437245.1). Lineage (NCBI taxonomy): Eukaryota > Viridiplantae > Streptophyta > Magnoliopsida > Poales > Poaceae > Aegilops > Aegilops speltoides. The sequence continues at coordinate 468,320,800 of CM038146.1, read as the reverse complement.
GATTATTCCTCTGAAGGTTGTGCTTGCTTCGCCAATACGGCTCCAATCGATTTCCATTTTCTGCAGGGTTTCCTCATAAATGAGGTTTAGTCCGCCGCCGTCCCATGAGGACTTTTGTCACGAAAGACGCCCACTATGGGACTAAGTACCATGCGGCTAGGGCTCGTAGTTCGAGATGTGGGCTCGTCATTTGGCGCTGAAGGTAATAGCTGTGTCACCCATGGATTTGCTGTTGCGACTTGGTAGACTTCGCGAGTTCATGGATTGTTCGTTTCGATATTATTTGTTGCGAAAGTCTCAAGACTATTGATACCGTGGCTGGTATTGTTGGAGTGGTTTCCCGGAGCTAGAAGCTCTTCGCCACTTTTGGCCACCTGCCGTAATATCCAACATGCTCGAAGGCTATGTGTTGGGACAGCTCCCTCTGCACTATGAAGTTTACAGGGTCCATTGAGCCATCCCTCCAGTACGGTTCCGTTTCCCTTGCTGGGTTTTTGCTTTTTTGTTTTTGCATCTGGGGCCTGATTGTGAGGCACCCTTTTACCGCGGACTGGGTTTGGGGCCGGATTATCCCAAAATTGATTTTCAGGTTTCCGGAAACTCTCCATTGCGCAGTACTTTCGCACTATGGACGCCAGATCGGTAAAGCGCGTAATCTTGCGACGATCAATGGCGTTCAGTATTCCCTTGTCCGTGCAGTTATTGCAGAAGATCGAAATTATGTTTTCCTCTCGGCAGTCCTTTATCCTGTCCATAACCAGGAGGAATCGCCCAAGAATGATGTACTATTTCAAGGCTCTTGCGAATTAGAGATAGGTCGATATGTCCGAGCGGGTGGGTGGAATAAAATCCGGATCCTGCCCATCTTTGGGCTCAAAGGCCGAGGGGCTTCCAATTCGGGAGCTTGATTTGCCGGAGACAGTCCGTGAGTCCGGAGCGACGATGATTTTAGGTTCAATGCTCGATCGAGTCCGCCCCTCCGCGGGAATCCGCATGGAGGGTTCGGGAATCGACACGGATTGTTTTCAACACCGCAAAGGATTGCCGAAGTTGTTCCTCTACCACTTCGACGTGGTGGGTAGCCCGGGAGAGTTAATCTCTCTCGATCGGTTTTAAGCCCGATCGATTGTAGTCCGTAGTAACTCCCAGTATGGCGGCGCGATCCAAGAGTTCGTTAACGCATTTAGAGCTCAATATTGATCTAACTGTTCGGCAGCTTTAGGGCGACGCGAAGATTGCTTCCGACGACTTGAGAAGTCATTGCGAAGCGGCGGCGGACAGCGGTCATAAGAAAGCCACCAAGCCGATTGTTCGGCGGCGCCAAGGCCCTCCGGCGAAAAACACCGCCTTTGAAGACGGGTAAAGGCATCCGCTCTATCGGCGACGACACGAGGAACTCTCAATGAAAGCACCAATGTCGGTGTCAAACCGGCGGATCTCGGTAGGGGTCCCGAACTGTGCGCCTAGGCGGATGGTAACAAGAGACGAGGGACACAATGTTTTTACCTGTGTTCGGCCCTCTCGATGGAGGTAAAACCCACGCCCCGCTTGATTAATATTGATGATATGGGTAGTACAAGAGTAGATCTACCACGAGATCAAGGAGGCTAAACCCTAGAAGCTAGCCTATGGTATGATTGTTGAGATGTAATATTCGTCCCACGGACTAAGGCCCTCCGGTTTATATAGACACCGGAGAGGCTAGGGTTACACAGAGTCGGTCACAATGGTAGGAGATCTACATATCCGTATTGCCAAGCTTGCCTTCCACGCCAAGGAAAGTACCTTCCGGACACGAGCCGGAGTCTTCAATCTTCTATCTTCGTAGTATGGGAGTCCGGCGGATATCGATAGTCCGGCAGTCCGGACACCCCCTAGTCCAGGACTCCCTCAATCAGCAAGCCATGTTAAATAAATGGATCTTCAAGAGGAAGACGGACACTGATAGTAGTGTTACTATCCACTAAGCTCGACTTGTTGCAAAAGGTTTTCAACAAAGTTCAAAGGTGTTGAATACGATGAGATTTTCTCACTCGTATCGATGCTTAAGTCTGTCTGAATCATGTTAGCAATTGCCACATTTTATGAAATCTAGCAAATGGATGTCAAAACTGCATTCCTTAATGGATTTATTAAAGAAGAGTTGTATATGATGCAACTAGAAGGTTTTGTCAATCCTAAAGGTGCTAACAAAATGTGCAAGCTCCAAATGATCCATCTATGGACTGGTGCAAGCATCTCGAGTTGGAATATACGCTTTGATAAGTTGATCAAAGCATATAGTTTTATATGGACTTACGATGAAGCCTGTATTTACAATAAAGTGAGTGGGAGCACTACAGCCTTTCTGATTAGTATATGTGAGTGACATATTGTTGATCAAAAATGATGTAGAATCTTTCTCCAAAGCATAAAGGAGTGTTTTAAAGGAGTTGTTTAAAAAGAAAAGACCTCAGTAAATGCTACTTACATATTGAGCATCAAGATCTATTGAGATAGATCAAGACGCTTGATAAGATTCTCAATGAGTACATACCTTGGCAAGATTTTGAAATAGTTCAAATGGAGCAAATCAAAGAAAGAGTTCTTTCTGTGTTGCAAAGGTATGAAATTGAGTAAGACTCAAATCCCGACCACAACAGAAAATAGAAAGAGAATGAAAAGTCATTCCCTATGCCTCGACCATAGGTTCTATAAAGTATGCTATGCTATGTACTGCACCTATTGTATACCTTGCTCAATTTCGCAAGGGAGTACAATATTGATCAAGGAGTAGATCATCGACATTGGTCAAGAATATCCTTAGTAATGACTAAGGAGATGTTTCTCGATTATGGAGGTGATAAAAGAGTTTGTTGTAAAAGTTACATCGATGCAAACTTTTACACTGATCCGAATGACTCTAAGTCTCAATCTGATACATATTGAAAGTGGGAGCGATTAGCTAGAGTAGCTCCGTGCGAGCATTGTAGACATAGAATATTTGCAAAATACATACGGCTCAATGTGATGCACCGTTGACTAAGCTTCTCTCACGAGCAAAACATGATCACACCTTGGTACTCTTTGGGTGTTAATCACATAGCGATGTGAACTAGATTATTGACTCTAGTAAACCCTTTGGGTGTTGGTCACATGATGATGTGAACTATGGGTGTTAATCATATCTGAGATATGAATATTGGTGTTAAATCACATGACGATGTGAACTAGATTATTGACTCTAGTGCAAGTGGGAGATGAAGAAATATGCCCTAGAGGCAATAATAAAGTTATTATTTATTTCCTTATTTCATGATAAATGTTTATTATTCATGCTAGAATTGTATTAACGGAAACATAATACATGTGTGAATACATAGACAAACATAGTGTCACTAGTATGCCTCTACTTGACTAGCTCGTTTGTCGAGAGATGGTTATGTTTCCTAGCCATGGACAAAAGAGTTGTCATTTGATTAGCGGGATCACATCATTATGAGAATGATGTGATTGACTTGACCCATTCCGTTAGCTTAGCCTTGGATCATTTAGTATGTTGCTATTGCTTTCTTCATAACTTATACATGTTCTGTAACTATGAGATTATGCAACTCCGTTTACGGAGGAACACTTTGGGTACTACCAAGCGTCCTAGCGTAACTGGGTGATTATAAAGGAGTACTACAGGTGTCTCGAAGGTACATGTTGAGTTGGCGTATTTGAGATTAGGTTTTGTCACTCCGATTGTGGGAGAGGTATCTCTGGGCCCTCTCGGTAATGCACATCATTATAAGCCTTGCAAGCAATGTAACCAATGAGTTGGTTACGGGATGATGCATTCTGAGCGAGTAAAGAGACTTGCGGTGGCGAGATTGAACTAGGTATTGGATACCGGCGATCGAATCTCGGGCAAGTAACATACAAATGACAAAGGAACAACGTATGTTGTTATGCGGTTTGACCGATAAAGATCTTAAGTAGAATATGTAGGAGCCAATATGGGCATCGAGGTCCGCTATTGGTTATTGACTGAGAATAGTTCTAGGTCATGTCTACATAGTTCTCGAACCGTAGAGTCCCTGCAACAAGGTTTGATGCGAGTTATATTATGAGTTTATGAGTTTTGATGTACGAAGGAGTTGAGTCCGGATGAGATCGGGGACATGACGAGAGTCTCGAAATGGTCGAGGCGTAAAGATCGATATATTATGCGACTATATTTGGAGTTCGGAAGGTTCAGTGATTGGGTATTTTTGAGTACTGGGAGTTACAGGAATACGGGGAAGAGTATTGGGCCTTAATGGGCTTTAGTGGGAAGGAGCCGGGAGGCGCGCGCCCTCCCAAGCCCAGTCCGGGTGGACAAAGGGTTTGGGCGCGGCCCCCTCTTCCTTCCTTCTCCACTTTCCTTCTTTTCCCTTGACCTAGTTGGACTAGGAAAGAAGGAATCCTACTCCCGGTGGGAGTAGGACTCCCTTAGCGCGCCCTCCTCCTAGGGCGGCCTCCTCCTCCCTCCCTCCTTTATATCACGAGGCGGGGGCACCCCATAGACACACAAGTTAATCTACGGATGGTTCCTTAGCAGTGTCGGTGCCCCTTCCACCATATTCCACCTCGGTCATATTGTCATGAAGCTTAAGCGAAACCTGCTGCGATAGAACATCAAGATCGTCCTGCCGCGCCGTCGTCTTGTGGAACTCTCCTCGACACTCGGCTGGATCGGATCGAGGGGCGTCATCGAGCTGAGCGTGTGCTGAACTTCGGAGGCTCCGTGCGTTCGGTGCTTGGATCGGTCGGATCGTGAAGGCGTCGACTACATCAACAGCGTTGTCATAGCGCTTCGCTTACGGTCTCACAGTGCGTGAACATACACTCTCCCTCTCGTTGCTATATCATGGTGATGGCATAGCGAGAGAGAAAATCGCCCATGTACCCTCGTAGACCTTAGCGAAGCGTTATCTGCGGTTGATCGTCGTCAGTCAGTGAGCCGAGCTGCGGAGATGAGTTCGGTCGGCGAGCTGCGGAGATCGTCGACGATGGCTGACGATGATGCTGCGGCGCTTCCCTTCCACGATGGACGAATATAACAATGGCCTGCAGGAACCCGAGGAGCAGGACGCTGGCAAAGGAAGGCGCCTAGAGGCGCCAGAAAAGTCTCCCGGGAGTAAGGACTCCCTTTCAAGTTGGAGTAGGAGAGAGGGGGAAGGAGGAGGAGGGAAGGAAGGCGCGCCCCCTTCCTTGTCCTATTGGGGACTAGGAGGGGGAGGCGCCTTGCTCCTTCCTCTTCTCCCTCTTGGCCCATGTAGGCCCATGTAGGGTTCGTAACCTCCATTACCCCGATTCACGGAACCATTCCGATGTCAAACATAGGCTTCAATAGACCATTCAGACTTCGATAACCTCCATACTCATAATAAAGCATCATTGAAACATTACTCAGGACCCTAAAATGACATGACCTAAAACCATTCTCATCAATAACCATTCCGATGGATGCATCCTACATATTCTATGAAGATCTTTATCGGTCTTAACAACATACTTTCAATCTTTTTGATCGCCGGTATCCAATACCTAGTTCAATCTCGCTATCGCAAGTCTCTTTACTAGTTCCGTATACGTCATCTCATAACTAACTCATTAGTTACATGCTTGCAAGGCTTAGGTGATGAGTATTACCGAGAGGGCCTAGAGATACCTCTCCGACAATCGGAGTGACAAATCCTAATCTCGAATTATGCCAACCCAACATGAACCTTCGAAACACCAGAGAGCACCTTTATAATCACCCGATTACTTGACGCTTTGGTAGCACACAAAGTGTTCTTCCGTAAACGGAGTTGCACAATCTCATAGTTGTAGGAACTTTGTATATGTCATGAAGAAAGCAATAGCAAGATACTAAACGATCAAGTGCTAGGCTAATGAATGGGTTATGTCAATCACATCATTCTCCTAATGATGTGATCCCATTAATCAAATGACAACACATGTCTATGGTCAGGAAACATAACCATCTTTGATTAATGAGCTAGTCAAGTAGAGGCATACTAGTGACTATGTGTTTGTCTATGTATTCACACATGTATCATGTTTCCGGTTAATACAATTCTAGCATGAATAATAAACATTTATCATGATATGAGGAAATAAATAATAACTTTATTATTGCCTCTAGGGCATATTTCCTTCAGTAGGATCGTGGGTGAATAGATAAGTATTGTCGTGAGAAGCGGAACGGTTTGAGCGGCAAATCCGAAAATTCAGATAAGATAAGTTAAAAGTTCCGTTCGCAATTTCTTTAGCTGTCAAGGACATAGTGAAGAATTTGAACGAGTTTAAAATAGAACGCATATGAGGAATTTGTGAATAGACTGGGTTGAGTTTAGCATAGAAGGGGAAGGGTCCGATCACATTCACTTAGCAGAAGAAATCAACTTGAAGAAATAACAATAAGTGAATGCTGTAGAGGACATAAAACTCATATATATATATATATATATTCGAATGAAGAACAACACCGGAAAGAGTGAAGACAATGCAAAGTTGAAGAATTTGAAAAACTGAGGAATTTCAAAAACGAAGAAAAACTCAAATTGAAGATTTTCAACTTTGGTTGGTGGCGTAACCCACCGTATAAGAAAGCTGATTTCAGACACTGCGTACAATTGTCGTAGGGCTCTAGGAATCAACTTCTTCATTAATTTCTTAACACTTAGAGGGTTAGTCTTCATTGATTGAAGAGAAACGTTACATCGTGTGTTGCGCATCTAAGTCATCAAGTCAGCATAAGTGTTAGGAAGTGTGTCCATTTCAGAGAACATTCGAAGATTCTAGGATATTTAGCTCACACCGCAACTTGCTAAATCTCTTCTCATCCAAGGGCTTTGTGAAGATATCGGCCAATTGATCTTCAGTGCTGACGTGGTCGATGGAGATGTCGCCCTTAAACACATGATCACGAAGAAAATGATGACGAATTTGGATGTGCCTGGTCTTTGAGTGCTGAACTGGGTTATGAGCAATCTTGATGGCACTCTCATTGTCACAGTAGAGAGGCACATTCTTCACGTTGGCGCCATAGTCCTTGAGTGTTTGATTCATCCATAGTAGTTGAGCACAACACGATCCAGCAGCAATGTACTCAGCTTCTGCATTGGAGAGAGATACACAGTTCTGTTTCTTCGAGGACCAACAAACCAAAGATCGTCCGAGGAAATGACATGTACCAGATGTTGACTTGCGGTCCACGCGATCGCTAGCATAGTCAGAGTCTGAATATCCAATGAGATCAAAAGTGGAGCCCTTGTGATACCATAATCCAAGTGTTGGTGTGTGAGCTAAGTATCGAAGGATATGCTTCATAGCCTTATGGTGTGATTCCTTCGGTGTAGCTTGAAATCGGACACACATGCAAACACTAAGCATAATATTCGACCTAGATGCACATAGGTACACTAAAGAGCCAATCATGGAGCGGTATACCTTTTGATCGAAGTCTTTACCATTTTCATCAATGCATAGATGGCCATTTGTGGGCATTGGAATTTTGACCCCTTTGCAATCTTGCATGCCGAATTTCCTCAATATGTCCTTGAGGTATTTCTCCTGAGATATGGATATTCCATTGTGTTGTTGACAAATTTGAAGACCTAAAAAGAATTTCAACTCTCCCATCATAGACATTTGATATTCTTCAGTCATCATATAGGCAAATTCATCACTATATCGTTGGTCAGTACAACCAAAAATGATATCATCAACATATATTTGGCACACAAACAATTCACCATCATAAGACTTAGTGAAAAGAGTTGGGTCGAGTGAACCGGGTTTGAAGCCTTTCTTCATGAAGAATTCCTTCAAGGTATCATACCACTCCCGAGGGGATTGCTTGAGGCCATACAGGGCCTTGTTGAGCTTGAAGACTTTGTCGGGATTCTTTGGATCTTCAAAACCTGGGGGTTGAGCAACACATATACTTCTTCCTCAAGCTTACCATTGAGGAATGCACTTTTCACATCCATTTGTTGTAAGATAATATCATGATGGTTAGCATAGGCAAGTAATATGCGAATAGCCTCAAGTCTAGCAACAGGTGCAAAAGTTTCATCGAAGTCAATTCCTTCAACCTGTGTGTAGCCTTGAGCTACAAGCCGTGCCCTATTCCTCACCACAAGGCCATTTTCATCTTGCTTGTTGCAGTAGATCCACTTTGTGCCAATAATGTTGTGCTTGCGAGGATCTGGACGTTTGACCGGTTCCCGAGCGTTGTTGAGCTCGAATCGATGTAATTCTTCTTGCATAGCTTGAATCCACTCGGGCTCGAAATGCTTCATCTACCTTAGTGGGCTCTGTGATAGAGACAAACGCAAAGTGACCACAAAAGTTAGATAAATGTGAAGCTTTTGGCGTGTGAGAGGACCTGGTGCTTCAATGTCATTGATGATCTTCTCGATTTGCACTTCATTTGCAATCGAGGATGGCGGGTTGTCTTGAGGAACTTGATCCACATTTTCTTGAGGGCATTTTCCTCGGCACCATTTTCTTCAAAGCGCCACCGGCGTTCATCATGTTACGGAATGAATTCTTAGCAGATTCTTGATGGAATGACATCCTCAGTGGCTTTGAACTTGATAGAATCCTCAGGTGCTGGTTCATCTATCACAGAAGGTAGGTGCTCTCTTTGCGAGCCATTAGTTTCATCAAACCGCACATCCACAGTTTCAACAACCTTGTGAAGAACGTTGTTGAAGACTTTGTAGGTGTGCAAGTCCTTTCCGTAACCAAGCATGAAACCCTCATGCACTTTTGGTGCAAACTTAGAATTGTGATGAGGATCTTTAATCCAACGTTTAGCACCGAAGACTTTGAAGTAACTTACATTGGGTTTCTTGTCAGTGAGGAGTTCATAGGCAGTCTTCTTGAAGAATTTGTGAAGATATACTCTGTTGATGATGTGGCAAGCAGTATCAATTGCATCACTCCAGAAATGACGAGGCGTCTTGTATTCATCAAGCATAGTGCGAGCCATCTCAACAAGAGTTCTGTTCTTGCGCTCCACGGCGCCATTCTGTTGAGGAGTATAAGGAGCAGATAACTCATGAGTAATACCAAGTTCATCAAGATAGTCATCAAGAACAGAATTCTTGAACTCAGTTCCATTGTCACTCCTGATGTGCTTGATCTTCACACCAAAGTTGGTTGAAGCCCTCAAGGAAAATCGTTTGAAGACTTCCTGCACCTCATGTTTGTAAGTGACAATGTGTACCCATGTGTAACGAGAATAATCATCAACAATAACTAAGCCATATAGAGATGCATCATTTGTCACAGCAGAATAATGATTAGGACCGAAGAGATCCATATGAAGCAATTCAAATGGTCGAGTGGTAGTCATGATAGTCTTCGCTGGATGCTTGGCCTTTGTCATCTTCCCAGCTTCACAGGCTCCGCATAAGTGATCCTTGAGGAATTTGACATTCTCAATGCCAATGACATGCTTCTTCTTCGCGAGCGTGTGCAGATTCCTCATGCCAGCATGACCAAGTCGTCGATGCCATAGCTAGCCTTCTGAAGCTTTTGCAAGTAAGCACATGGCAGGTTGTGGTCCTGTAGAGAAATCAACAATGTACAAGTCTCCTCTCCTAAAGCCTTCGAAGACTTTGGAATTGTCAGCTTCCAAGATCACAACACAACGATACTTGCCAAAGACAACAACCATATCAAGATCACAAAGTATTGAGACAGACATGATGTTGTATCCTAAGGACTCGACAAGCATGACTTTGTCCATGTGTATGTCCTTAGAGATCGCAACCTTGCCTAGACCCAATACCTGACTTTTGCCTTTGTCAGCGAAGATGATATGCTTCAGATGTGACGGTGATAAGGGAGCATCCATCAATAGATTCTTGTCACCAGTCATGTGATTTGTACATCCACTATCAAGGACCCACTCATTTGCTTTGGGTTGATCATCCTGCAGATGAATTAGTGCAGCTTACGAACTCATATACTTCATCAGTGAAGAATATGACATCAGTATCATCAGGTCAATTTCATCAAGCAATTAGAACAGATAATCGGTATGAGGGCGTGAGAAATGAAGGTTCATTTCATCATGATTAGCTGCGTCCTATCGAGCACTATTCAGGTCTCCAACAAATTCTTGATCGTTTTGAGCACGATCGAGACTGACCCGACATAAGAGATTAGTTCTTTTCTTCACCACCCACATCTGGAGGGTGGCAAAGAATTCATCACTCTGCGGGCACCATATGAGAAAGGCGGCATGGGCGCCATCCACTTTGTTTCACATAAGAGGGTTAGGGTAAGCATATGAATAAGCGGAGAAATTCTTGAGGACTTATGAACATAATGATTTGAAGAATAATGCACATATTCATAGCCCTTAGCTCTACCTGCGAAAATGAAGGGTTAGCACGATGATGATCATATGATGACTTTGATCCTTTTGAGAATTTGATCCACGTGAGGAATTTGGTCCACGAGGACTTGGATCCATATGAAGAATTTGGTTCATATGAAGAATTTGATCTGAGTTCCTTTTCTTCACGGTGGTGTCATGAGGACATTCACGAAGACTTTCAAGGCAACTTTTGGGAACCCAGATTTTTTCATAGGAGAACCGTTCTGCAGATTAGTCCCAACATATCTAGCAAATACTTCACCATTCGATTTTTGAACAGTTTATAGTTAGAGTCAAATGACTCATCGGAAGAATGAGGAGATTCACATGTAAAGCGAGATAAGTTGGATGGATCAACTGGAGGTCCCTTTGACAACCCATGAGGTTTTGGGGTCTTGCTCGGGCTTCCCATATGTTCCATCAGCATTGAGTTTCCTCTCAAAGGCAATACCCTCTTTCCTAGGGTTTCTGTTGAGGATCTGCTTTTTGAGCACATCACAAAGAGTCTGATGCCCTTTGAGGCTTTTGTACATGCCTGTCATGTACAATTCCTTCAGCCCTGCATCATTAGTGATACTTGCATTGTCCTCAGATGAGGAATTAGTGACAGCAGAGACATATGAAGAATTTGTAGCATTAGAATCATTCAAACATTCAGGTGAAAAATTAGCAGTTTCACGTTCAATGCACTTCAGACATGGAGGAACAAATTCTTCCTGGGAAGCGCTATTTTGTTGAGCAAGTAATGAATCGCGCTCCTTCTGAAAATCTTCATAATCCACTCTTAGCTTTTCAATATCTTGCTTTCTTCGAAAAAATTCATAAGAAAGCTTCTCGTGATCTGATAAGAGAGTGTTATGATGACCTTGAAGATTGTCAAACCTGGACTGAAGTCTCTGAAGATTTTCAGTCAAGGTTTTAGTGCGATCCATTTCTTCACCCAACATATCATCACTTTTGTCTAGCATGTTTTGAACCTTTTCAAAGGCCTTTTATTGTTTCACAGCAATTTTAGCAAGTTTAGAGTAGCTGTGTTTGAGATTCTCATCAGATTCATCCTCACTAGAGTCAGAGGAGGCGTATCTAGTTACCTTGGCACCTTGTGCCATGAAGCAATAGGTGGGAGCGTAGTCATCATTACCTTCATCAGCCTTGTTGGTGGAGTCATTTTCTTCAGAGTTGAAGATAGACTTGCTGATGAATGCAGTAGCGAGAGCTAGGCTCGCCACACCAGACTCAGACTCCTCGGATGCCTCCTCGTCCTCATGTTCCTCAGATTCAGCCTCAGAGTCCATTTCCTTGCCAATGAATGCCCGAGCCTTCTTGGAGCTGCTCTTCTTGTGAGATGAAGACCTCGAGGATTTTGATGATGAAGAATTTGAGGATTTCTTCTTCTTTGCGTCATCAGAACTGTAATCCTTGTATTTCTTCTTCTTTGATTCCTTATCCCACTGAGGACAATCTTGGATGTAGTGACCAGGTTTTTTGCATTTGTGACACAGTCTCTTCTTGTAGTCACTGGATGAGGAATCATTGTTCCTTGAGGGTTTTCCAAAGCGACCACATCTAGAGAACTTCTGAAATTTCTTCACGAGCAGTGCAAGTTCTGGCTCGATTCTTGGGATCACCAAGGCTGCGGCGAGTCTTCATCTTCAGACTCAGAGACTGCCTTGGCCTTCAAAGCACGTGATCTGCCATAGCTTGAACCGTAGAGATCTCTCTTCTTAGCAAGCTGGAACTCATGAGTATTTAGCCTCTCGAGAATATCAGCAGGATCAAGTGACTTGTAGTTAGCACACTCTTGAATCATCAGTGCCATAGTATCAAATGAAGAATCTAGCGATCTCAACAATTTCTTCACCACCTCATGGTCGGTGATGTCAGTGGCGCCAAGCGCTTGAAGCTCATTTGAGATGTCAGTGAGGCGATCGAAGGTTTGCTGAACATTTTCATTGTCGAGTCTTTTGAAGCAGTTGAAGAGATTGCGAAGAACGTCAACACGAGAGTCACGTTGAGTTGAGACTCCTTCATTTACTTTGGACAGCCTATCCAAGATAAGCTTAGCAATTTCCAAAGCACTCACTCTTCCATATTGTCCTTTGCTCAGATGACCACATATGATATTCTTCGCTTGAGAATCGAGTTGCTTGAATCTCTTCACATCCGTAGCGTTCAGAGAAGGTGTGACTGAGGGAACACCATTTTCCACAACATACCCGAGATCGTTGTCAATTGCCTCAAGATGCATTCGCATCTTGTTCTTCCAGTAGGGATAGTCCATTACATCGAATGTAGGACACCCAGCAGAGACCTTGATCATACCTGCAGTCGGCATAACTAAAACTCCAGGCGGTTAAACCAAAATCACACAGAACAAGGGAGTACCTTGCTCTGATACCAATTGAAAGTGCGTTATATCAACTAGAGGGGGGGTGAACAGGCGATTTTTATGAATTTTTCATAGAGGAATTTGCTGGTGAGGAAATTCCTAAATGAAGAATTACTAGCAGCGGAATAAGTACTCAGAAGTAAACATAACAGAATACAAGCATAGTCATCATGGCGAGATGAAGACAAGCACAGAGTACGGAAAGCGTAAACACATGATAACATAAGAAAGAAGATGGACAGACTGAAGAAATTGAACTGAGGAAATTGAGAAAGTCTTCAGTCAAAGTCTTCAAACAGATATGAACAGGCACGTAACAACAGATAAGAAGAAATGAAAGAGTTGAGGAAATAGAACCAGTAAGCTTGGTGAAGACAATGATTTGGTAGACCAGTTCCAACTGCTGTCTCAGTTGTACATCTGGTTGGAGCGGCTGAGTATTTAAACTCGAGGATACACAGTCCCGGACAAACAGTCCTCACCGTATTCTCCTTGAGCTAAGGTCACACAGACCTCGCCCAATCACTCGTGGTAAGTCTTCAGGTGACTTCCGAACCTTCACAAACTCGGTCACTCGGCGATCCACAATTCCTCTTGGATGCTCCAGACCTTGACGCCTAACCGTCTAGAAGAAGCACAGTCTTCAAAGAAAACAAGCGTTGGATCCACGCAGGATCAATCTCTTCAGTGATGCTCAATCACTTTGGGTTTGTAGGTGTTGGGTTTTTGGGTTTTCATCACTTGATGATTTTCGCTCAAAGTCCTCGGAGGATGGGATGCTCACAATTGACAAGTGTCAGTTTCTCTCGGAGCAGCCAACCAGCTAGTGGTTGAAGGGGGCGACTATTTATAGCCTAGGGAGCAGCCCGACATGATAAGACATAAATGCACTTGTCTGATATGACCGTTAGGTGGGTAGATATTTTGGAACATTGGCGCGATAGCACAAAGAACGGTCGGAATTTTGACTATCAAAATCCTCGGGGCTATCATGTTCCTCCTTGTGTAGGCAATTCACCTGGTGAATTCCTAACTCCTCGGTCGAAACAAATTCCTCGAGACCGGAAGAACTTTGTCTCATCCTTTGAAGAATATGGTGAATCGTATGTGATTTCCAATGGCTTCACTCGAAGGATTGGTAGGTGTAGGATTTTGAGTTGAGCATCACATGGAAATTTTTCCTTAGTATTTCCTCGACCCCCTTTAACAGTACGGTGTTTCCTATGACTCAAGAAAGAGAAAATGAAACTAAAACAAAAGTCTTCACGCTTCACGTTCCTCGAATGATTGCCTAGTCTTCAAGGTCACACCAATTTCTTCAGTTTCAAAGTCTTCAGAAAGTCTTCAGAGATCCAAAGTCTTCAGTTGAAGAACTTAATTTTTAGGGTCGACTTTCTCTGTAAATATCAAACTCCTCATAGACTTATAGACACTACTAGGAAAAGGGCTATAGATGGAATTGACACTAATGGCGCACCAGACATGTGGTGCGCCATTGCTATATACTAATGGCGCACCATGTGTTGGTACGCCATTAGTTTCCAAATACTAATGGCGCACCACATCCCACGGTGCGCCATTAGTAAAAATATTTTTCAAAACTTCTAATGGCGCACCATGGGTGTGGTGCGCCATTACTAGTTTTAACTAGTAATGGCGCACCACACCCACCGTCTTGCATTAGAAGTTTTGAAAAAAAAGTAAAAAATATAAAAAATTTATAAAATTTTTGTTAGTAATGGCGCACGGTCGACGGTGCGCCATTACTAGTTTACTAGTTTTAACTAGTAATGGCGCCTTGTCGACCGGTGCGCAATTACTAACTTTATCAAAAATTTCATACAAAATTTCAAAAAAAAATATTTTTTTCAAAACTAGTAATGGCGCACCGTGGTTGTGGTGCGCCATTACTAGTTTAACTACAAATGGCGCACCACCCACGGTGCGCCATTAATAATTCTTGACTTCCACCGAATGCATCCCCCACGTGGACCGCCTTTTCAGTTTTTAAAAAATTTAAAAAAATGATAAAAATGTCAAAAAAATAAAAGAAAATAAGTTTCCCATGTGATATGTGATCTAGTTGTTGGGAAAATTTACAAATATAAATTTCGACTTTTTGTAAAATCTCTCTGAAAATTTGTAAAATGGGCATAACTTTTGCATACGAACTCGGATTAAAAAGTTTTATATATGAAAAATCATCTACTCGAAAAGTTACATCCGAATTTAAACAGGAGAACCCCGTTAAACATTTTTAAAATCCTCAAAAGCCTAACAGAAAAAAAGTTACGGGGCTTTTAAGATCTGGAGGCAAAAAAATTCAAAAAAAAAAAATTAGTTTTTTTAGTTTTTGTTAAATCTGGTCAAACTATGGTCAAACTAATTATTCAAGAATATTAGTGTTAATAAATAATTATTTTAGTTTTTTTTTAATTTTGGTCAAATCTGGTCAAACTATGGTCAAACTGTGGTCAAACTGTGGTCAAATCTGGTCAAACTGTGTGCGAACTAATTATTCAAGAAAAATATTAGTGTTACTAATTTTTTAGAACAATAGTTTCAAACTCAAACAGTGAAATGTGTCAGTACATGCTCAAGCTAAATTCCTGAGGTTAATAGGATTGACATCTTACTATTATCAGGAAGAGAACAAGTGCAGACTTGGAAACGAGGGAGAATAGAACCCGGAAGTTAAGCGTGCTCAGGCTGGACTAGTGAGAGGGATGGGTGACCTTTCGGGAAGTTTGACCATGGAGTGCGATTTGACTTGAGATTAAGCATATTGACTCGAGATTAAGCCATAGTGACCTGAGATTAAGAAAAAACAAAAAAAATTGGAAATTTTGAAAAAAATTTAAAAAAATCCTGCAAAAAAATTGAAAAAAATTGTTACTAATGGCGTACTTCTGTGGTGCGCCATTAGTATACTGAATACTAATGGCGCAGTGGGCCATACTTATGGCGCACAGTGATGCGCCATTAAAATATCTGATTCTAATGGCGCACCAGTGCGCCATTAAAAAAATTCTAGTGGCGTGATGCTAATGGCGCACCGGTAGTGCGCCATTAGTAGGCAAAACCGGTGCGCCATTAGAAGGCTTTTTCCTAGTAGTGAGACATGTGTACACTCACAAACGCATCGGTCCGTTAACCTATAAGTCTTCAATACACCAAAATCACTAAGGGGCACTAGATGCACTTACAGGAATTGTCAGCTTCCATGATCACAACAGAACGATATTTGCCAAAGACAAAAACCATATCAAGATCACAAAGCATTGAGACAGATATGAGGTTGTATCCTAAGGACTCGACAAGCATGACTTTGTCCATGTGTCGATCCTTTGAGATCGCAACCTTACCTAGACCCAATACCTGACCGTTGCCTTTGTCAGCGAAGATGATATGCTTCAGATGCGACGGTGATAGAGGAGCATCCATCAATAGATTCTTGTCACCAGTCATGTGATTCGTACATCCACTATCGAGGACCCACTCATTGGCTTTGGGTTGATCATCCTGTAGATGAATTAGTGCAACTTATGAACTCATATACTTCATCAGTGAAGAATATGACATCAATATCATCAGATCAATTTCATCAAACAATATAACGGATAAACAGTATGAGGACATGTGAAATGAAAGTTCATTTCATCACGATTAGCCTGTGTCCTTTCAGGCATTGTTCAGGTCTCCAACAAATTCTTCAGACGTTTTAAGCACGTCTGGAGACCTGACCCTGCATAAGAGATTAGTTCTTTTTCTTCACCACCCACATCTGAAGGGGTGGCAAAGAATTCATCACTCTGCGAGCACCATATGAGAGAGGTGGCATAGAAGCCAGTCCACTTTGCTTCACATAACAGGGGTTAGGATAAACATATGAATAAGCAGAGAAATTCTTCGAGGACTTATGAACATAATGATTAGAAGAATAATGCTCATATTCATAGCCCTTAGCTCTACCCTGCGAAACAGAGGGGTTAGCACGATGATGATCATATGAGGACTTTGATCCTTTTGAGGAATTTGATCCACGTGAGGAATTTAGTCCGTATGAGGACTTGGATCCATATGAAGAATTTGATCTGGAGTTCCTATTCTTCACAAGTGGTGTCATGAGGACATTCCCCTGAAGACTTTCAAGGCAACTTTTGGAAACCCAGATTTTCTTCATAGGGGAACCGTTCCTTTATTTAGTGCCAATATATCAAGCAAATACTTCACCATTCTGATTTTTGAACAGTTTATAGTTGGAGTCAAATGACTCATCAGAAGAATGAGGAGATTGACATGTAAAGCCAGATAAATTAGATGGATCAAGTGGAGGTCCCTTTGCAGCAACCCATGAGGTTTTGGGGTACTACTCAGGCTTCCAGTATGTTCTATCACCATTGAGTTTCCTCTCAAAGGCAATACCCTCTTTCGTAGGGTTCCTGTTGAGGATCTGCTTTTTGAGCACATCACACAGAATCTGATGCCCTTTGAGGCTTTTGTACATTCCTGCCATGTACAATTCCTTCAGCCCTGCATCATCAGTGATACTAGCAATGTCCTCAGATGAGGAATTAGTGATAGCAGAGACAGGTGAGGAATTTGTAACATTAGAAGCATTTGAACATTCAGGTGAAGAACTAGCAGTTTCACGTTCAATGCACTTCACACATGGAGGAACAAATTCTTCCTAAGTAGCGCTGATTTGTTGAGCAAGTAATGAATCGCGGTCCTTCTGAAGATCTTCATAATCCACTCTTAGCTTCTGAAGATCTTGCTTTCTTTGAAGAAATTCATAAGAAAGCTTCTCGTGATCAGATAAGAGAGTGCTATGATGACCTTGAAGGTTGTCAAACTTGGACTGAAGTCTCTGAAGATTTTCAGTCAAGGTTTTGGTGCGATCCATTTCTTCACCCAACATATCATCACTTTTATCTAGCATGTTTTGAACCTTTTCAAAAGCTTTTTGTTGTTTCACAGCAATCTTAATAAGTTTAGAGTAGCTGGGCTTGAGGTTTTCATCAGATTCATCCTCACTAGATTCAGAGGAGGCATAGTTAGTTACCTTGGCACCCTTTGCCATGAAGAAATAGGTGGGAGCATAGTCATCATTGTCTTCATCAGCCTTGTTGGTGATGCCATTTTCTTCAGATTTGAAGAAAGACTTGCTGACGAATGCAGTAGCGAGAGCTAGGCTCGCCACACCGAACTCGGACTCCTCAGATGCCTCCTCGTCCTCATGTTCCTCAAGTTCAGCCTCAGAGTCCATTTCCTTCCCAATGAATACCCGAGCCTTCTTGGAGCTGCTCTTCTTGTGAGATGAAAACTTCGAGGATTTTGATGATGAAGACTTTGAAGATTTCTTCTTCTTCTTTGCGTCATCAGAACCGTAGTCCTTGTATTTCTTCTTCTTTGATTCCTTATCCCATTGAGGACAATCTTGGATGTAGTGACCAGGTTTCTTGCATTTGTGGCATAGCCTCTTCTTGTAGTCACTGGATGAGGAATCATTGCTCCTTGAGGATTTTCCAAAGCGACCACGTCTTGAGAACTTCTGAAATTTCTTCACGGGTAGTGCTAATTCTGGCTCGATTCTTGAGATCACCAAGGCTGCTAGCGAGTCTTCATCTTGAGACTCGAGACGCCTTGGCCTTGAGCATGTGATCTGCCATAGCTCGAACCATAGAGATCTCTCTTCTCAGCAAGCTGGAACTCATGAGTATTTAGCCTCTCGAGGATATCAGCGGGATCAAGTGACTTGTAATCAGCACGTTCTTGAATCATCAGTGCCGGAGTATCAAATGAAGAATCGAGCGATCTCAGCAATTTCTTCACCACCTCATGATCGGTGATGTCAGTGGTGCCAAACGCTTGAAGCTCATTTGAGATGTCAGTGAGGCGATCGAAGGTTTGCTGAACATTTTCATTGTCGAGTCTTTTGAAGCGGTTGAAGAGATTGCGAAGAACGTCAACACGAGAGTCGCGTTGAGTTGAGACTCCTTCATTCGTTTTGGACAGCCTATCCCAGATAAGCTTAGAAGTTTCCAAAGCACTCACTCTTCCATATTGCCCTTTGCTCAGATGGCCACATATGATATTCTTCGCTTGAGAATCGAGTTGCTTGAATCTCTTCACATCAGTAGCGTTCAGAGAAGGCGTGACTGAGGGAACACCATTTTCCACAACATACCACAGATCGTTATCAATTGCCTCAAGATGCATTCGCATCTTATTCTTCCAGTAGGGGTAGTCCGTTCCATCGAAGGTAGGACACCCAGCAGAGACCTTGATCATACCTGCGGTTGACATAACTAAAACTCCAGGCGGTTAAGCCAAAATCACACAGAACAAGGGAGCACATTGCTCTGATACCAATTGAAAGTGCGTTATATCGACTAGAGGAGGGTGAATAGGTGATTTTTATGAATTCTTCACTGAGGAATTTGCTGGTGAGGAAATTCCTAAATAAAGAACTATTTGTAGCGGAATAAGTACTCAAAAGTAAACACAACAGAATACAAACACATTCATCATGATGAAATGAAGACAGGCACAGAGTACATAAAGCGTAAGCACAGGATAACACATGATGAAGACGGACATACTAAAGAAATTGAACTAAGAAAATTGAGAAAGTCTTCAGTCAAAGTATTCAAACAGATATGAACAAGCACACAACAACAGAAATGAAGAAATGGAAGAGTTGAGGAAATAGAACCGGTAAGCTTGGTGAAGACAATGATTTGGTAGACCAGTTCCAACTGCTGTCTCAGTTGTACATCTGGTTGGAGTGGCTGAGTATTTAAACTCGAGGACACACAGTCCCGGACACACAGTCCTCACCGTATTCTCCTTGAGCTAAGGTCACACAGACCTCGCCCAATCACTCGTGATAAGTCTTCAGGCACTCGGCGATCCACAATTCCTCTTGGATGCTCTAGACCATGACGCCTAACCGTCTGGAAGAAGCACAGTCTTCAAAGGTAACAAGCGTCGGATCCACGCAGGATCAATCTCTTCAGTGATGCTCAATCACTTTGGGTTGTAGGTGTGTTGGGTTTGGGTTTTCCTCACTTGATGATTTTCGCTCAAAGTCCTCGGAGGATGGGATGCTCTCAAATGACAAGTGTCAGTTTCTCTCGGAGCAGCCAACCAGCTAGTGGTTGTAGGGGGTGGCTATTTATAGCCTAGGGAACAGCCCGACATGATAAGACATAAATGCCCTTCAATTATATGACCGTTAGGTGGGTAGATATTTTGGGACAGCTGGCGCATAGCACAACAACGATCAGAATTTTGAGTCTCAAATTCCTCGGGGCTATCATGTTCCTCACTGTGTGGGCAATCCGCACTGGCAAATTGCTAACTCCTCAGTCAGAACAAATTCCTCAGCAACCAGAAGAACTTCGTCTCTATTACTGAAGAAATTAACTGAACTGATTTCCAATGGCTTCACTCGAAGGGATTGGTAGGTGTAGGATTTTGAGTTGAGCATCACATGGAAATTTTTCCTCAGTATTTCCTCGACCCCCTTTAACAGTACGGTGTTTCCTACAACTCAAGAAGGAGAAAAATGAAACAATAAAAACAAAAGTCTTCACGCTTCATGTTCCTCGAATGATTGCCTACTCTTCAAGGTAACACCAATTTCTTCACTTTCAAAGTCTTCAAGAAGTCTTCAGAAATCCAAAGTCTTCAGTTGAAGAACTTCATTTTTAGGGGTCGACTTTCTCTGTAAATATCAAACTCCTCATAGACTTATAGACCTGTGTACACTCACAAACGCATTAGTCCCTTAACCTATAAGTCTTCAATACACCAAAATCACTAAGGGGCACTAGATGCACTTACATATGCCCAATCATCAACATTGGAAGATATATGCTAATATGGCATACATTTTCATAGAGCGGTATTGTACGGGAGTTATAAATAACGAGTTACGTCGCCATTTATCCTTAGCTCTATGCATTCACTTAATACCCACCTCCTTCAATATATTCTTTAGCTCACCCTTTTTCTGTTGAATTTCATAAGCATCAAGATCATAAATCTCTCCATGCATATCTAAAGTCTCTAGTTGAATGGTCAAGAAAAACTTTCTTTTTCAGAGCTCACTGGAGAAATTAGCATTCCAATCTTTCAATTTCTGCCTCAACATTCTCAATCTCCATTGCCATTCATCTAAAGTGCCTTACTCTATGAAGGGGATTTCCCAACCAACTCGAACAAGCTTTCTACGATTTTCTCTTTCTATCCAACACAATTCAAATTTGAGTTGTTGAGATATAATTTCATGATTTCTCATGTCAATTAACAAAGAGGTGTGATACTCTCAATAGCCATGATTGTATTCAAAGGAAAATGTAGACTCCACTCGGAGTTAACTAATATTCCATCAAGCTTCTCATGTAGTGCTTTTCATGATCATTAGACCATGTATACCTCCTATTAGACAGCTCAAGTTCAATTAGATCATTTTGTTTCAATGATAATTTAAAACATAGACCATTTACTGCAATTAACGTTAGAAGATTTTATTCACTATCTCTGACAATATTAAAGTTACCCCAAGGAAAACATGGTCATGCAGTCATGCCACATTTGTGCCAAGCTATAGCAAGAAAGCCTCCTCGTTATCCTCTTGGGCAACCCCATAAACATTAATAAATTTCCATCTATAGCCATCCTTTTTGGTTTTCCATGAGAACTCTCAAGTAAGATCTATCATACCACACATGTAAAATCAGAACATAATCTTCATTAGCACTAGAAAGTAATCCCCAAACATACCCATTGGAGCAAGCCAAACCTGTTTAAATTTGTTTGAAACAACATTCAATAATAAGTTACTGATTTTCTGCACCTGGGTTTCTGGAACCCATACAAAAAAATAGTTTATAATTAGAAAGTTTGTCTCAGAAACACTTTCTTTACAAAACAACCAATCCCTCTACAAATCCAAATTAGTCATGTCATGAAACTTAACTTTTTTTGGTCCTGCTCTCTGTTTTTAAAGTTTCACACTACCATGAGTAGGTGAGTTGTTTTTTTCATTTCTTCTCTTGAGAGTGAGTTACAAACATAGTTTGTAATCTCTCAAAGGCATCAAACCCGTCATCAGTTTTTATTTTTATTTTCGGGTAATTAACAGTTCCTCAACCTCCCTCAAATCACGCTTAGGAATGATTACAGGGGTAACTACCATGTAAGTCATGTCTAGCCCGCTCTAGCTTTTTAATCACAACAACATTAGCTAGTCTCTCGTTTAAAAAAACATTAGCTAGTCTCTCCTCATGAGTAGCCCCATGAATATACCAACTTTGTTTGCCATGGCAATCAAAATGTAGATGCGGGTGGACAGGAAGTTTTATAATTTTGCATATGAAAAAGCAGAAACCGGGTTTGTGGCAGGGCAGAAAAGCAGCTAGTAGCAGAGGAGGGGTACCTAGCTTATCTAGGTCACGCTTCTTAGTATGCGTAATAGATTTCTCAATCATGGTTGTACAATGCTTATATTCACACGACTTCTATGAAAACATACGTCTTTTGTTGTTCTTGGTAAAACAAAGTGATTTACTCATGGTCGGTACTCGGTAGGACAGAATGAAGTGCTAAGGCGTGGCCAGAATTTGATAAGTTGCTAGCTCCGCCGCTGCTTCACTAGACGTTGTGTGAGCATGTACACATAGGGTGTGTTTGCTTGCTCACAATCATTTTTGAGCTTGCATTGATTTTGGCCTGCCAAAGCCTGCATGACTCCCGCGGGCAACAAAACACGCACATAGTTTTTCTCAACAAGCGTCATTAGACTCATCTGTGTGCGTTGGTTTTGGTTGTGTGCATCTTAGTTACGCAGAGGTCGGGCGTGTGCTCTTGATATTTGTATCCTTTTGATGCTTCTTTTGAGTCAATAAAATCTACCCTTTGTCAAAACAAGCTTGTGGCCAAGTAGAAGTCGAACGTAACTGGAGCTCAGCTCAGTGGACCCTACGTACGTGGCCGCTTGTGACAGTGACACGACGCGTTGCTCCGCCCCTGCAAGTCTTGGGAGACTAGTTTACCTTCCCATTTCCGGAGTTCCCTCGTCTTCTTCTTTTAACCTGCTGCATCGACCCAGATCGAGAGCACGCACTGTTGGCCGATGGACGTGCATGGGGGTGCAGTGCACCATGCATGCGTATCTGGATCGCGGTCGTGGATCGTCGAACATGGCATAGACAGCGGCTCGTACGTACTACGTGAAAGCAGAACGCCCGCGCAAGCTGGCCGCGACGGCGACCGGCAAACCGAACTAACGATGAGCACTCAGCTTCTCCAGATCCATCCATCCATCCGGATCGCTAGCAATCATTGGGAAATTTAAGCTCCTGCACCTCATCTGCACGCACATGCGAAATGCCACCCGCCATTCCTGCGTTTCAGGGAGCAGATAGGTCGGTCGATCAAAGGCAGATCAGGCCCATCATCCGGAGAACACCGCGCATGTGGCCGCCGGCGGGCGACCAGTCCACACGACGGCGACGGCGCGACGGCGGGGCCGGGGGAGACGATGACGACGTACGGCCTCGCGATCGCCCAGGTGCATGCACGCGTCGGCCTCGGGCTGATCGTACTACGTGGGCTCGATCACGATTGATCGCGGCGTACGTCCCGCCGGCTAGCTCCGACGGAGAGGTCAGCTGTACGTGGTGGTCCTGCACCACCCTGCACCTCTTCTTCTCTTGCGGTCGACGCGGTATGCATGTAGGCGTGGTGTCACGAGAGGGATGTGTGTGTCTAGGCTCTCAAGTGAGTCTTTGCTCAGAAAAATAAGTTTGTGAGTCTCTGTGGGCGGTCCCGGGGAATCGTGGTATAATCTTGGGCAATTGCATCGCAAGAGTTTACCGCGTTGAACGGCTAGGAGTGCAATCCACCATAGTTAAGTGCTAGACTTGGTGACGGACGTTGTTGTCAAGCTCTGAGATGTTTCGCTTTTTTTTTCAGTTTTGTCATGTCAGTCTTTACGTGATTTGTACTTTGATCGTTACGATATGAATGAGACACGTATTACCATGCAAAAAAAGTGCTAGACTTGATACCGTGCTCACATTTTTTGGGATTTGTTTTAGACTTTTCAGCTATTTTCGTTCACGGGGAAGACATTCCCGTCGACTGCACGCACACAAAAACATGTCATTAAATAGCAAAGCCATATAAGGCCAAAGCTATGCGTAGGCGAGGAAAAAATCCGACCAGATCAGTGTTTGGCAAACTACAACAATGATCATATCCGCAGCAACAATTTCATGACACCACACAAACGTCAGGGTTCTTCAACATCAATGTCTTCATGAGGGGAGCAACACTCAAGCGCCGCCGTCACCGTATCCAACCACTCAAGGTCAAGATCTAGATTTTCACCCTGAAAAACCCGTCCGAGCTACAACCCAAACCAATTGGCCATTGTCGTTGAGTAGCCATCGGTCATCTCCTTCAGGCCATCCTCCAGATCCAGAGGAAATTTCTCAGATGAAGAACGTTGCAGGCCCAAGCTTCTGCAATAGCACCCACCGGAGCACCAAGCTGCACCAAAGCCACAGCTCCTCGGATCGATGCCGCTGCCGGCCAGCCGGCCGCCGCTGCCGCCCATGCGCAGACCAGCTGGAGCGCCGCCATCACATACCTATACGCACACCCACCATGCCCTCCGCCTTTGACGGAAGGGCGCCGCCGCCGCTACCGCGGAGCCGCCGCCGCCTGCAGGAAGAGACCAGGATAGGGGCTAGTTGGCTAAGGTTCCCGTCGCCTCCGGAATCGCCCGAGCGAGTGACTCGTGAGGCAGTTGTTTTTCGGCATTTGGGGGGGGGGGGGATATTTCACTTCCCCGGCCTCTGCACCAACTAGGGATGTGTACGACCTTTTAAGTATGAGTACTAGGATTTTAATTTCGGTTACGCATAAAGCCTAGTCCTTAATAAATGCGTGAGTACCAGAGAAACCCAGTCCTCAAGGATAAATAGGAACTTAAGTTCGAATCCGTAAGGATTTGAACCTAAATGTTGGGTTTGTACATCCACTTCCCAACCAGTTAAGCTAGGCTCACTCCCTACTTGGCCACAAGCTAGCTGGTGCAGCTGAAAACAGGGGTGCCGATATTTTGACCGAGGTTTTCTAAAGTGTCATTGCTATGGCTCGCTAAAATTGGTCAGAGGCAAGCAGTATAGTGGAGCACAGGAGTAGTCCCAGACCGACATCGTGACGGTGTGACCCCAATCATTGTCATTGGACAGCTACCCCCATTCGATCGATCCGGTCAAGTACGATCCCGCGAAACCAGGAGTCCGGAAGTACATAGTACATACATAGGCCGGTGTTAGTGGCGGCATTAATTTGACCATCAGAAAACTAAGTAACTACTCCTAGCTACGAAGATTAGCAATCATCCATCTGGTTAAGAACAATCTGCGTGCTTGAACAATCTAGCAAGCATTCCTACAAGACAATGACGGGTGAGCTAATTAATTAGTGGTAGTGCAAAACTAGCTATTCGCCAAGCTGTTCCGCACTGTCCTCGTACGTGGACATTTTCCGTGCAGCTCCGAACCTGCTACTCTCTCCGATCAATATTACCTGTTTTAGATTTCTTTAAATACGGATGTATTTAGACATGGTTTACCAGCCGGATTTCATTTGACGAGAAATTAATGGGAACCGTTCAGGATGATCAGTTTGCTTGCGCTATTGCCCGTTCCCGGTCGTGGTAGAAAGTTACGTAGCTGACAACACACATAACATGGCTAGCTATAGCTACAATGCAAGCTACATACTACATGTCACTGTCAAGCTGATCAACCTGCACCAATCAAGTCGATCGATCTTGGCCCGTTGGCCAGTTACGCGCGCAGTTGGACTCGAGCCCTTCGACCGACGTGTGCGCCCATGCATCCACACATCAAGTATGCGCAACAGCTGATCGTGCTTTTAGTTTAAGTGTCATCCAGACTGGTGCATCGTAAACAGTTCTTTTTCTGCATGCAACTAGGCGGACTACATGTCTGTATCGATCATCTGATTAGGAGGAGACGCTAAGATAAGGTTTAGAATTTCCGACGCACGCATGGCATGGGTAACGTCCGTCTGTGCAACATTGCATGGCACAGCAGAGCAAGTAGCTAGCGAGGAAAGAAGCTAGTGGCGTACATGCACAGGACAAGGTCGCATGTATACGTATGTACGCAGCCGGGCTGGGGGCTTCAGCTACGAACACTTATTGTACTATACGAGTTAGGCTGTAGCTACGAGTTTCAAAATCTATTTTATTTCCCATCAGAGGATGGTTGGTACTGTCAACGAACCCCCTTCCAAGTTATAGCTTTCGCTTGGGTATCACTGTTTTAGTGTCCCAGCAGCAAGGGTTAGAGCATCTCCAGCCGTTCGGTCCCCAGGGGCTTGAAATATCGCCACATGGGGGCGCGCCAGCGAAAATATTGACGTGGAGGCGGTCGGTTTCCCAACTGTCGCCCCGCGACCCCGACCCTATTTATGAAATATAAACTCGGCCAAAGTTCGGCCAAACACGACGCATATTTGTTCGAATTAGACGATTTTCATTGGTATTTGTACATAAACTTAAAAAACATGAATTTAAAACTAACTAAAAACAACCCTTACGTATAGCACTACTACGCCGCCGCCGCCTGCTGCCTTCGACATGCCGAGGAGCCTGTAGAACCAGGTGTAGTCGCCGCCGTCGTGCGTGCCTTCGCCATCCCTGCTGCACCCCTGACCAGCGTCGCCGATGCGCGAGGGGTTGGACGGCCCGAGCACTTCCTTGTCATTGCTGTCAAGGATGACAACGCAGCCTTCCTCGAGTCCGCGAAGCTGAGCGACGATCTCCTCGAGGGCGCGGCGCTAAAGCTCCACCTGCTCGCGGACGTAGTCCGCCTTCGCCCATTTGAGGGCGGTCTCGTCGGCGGCGGCCATGTCCATGTGCTTCTTCTTGACGGGGAGCTACCCCGGCTCGGTCTTCGGCCTGACGAGCCCGGAAGAAGAAGAAGGAGAGGGGCGGCCGCCCTCGTGGATGACGAGGGCACCGCCGCGAGTGCAGTGCCCGAGCGGCGCCTCCTGTGGCTCCGGCTTGACGGGGCGGAACGCTGGCAAACCGGAGGAGAGGAAGCCAGAGCCCGACGACGAGAAGGTCGACGTCTCCATCGACCGAGGCGTCCAGGAGCTGTCGCGACGACGCAGGAAGGTGGGGGGCGCCGGGTACTCCAGGCGCAGCACGTTGCCGGCCTCGATGTGCTCGAGGACGGCTTCGAGGGTGCGGCTGGGGACACCCCACCATCAGCGCCGCCCCTCGGAGTTGTGGCGGCCGCGGGGCTCGACGCCGTTCGAGGAGGCAAGCTGGTCGACGTGACGGCGTTCGAAGTATGTCGTCCACAGTGTGTTGCTGTCGGGGGCGTACCTCGGCTGGTTGCGCACCTCCTCCGTCAGCGAGGACCAGACATGCTGAAAGGATCGATATGGTTGACTAGAGGAGGGGGGTGAATAGGCAACTAACAATTTTTAGCTTTTCTTTACCAAATTAAACTTTGCATCAAAGTAGGTTGTCTAGATATGCAACTAGGTGAACAACCTGTATGATGCGAAAATAACAAGCACACGAGCAAGTAAGGGAAACAACACAAGTAAGCTTGCAAAAGTAAAGGCGCGAGATAACAAAGAGTGGAGCCAGTGGAGACGAGGATGTGATACCGAAGTTCCTTCCTTTTGAGGGGAAGTACGTCTCCGTTGGAGCAGTGTGGAGGCACAATGCTCCCCAAGAAGCCACTAGGGCCACCGTATTCTCCACACGCCCTCACACAATGCGAGATGCCGTGATTCCACTATTGGTGCCCTTGAAGGCGGCGACCGAACCTTTACAAACAAGGTTGGGGCAATCTCCACAACAATTGGAGGCTCCCAACAATACCACGAAGCTTCACCACAATGGAGTATGGCTTCGAGGTGACCTCAACCGTCTAGGGTGCTCAAACACCCAAGAGTAACAAGATCCACTAGGGATAAGTGGGGGGAATCTAATCTCTCTTGGTGGAAGTGTAGATCGGGGCCTTGTCACCCAATCCCGAGCAAATCAACAAGTTTGATTGGCTAGGGAGAGAGATCGGGTGAAAATGGAGCTTGGAGCAACAATGGAGCTTAGAGGTGGAAGAGATGGTCAACTAGAGGTAGGAGACGCCCCTTTTATAGTCATGGAAGAAATCCAACCGTTATCCACTTAGACTAGCCTGCGACATGTGGTACTACCGCTCCAGGGGCGCGGTACTACCGCAAGGCCACACGGTACTACCGTGGGAGACCACGGTACTACCGCGGCAGCTGCAGAGACTATACCATAGGCAGAACTACCGTGAGCGCGGTACTACCACACCCACCCGCGGTACTACCGCGAGGCAGGTAAGACTAAGTCTGGAATCGGCACGGATGAATAAAAATACATCCGTGCCTACTTCCGTTGTCAAAGAGACGATGCAAACATCCGTCATGGTACTACCGTCCACAGGGCGCGGTACTACCGTGTGGGTGCGGATGTAAAAAATTACATCCGCCCCTACTACCGTGAAGCCACTGAAGGAAATATGCCCTAGAGGCAATAATAAAGTTATTATTTATTTCCTTATTTCATGATAAATGTTTATCATTCATGCTAGAATTGTATTAACCGGAAACATGATACATGTGTGAATGAATAAACAAACAACATGTCACTAGTATGCCTCTACAAGACTAGCTTGTTAATCAAAGATGGTTATGTTTCCTTACCATGAACAAAGAGTTGTTATTTGATTAACGAGGTCACATCATTAGTAGAATGATCTGATTGACATGACCCATTCCATTAGCTTAGCACACGATCGTTTAGTATGTTGCTACTGCTTTTATCCATGACATATACATGTTCTGTAACTATGAGATTATGCAACTCCGTTTACGGAGGAACACTTTGGTGCTAACAAGCGTCACAACGAATCGGGTGATTATAAAGGAGTACTACAGTGTCTCCAAAGGCGATGTTGGGTTGGCGTATTTGAGATTAGGTTTTGTCACTCCGATTGTCGGAGAGGTATCTCTGGGCCCTCTCGGTAATGCACATCATCAAGCCTTGCAAGCATTACAACTAATGAGTTAGTTGTGAGATGATGTATTACGGAACGAGTAAAGAGACTTGCGGTAACGAGATTGAACTAGGTATTGGATACCGACGATCGAATCTCGGGCAAGTAACATACCGATGACAAAGGGAACAACGTATGTTGTTATGCGGTCGACCGACAAAGATCTTCGTAGAATATGTAGGAACCAATATGGGCATCCAGGTCCCGCTATTGGTTATTGACCGAGAATAGTTCTAGGTCATGTCTACATTGTTCTCGAACCGTAGGGTCCGCACGCTTAAGGTTTCGATGGCGGTTATTATGAGTTTATGTATTTTGATGTACCGAAGAAGTTAGGAATCCGGATGTGATCACGGACATGACGAGGAGTCTCGGAATGGTCGAGACATAAAGATTGATATATTGGATGGCTATATTTGGACACGGAAAGGTTCGGAAGTTTCGGAGAAAACGGAGTGCCGGGAGGTTACGGAACCCCGGGAAGTTATGGGCCTTAGTGGGCCAAAGGGGAGAGAGGGGCCGCACCAGGAGGTGGCGCCCCAGGGAGTCCGAATAGGACAAGGAGGGGGCGCGCCCCCTTCCTCTCCTCTCCCCTCTTTCCTTCCCCTTCTCCTTCCTAGTTGGACTAGGAAGGGAGTCCTACTCAACTAGGAGGAGGACTCCCCCTCCTTGGCGCGCCTATAGGGGCCGGCCGGCCTCCCCTCCCTCCTTTATATACGGGGGCAGGGGCACCCTAGAACACACAAGTATTGATCTTGGATCGTTCCTTAGCCGTGTCGGTGCCCCCTCCACCATATTCCACCTCGGTCATACCGTCATGAAGCTTAGCGAAGCCTGCGCCGTGAAACATCAAGATCGTCCTGCACGCCGTCGTCTTGTGGAACTCTCCCTCGACACTCGGCTGGATCGAGTCGAGGGCGTCATCGAGCTGTCGTGTGTCAAGAACTGGGGCGCCGAATGTAACGGCGTCGGGATCGGTCGGATCGCGAGGAGAACGTCGACTACTTCCTCTACGTTGTGATCGCTTCGCCGGTCTCACGAGCGTAGACAACACTCTCCCCTCTCGTTGCTATGCATCACCATGATCTTGCGTGTGCGTAGGAAATTTTTGAAATTACTCGTTCCCCAACAGTGGCATCCGAGCCTAGGTTTTATGGTTTGATGTTTTGCACGAGTAGAACACAAGTGAGTTGTGGGCGATACAAGTCATACTACCTACCAGCATGTCATACTTTGGTTCAGCGGTATTGTGAGATGAAGCGGCCCGGACCGACATTACGCGTGCGCTTCGCGAGACTGGTTTCACCGCTCGAGCACTCGTTGCTTAAAGGTGACCGGTGGGTGCTGTCTCTCTCACTTTAGTTGAACCGAGTGTGACTCGCCCGGTCCTTGAGAAGGTTAAAAGAGTCTATTTGACGAAATATCGTTGTGGTTTTGATGCGTGGGTGAGACTGGTTCTTGCTTAAGCCCATAGCAGCCACGTAAAATTTGCAACAACAAAGTAGAGGACGTCTAACTTGTTTTTGCAGGGCATGTTGTGATGTGATATGGTCAAGGCGTGATGCTATATTTTATTGTATGAGATGATCATGTTTTGTAACCGGAGTTATCGGCAATGGCGAGAGCCATATGGTTGTCGCTTTATTGTATGCAATGCAATGCATACTGTAATGCTTTACTTTATCACTAAGCGGTAGAGATAGTCGTAGAAGCATAAGATTGGCGAGACAACAACGATGCTACGATGGAGATCAAGGTGTCGCGCGGTGGCGATGGTGATCATGGTGGTGCTGCGGAGATGAAGATCACGAAGCACAAGATGATGATGACCATATCATATCACTTATATTGATTTGCATGTGATGTTTATCCTTTTATGCATCTTATCTTGCTTTGATTGGCGGTAGCATTATAAGATGATCTCTCACTAAATTATCAAGAAGTGTTCTCCCGGTATGCACCGTTGCCAAAGTTAAATCGTGCCCGGACACCACGTGATGATCGGGTGTGATAAGCTCTCGTCCATCTACAACGGGTGCAAGCCAGTTTTGCACACGAGAATACTCGGGTTAAACTTGACGAGCCTAGCATATGCAGATATGGCCTCGGAACACGGAGACCGAAAGGTCGGCGTGAATCATATAGTAGATATGATCAACATAAGATGTTCACCATTGAAAACTACTCCATTTCACGTGATGATCGGTTATGGTTTAGTTGATTTGGATCACGTGATCACTTAGATGACTAGAGATGTCTTTCTAAGTGGGAGTTCTTAAGTAATATGATTAATTGAACTTAAATTTATCATGAACTTAGTACTGATAGTATCTTGCTTGTTTATGTTTGATTGTAGATAGATGGCTCGTCTTTGTTGTTCCGTTGAATTTTAATGCGTTCCTTGAGAAAGCAAAGTTGAAAGATGATGGTAGCAATTACGGATTGGGTCCGTAACTTTGAGGATTATCCTCATTGCTGCATGAAAGAGTTCGTCTGGATGCACCGCTGGGTGCGAACTGCTTCTTGATGCAACCGACGATGTTAAGAGCGTCTGGCGAGCAAAGCGATGACTACTCTATAGTTCGATGTGCCATGCTTTACGGCTTAGAACCGGGACTTCAACGGCGTTTTGAGCGTCATGGAGCATATGAGATGTTCGGAGTTGAAGTTGATATTCAACAGAATGCGGATTGAGAGATATGAAGTCTCCAATAAGTTCTATAGCTGCAAGATGGAGGAGAATAGTTACATTAGTGAGCACATACTCGTAATGTGCGGGTACTACAATCACTTGACACAATTGGGAGTTAATCTTCCGGATGATTGTGTCATTGATGAATTCTTCAATCACGCCACCAAGCTACAAAGGCTTCGTGATGAACTATAATATGCAAGGGTTAGTAAAGACTATGCAGAGCTCTTACATGATGCTAAAGGCTGCGGAGGTAGAAATCAGAAGGAGCATCAAGTGTTGATGGTCAATAAGACCACTAGTTTCAAGAAGAAAGGCAAAGGGAAGAAGAAGGAACTTCAAGAAGAACAGCAAGCAAGTTCTGCTCGGAGAAGAAACCCAAGTCTGGACCTAAGCACTGGCCGAGTGCTTCTCTTGCAAGCGGTAGTCCTTTGAAGCGGAACTGCCCCAAGTATTTGGCGGATAAGAAGGATGGCAAGGTGAACAAAGGTATATGTGATATACATGTTATTGATGTGTACCTTACTAGAGCTCGCATAGCACTGGTATTTGATCTTGGTTACATTGCTAATATTTGCAACTCGAAGCAGGGACTACGGATTGCGAACACGGCAAAGGGCGAGGTGACGATCTGGCGTGGAAATGGTTCCAAAGTCGATGTGATCGCGATCGACACGCTACCTCTACATCTACCTTGGGATTAGTTTTAGACCTAAATAATTGTTATTTGGTGCTGCGTTGAGCATGAACATTATATCTGGATCTTGTTTGATGCGAGGCGGTTATTCATTTAAATCGAGAGAATAATGGTTGTTCTATTTATATGAGTAATATCTTTTATGGTCATGCACCCTTGAGGAGTGGTCTATTTTGATGAATCTCGATAGTAGTGATACACATATTCATAATGTTGAAACCAAAAGATGCAGAGTTGATAATGATAGTGCAACTTATTTGTGGCACTGCCGTTTAGGTCATATCGATTGTAAAGCGCATGAAGAAACTCCATCTTGATGGACTTTTGGAGTCACTTGATTATGAATCACTTGGCACTTGCGAACCGTGCCTCATGGGCAAGATGACTAGAACCCGTTCTCGGTACTATGGAGAGAGCAACAGATTTGTTGGAAATCATACATACGATGTATGTGGTCCGATGAATGTTGAGGCTCGTGGCGGATATCGTTATTTTCTCACCTTCACAGATGACTTAAGCGGATATGGGTATATCTACTTAATGAAACATAAGTCTGAAACATTTGAAAAGTTCAAAGAATTTCAGAGTGAAGTTGAAAATCATCGTAACAAGAAAATTAAATTTCTACGATCGATCGTGGAGGTGAATATTTGAGTTCTGAGTTTGGTCTACATTTGAAACAATGCGGAATAGTTTAGCAACTCACGCCACCGGAACACCACAACGTAATGGTGTGTCGAGCGTCGAATCGTACTTTACTAGATATGGTGCGATCTATGATGTCTCTTACAGATTTACCGCTATCGTTTTGGGGTTATGCTCTAGAGGCGGCCGCATTCACACTGAATAGAACACCGTCAAAATCCGTTGAGGCGACACCTTATGAACTGTGGTTTGGCAAGAAACCAAAGTTGTCGTTTCTTAAAGTTTGGGGATGCGATGCTTATGTGAAAAAGCTTCAACCTGATAAGCTCGAACCCAAATCGAGAAATGTGTCTTCATAGGATACCCAAAGGAGACAGTTGGGTACACCTTCTATCACAGATCCGAAGGCAAGACATTCGTTGCTAAGAATGGATCCTTTCTAGAGAAGGAGTTTCTCTCGAAAGAAGTGAGTGGGAGGAAAGTAGAACTTGATGAGGTAATAGTACCTTCTCCCTTACTTGAAAGTAGTTAAATCACGAAACCGGTTTACGAGACACCTACACCAAGTAGTGAGGAAGTTGATGATGTTGATCATGAAACTTGAGATCAAGTTACTCTGAGAACCTCGTAGATCAACGAGTAAGATCCGCACTGAGTGAATGCGGTAATCCTGTTACGGAAATCATGCTACTAGATCATGATGAACCTACGAACTATGAAGAAGCGATGGTGAGCCCAGATTCCATAAAATGGCTTGAGGCCATGAAATCGAGATGGGATCCATGTATGAAAACAAAGTATGGACTTTGGTTGACTTGCCGAGGGTAGGCAAGCAATAGAAAACAAGTGGATCTTCAAGAAGAAGACCGACGCCGACGGTAATATTCTCGTCTACAAAGCTCGACTTATGCAAAGGGTTTCGACAAGTTCAAGGGATTGACTACGATGAGACCTTCTCACCCGTGGCGATGCTTAAGTCTGTCCGAATCATGTTAGCAATTGCGCATTTTATGATTATGAAATTTGGCAAATGGATGTAAAGACTGCATTCTGAATGGATTTACGGAAGAAGAGTTGTATATGATGCAACGAGAAGGTTTTATCGATCCAAAGGGAGCTAACAAAGTGTGCAAGCTCCAGCGATCCATTTATGGACTGGTGCAAGCATCTCGGAGTTGGAATAAGCGCTTTGATAGTGTGATCAAAGCATTTGGGTTTGTCTGAGACTTTTGGAGAAGCTTTGTATTTACAAGAAAGTGAGTGGGAGCTCTGTAGCATTTCGATATTATATGTAGATGACATATTACTGATTGGAAATGATATAGAATTCTGGATAGCATAAAGGGATACTTGAATAAGAGTTTTCAATGAAAGACCTCGGTGAAGCTGCTTACATATTGGGCATTAAGATCTATAGAGATAGATCAAGGCGCTTAATTGGACTTTCACAAAGCACATACCTTGACAAAATTTTGAAGAAGTTCAAAATGGATCAAGCAAAGAAAGGGTTCTTGCACTGTGTTACAAGGTGTGAAGTTGAGTAAGACTCAATGCCCGACCACTGCGAGAAGATAGAGAAAATGAAAGATGTTCCTATCCTTGACCATAGGCTCTATCATGTATGCAATCTTGTGTACAGACCGATGTGTGCCTTGCTATAAGCCTAGCAGGGAGGTACCAAAGTAATCGAGTGGATCATTTGGACAGCGGTCAAGAACATCTGAAATACGAAAAGGACTAAGGATATGTTTCTCGTATATGGAGGTGACAAAGAGCTCATCGTGGCAGTTACGTTGATGCAAGCTTTGACACCGATCCGGACGATTCTAAATCGCACACGGATCGTATTTACACTAAGCGGAGGAGCTGTCGGTTGGTGCAGTTCTAAACAAAGCGTCGTGGCGGGATCTACATGTGAAGCGGAGTACATAGCAGCTTCGAAGCAGCTAATGAAGGAGTGCGGATGAAGGAGTTCATATCCGATCTAGGTGTCATACCTAGTGCATCGGGTCCAATGAAAATCTTCGTGACAATCTTGGAGCAATTGCCTTAGCGAAGGAATCCAGATTTCACAAGAGGACCAAGCACATCAAGAGACGCTTCAATTCCATCCGGGACTTAGTCCGGTGGGAGACATAGAGATTTGCAAGATACATACGGATCTGAATGTTGCGAACCGTTGACTAAGCCTCTTCCACGAGCAAAACATGATCAGCACCAAGACTCCATGGGTGTTAGAAACATTACTATGTAATCTAGATTATTGACTCTAGTGCAAGTGGGAGATGAAGGAAATATGCCCTAGAGGCAATAATAAAGTTATTATTTATTTCCTTATTTCATGATAAATGTTTATCATTCATGCTAGAATTGTATTAACTGGAAACATGATACATGTGTGAATGAATAAACAAACAACATGTCACTAGTATGCCTCTACAAGACTAGCTTGTTAATCAAAGATGGTTATGTTTCCTACCATGAACAAAGAGTTGTTATTTGATTAACGAGGTCACATCATTAGTAGAATGATCGATTGACATGACCCATTCCATTAGCTTAGCACACGATCGTTTAGTATGTTGCTCTTGCTTTTATCCATGACATATACATGTTCTGTAACTATGAGATTATGCAACTCCGTTTACGGAGGAACACTTTGGTGCTACCAAGCGTCACAACGTAATCGGGTGATTATAAAGGAGTACTACAGGTGTCTCCAAAGGCGATGTTGGGTTGGCGTATTTGAGATTAGGTTTTGTCACTCCGATTGTCGGAGAGGTATCTCTGGGCCCTCTCGGTAATGCACATCACTGAAGCCTTGCAAGCATTACAACTAATGAGTTAGTTGTGAGATGATGTATTACGGAACGAGTAAAGAGACTTGCGTAACGAGATTGAACTAGGTATTGGATACCGACGATCGAATCTCGGGCAAGTAACATACCGATGACAAAGGAACAACGTATGTTGTTATGCGGTCGACCGACAAAGATCTTCGTAGAATATGTAGGAACCAATATGGGCATCCAGGTCCGCTATTGGTTATTGACCGAGAATAGTTCTAGGTCATGTCTACATTGTTCTCGAACCGTAGGGTCCGCACGCTTAAGGTTTCGATGGCGGTTATTATGAGTTTATGTATTTTGATGTACCAAGAAGTTGGAATCCGGATGTGATCACGGACATGACGAGGAGTCTCGGAATGGTCGAGACATAAAGATTGATATATTGGACGGCTATATTCGGACACGGAAAGGTTCGGAAGTTTCGGAGAAAACCGGAGTGCCGGAGGGTTACGGAACCCCGAGAAGTTATGGGCCTTAGTGGGCCAAAGGGGAGAGAGAGGGGCCGCACCAGAGGTGGCGCGCCCCAGTCCGAATAGGACAAGGAGGGGGCGGCCCCCTTCCCTCTCCCTCTCCCCTCTTTCCTCCCCTTCTCCTTCCTAGTTGGACTAGGAAGGGAGTCCTACTCAACTAGGAGGAGGACTCCCCCTCCTTAGCGCGCCTATAGGGGCGGCCGGCCTCCCCCTCCCTCCTTTATATCACGGGGCAAGGGGCACCCTAGAACACACAAGTATTGATCTTGGATCGTTCCTTAGCCGTGTCGGTGCCCCCTCCACCATATTCCACCTCGGTCATACCGTCGCTGAAGCTTAGGCGAAGCCTGCGCCGTGAAACATCAAGATCGTCACCACGCCGTCGTCTTGTGGAACTCTCCCTCGACACTCGGCTGGATCGAGTCTGAGGGCGTCATCGAGCTGTCGTGTGTCAAGAACTCGGGGCGCCGAATGCGGCGTCGGGATCGGTCGGATCGCGAGGAGAGCGTCGACTACTTCCTCTACGTTGTGATCGCTTCGCCGGGTCTCGAGAGTGCGTAGACAACACTCTCCCCTCTCGTTGCTATGCATCACCATGATCTTGCGTGTGCATAGGAAAATTTTTGAAATTACTACGTTCCCCGACAGCCACGGCACTAGGCCAGGGAACCACGGTACAACAGCTCGGAGGGAGCGGTACTACCGTGGGCACCATGATACTACCGCCCTAGGCGTCGCGGTACTACCGTGTGGGCGCGGATGTAAAAATTACATCGCGCCTACTACCATGATCTGGCGGTACTTGGCCTAGCAGCCACGGTACTACGACTCGGAGGGAGCGGTACTACCGTGGGCTACAGCGGTACTACAGCAATGGGCACGCAGTACTACGCGAGTGCTGCTGCGGTACTACCACTCGAGGAGCAAGACTACCACAAGCTCAACAACGATGAGTCCGACACTCACATAGAGGATAGACGGGGAATGCTCCAAGGTGCAAGGGAAAGGAGGAGACAATGAAGAAAACGTGTACGTGATGATTCCTCCCAAACCTTTCCGACGCGGACCCCCTCTTAATAGTACGGCTCTCCTACGACTCAAATCCACCAAAAAGAAATGTAGAACAACGCCGTCTTCAATAGTCTCGAGGGGCACCAAATCGTCTCGTGCCTAGTGATGAAGCGTCTGAGAAACTCAAAACACTTAAGGGATAAATATGCCCTTACAATCTCCCCCTTTTTGGTGGATTGATGACAATACGGGATTTGCACATAGATGAGATAATATTGAGCAAAGGCAAACCCCTCCTCTCAAATATAGATGGGCTCCCCCTAGATGTGTGCAATCTAGATGGATGCTTTCGACTGCATAGCACACAAACTAGGATCAACACTCCCCCTATATTTTAGAGACAAAGGCAGGAAAACAAGCATCTAAGCAGAGCATAGCACAAAGGTAGCACAATATATCACAAGCTCGCTAAGATAGATAGAGTGCATATGTCTTACACCATATGAAGTAAAGCAACCCAAAGCAACTGAAACAGGTTCAAACGAGGTTCAAACGAGAAAGCAGCAAACACACCGAACACGAACGACACACGACTCACAAATCCCTACACTCTCCCCCCCCCTTTGGCATCGAGACGCCAAAAAGGCAGAGAGGACACCTACACACAAGGGGTGGCTCAAGCAGGGAACTCATCCCAATGCCCATCGTCAGACTCCTCGGCGGCAGGGATGGTCTCCTCGACGTCCTCCTTAGAATTAGTCCATCTGCAGCCTTGATTCTCCATCCACTCGTCCTCTGGAGTGATGCCATCCTCAGAACCGCCAGACACTTCCTCGCCATACAGCTGCAAGATCTTCTTGTCCCGGCGGCGACTCTCCTTAGATGCCACGTGAGTCCTGTACTGCCCCTTGGCTTGCATGCAGAAAAGAGTCTTCATCTTGTCCTTCAGCTTCTTGGCCCACGAGGGCATAGATGAACTCTGGGAAGACCGAGCAGAATGGCCCTCAGCAACATCCTCGGTGCCGGCATCCTCCTCATCAACAGCAGCCCTAGCAGCAGTCGCCTCAGCATGAGTAGTAGTGTTGGTCCAGTTGGGCTTGACGCGGAGACAAATGGGATCATGTCGAATCCAGTCAGGAGCAAGGAACTCATCACCAGGGAACATCTTCTCCCAAGTCTTCGAGATCAGCAGAAACAGATAGGGCGCATAGATAGTCACCTTGCGGTTTAACACCGCAAACCGAAGCTCACACCACATGATGTGTGAGACATCAAGTGGCTGAGTCTGAGAAATACGAGCCTCCTCGCATATGAGCATCATATCCACCATATAGGCATGAACCTTGTCCTTGTCACCAATGCGAGGGAACAAGGAGTTGCGGAAGATGCGATACATGATATCCAGAAAAGAGTTGAGCACCAACCCCGTCTTGCCATTGGCGAGCGCCTTCTCAACATAGTATGGCGCAAGCTTGTCCTTGTTGGCAGACTCAGAATTTGCATGGGGGCGAACACCCACAGGAGTGTTGAGCCCGTCATCAGGAACCTGGAGCAAATCCATGAACTCCTTCCAGGTAGCAGTCAGCTTACGGCCATTGGTCATCCAGGTCATCCTCCGCTCCTCATCAGAGTGAATGTATACCGAGGCAAAGAACTGACAGATAAGCTCAGGGTCATAGTCAAGGTGAAAGGATATCACATGCTCAATACCAAACTGCTCCACCAAGTCCAAAGCTTCTCCAAAGTACTCACGAAACTTGTCCTTCCTCATGTGATGCATTTCAATCCATTTCACATCCACATAAGTATTCTGCTTGTTCTTGATGACATCCAGATAAGTGAGAGTCTGTTGCTTGTTCCAAAACAGCTCACAACCTCTGACATAAGAACGAGGGTTCACATACGGGTGGAGTTGCCTGAGACGGACGTACTCAGATTGGGATATCTCATCCATGCCCTTAGCGGGCTCCTTGTTCTTGCTAGCTGATGTCTTGACATGGCGCTTGGGGGCAGTGGAGCCCTCTGGTGCTTCACCTAGGTTGCGCAGATGCTTGGAGCCAGTGTCACGACTGGGATTGGAACGGTGAGAGCCACCACCTAAGACACAAATGCAAAACACCCACGAAACGCAAAAAGGATCAATGCAAAGACCACGGCAAAGCACAAGAAACACATAGAAAGTATACGTGAAAGTTGCCATGAGATAGATGTGAGCCACGGTAGTACTGCCAGAGCCTGCGGTACTAAAATTTTTAGTACCGCTCCAAGTCGCGATAGTATCAGGCGAGGTCCTGATAATACCGTGATGGGAGCGATAGTAAAGCTTTAGTGCCGCGATGAGTCTTAGTAATCTTGCACTGCACGGGTGTAATCTTGGACCAGCGGTAGTACCGCGCCAGACAGGCGGTAGTACCGCGTCGCGTCAGATCCGAACGACAGTTTGAATCTGAAAAGAACCGTGAAACAACGGCGGTGCTACAGTGATCAAATCTAGCATAGGACAAAAATACAAGTATAATTCCTACGCAAAGCTACTCTCCTTCATCCTACTCTTGCATAGATTTAGCCGAAGAATCTCTAGAACACACAAGTCTCCCCCAAAAACCTAGAGGCAAAGAACACAACAAAAACGAGAAGGAGTTGGGGAAAGACCTTGGTCCATAGCAAGAGCACGTGGTGGGGAATGATCCCACCGGACGGAACCACGGGAGGGCAGCCGGAGACGGAGATCCGGTGACGAACACCGGCTCCGTTCTTGAGCGTGGGAGAGAAAGAGAGACGATGTGGGGGGAACTGCGAATGGGTATGGGGGAGTTAGAACTCCCCCTGCCCGTCCTTATCCCCACGCGTCCATGATGGCGCAGTAGTACCGCATATCATCGCGGTAGTACCGCTTGGGTGGAAGTACCGCACCGAAGCGGTAGGACCGCTCACCCAGGTGGCAGTAAAAAATTACTGCCGTGTGGGGGCGGTAGTACCGTGCTCCCCACATGTGGTAGTACTGTGGCTGGCTGCGGTAGTACCGTAGCTGGCTGCGGTAGTACCGTGAGCTCAAGACAATGCAGGTTACAATAAAAAGAAGAAGATCTTTGCAAGGACTACTAGCACAAAAGAACACCACAAGAACACGCACAACCCAAAGGCAGAAAGACAACAAGAAAACACCAAGCGACACAACCTCTCAAAAAGGAGAGGGTGGTGGCCGGAGCCACCTATGTTTGAGTTAGTTGGTATGGCACCGCGAAGAATTATCCTTGGGCCCATGACCAAAACTCGTCTTTGGAGCACAAGTACCATAAAAAATGGCTAATGTGAAAGAGTTGATCTATTTATGCATAATGGGGGGAGGGAGATTTCATTGAGAGAACAACACTCCCCCTATGTCCATGCCTACACCTAAACTAGACAACAAGTTGAGTGTGGTGGGGGGTGCAAGCGTTCAAGTCACATTGCTCGAATCAATGATATTTAGCTCATGCCTTAACTCGCGAAATCTTGCTTCATCCAAGGGCTTCGTGAAAATATCTGCAAGGTTATCATGAGTGTTGACATACTTGAGCTCGATCTCCAGTGTAACTGAGGGAGTCCTGGACTAGGGGGTGTCCGGATAGCCGAACTATCATCATCGGCCGGACTCCAAGACTATGAAGACACAAGATTGAAGACTTCGTCCCGTGTCCGGATGGGACTTTCCTTGGCATGGAAGGCAAGCTTGGCAATACGGATATGTAGATCTCCTACCATTGTAACCGACTCTGTGTAACCTAGCCCTCTCCGGTGTATATATAAACCGGAGGGTTTTAGTCCATAGGACGAACAATCACAACAACAATCATACCATAGGCTAGCTTCTAGGGTTTAGCCTCCTTGATCTCGTGGTAGATCCACTCTTGTACTACCCATATCATCAATATCAATCAAGCATGAGTAGGGTTTTACCTCCATCGAGAGGGCCCGAACCTGGGTAAAAACATCGTGTCCCTTGTCTCATGTTACCATCCGCCTAGACGCACAGTTCGGGACCCCCTACCCGAGATCCACCGGTTTTGACACCGACATTGGTGCTTTCATTGAGAGTTCCTCTGTGTCGTCACCGATAGGCTTGATGGTTCCTTCAATCATCGACTACAACACGGTCCAGGGTGAGACTTTTCTCCCCGGACAGATCTTCGTATTCGGCGGCTTTGCACTACGAGCCAATTCGCTTGGCCATCTGGAGCAGATTGATAGCTACGCCCCTGGCCATCAGGTCAGATTTGGAAGCCTGAACTTCGCGGCTGACACCCGCGGAGACTTGATCTTCGAAGGATTCGAGCCACAGCCGAGCGCGCCGCACTGTCTTGATGGACATGATTTAGCTCTGCCGTCGGACAGTGTCCTGGAAGCCGCACATGAGTCCGCCCCGACCCTTAATTCGGAGCCGACCGCGTAGATCGAGGATGG
The DNA here is from genome assembly GCA_021437245.1 of Aegilops speltoides. Lineage (NCBI taxonomy): Eukaryota > Viridiplantae > Streptophyta > Magnoliopsida > Poales > Poaceae > Aegilops > Aegilops speltoides. The sequence continues at coordinate 468,279,036 of CM038146.1, read as the reverse complement.
GTGGCTAGACACCGCCTCGGGGGCTGCAACCTCTACGGCGATGGAGCCGAATACTGACTTTGTCCCTTGTGAAGCTCGTGACTCCGAGGCGCCGGACTCCTCGCCGGACTCCGAACCTCCCGCGCCCCCTCCAATCGAATCCGATCGGGCGCCGATCATGGAGTTCACCGCCGCGAACATCTTTCAACACTCACCTTTTGGCGACGTCTGAATTCGCTAAAGTATCTCTCGTTATCAAGAGAGCCTGGCGAACTGCGGTCGGGGCGGTTGGGATCTTGAGACGACGAAGAAATTCAAAGTACACCCACCACCCACTTTGTAGCCATTGTCGACGATCTAACCGACATGCTAGACTACGACTCCGAAGACATCGACGGTATGGACGACGATGCTGGAGACGACCAAGAACCAGCGCCTATTGGGCACTGGAAAGCCACCTCAACTCATGTCATATACATGGTGGATACACCAAAAGGAAGCGATAACGAGGAACAACGGGACGCGACGAAGGATAATTCCCCCGAAAAACAACCAAAACGGCGACGCAAGTGCCGCCCGAAGTCCCGCCTCGATAACAACAGCACCCATAATGACCCAGCCGTAGAGCAGGGCGAACCAGTGGACGACGAACATGCAACCAAGCAACGTTCCGAAAAGGATGAATTGGAAAAGCAACCCATCCCCGACGAAAACAACAGTCCAGACAATCTCACACCGGACACATCACCGGAGCATAAGAACCTTCACAATAGGCTCGTCGCCACTGCAAGAAGTTTGAAGAAGCAGAAACGGAAGCTCAAATCAGCGGAAGACGTACTCAGAATGAGATGGAGCAAAGTACTCAAGACCGCAGACAAAACGGCAATAGTCACCAAGCAAAGAGCTACCCGAAGCGCAAGCTGTTGCCCGAATTCGACGAGGAGGCCGTAGAGCCACCACAATCAAAAAGCAAAGAGGCCGCCTGGTCGGATAGACGACGGATGACGAAGCTAAGAGCGATGGCGGTGCCGCACACAAGCCGGCACATGATACACATAAAGATCCTCGCAAAAAGGATGGCCCGGTCAGGTCCATTTATGGGCCAAAAAAGAGGGCTCCAAGAAGCAACACAACACGCCGAGTGTTCGAAGATAACAGCACACCTAAATACAAGGGCGCCGCACACCCACTATGTTTCACCAATGAGGTACTGGATCATGAATTTCCAGCGGGTTTTAAGCCCGTAAACATAGAGGCATACGACGGAACAACAGACCCCGGAGTCTGAATTGAGGATTACATCCTACACATACATATGGCTAGAGGAGACGATCTCCATGCCATAAAATACCTACCCCTCAAGCTCAAAGGGCCAGCTCGGCATTGGCTCAAAAGCCTCCCAGAAAATACCATTGGAAGTTGGGAAGAGCTCGAGGATGCATTTAGAACAAATTTTCAGGGGACTTATGTCCGCCCTCCGGACGCAGACGATTTAAGTCACATAACTCAACAGCCCGGAAAGTCAGCACGCAATTCTGGAACAGGTTCCTCACCAAAAAGAACCAAATAGTCGACTGTCTGGACGCCGAAGCCTTAGCAGCTTTTAAACATAACGTCCAGAGACGAATGGCTCGCCAGAACACCTCGGTCGGGAAAAACCAAGAACAATGGCAGCTTAACTTGAGCCTCATGACCGCTTTTGCGGGGAGAAGATAGCTGGCTGGCAAGATGCAGCACCAGCGACCCAAGTACATCCGAGGTCGAGATGGAAATGTGAAATCACGGCCGAGAAAAGATCGGCGCGGAATAAAGAAAATGGCCCAAAGAACACGGCGGTCGACACGGATTCAAAAGCTCTCGGCGAACAGCAAAACACTTGCCCTTAAGGACAACGGTGGCGAGTTATCAACCTAAACAAAATTTTGGATAGGATATGTCAAATCCACAGTACCCAGGAAGCACGCAAACCACACTCACGAGATTGTTGGGTCTTCAAGCAGTCCGGCCGACTCAACGCCGAACACAAGGGGCTCGACACGCCAAGCGAGGACGATGACGAACCCCACAAGCAGAGCGCCGGAAAACAAAAGACTTTCCCACAAGAAGTCAAAACACTAAACTCACTTCATGTGATAATACGGAACAATAGTGCGGCACCTGCTAAAGTGCGCGTCGCGCAGTCGACCCAATGGAATCCGAGATTGGATGTCAAAACCAATTACTTTCGACCACCTGGATTACTCCAGAAGTATTCAAAACGCAGGATGGACTGCTTTGATATTGGATCCTATAATCGACGGACTACAATTTACACAAGTCCTAATGGATGGCGGCAGCGATTTAAACCTGCTATATCCGGACACAATCCGCAAGTTGGGGATAGACCCTACCAAAATTCGCCATAGCAGCACTTCCTTCAAAGGAGTGACGTCGGGCCCTTGCGCCAAGTGCACGGGCTCCTTACTACTAGAAGTTGTGTTCGGTTCATCCAACAACTTCCGTCGCGAAAAGCTAATCTTCCATGTCGCCCCATTTAAAAGTAGCCACCAAGCACTATTGGGACGTGAAGCTTTACGCCGCTTTAACATAATACCGCTTTCTGCGTCTCTTACACTTAAAATGCCCGGTCCATGCGGCATCATCTCATTAAAAGGTCATTCAAGACCCCGGACACGGCTAGGCGAGTCCGGCATAAATAAACTAGGGGCTTCCTAGACGCGCACCCCTTTACAAGAGGCTGCGTGCATAAACAATGAGAGCCAATAAAGCTCAACTTTATTCATTTTTAAATCATACTCTGTTTTAAATACATTTTTTGCACGATATCTTTCCAAACTAAGTTCTTCTCTTTTACAGATGAACAGCGTGCTACACCCGTCCGAGGATCTGACTGCGGAGACCTGGTAGCGAGACGTGCAGCGAGGACCCGTGGCAAGGATTCTTTTGATTAAGACCTGCGTAAACCTTTCTTCTTGTCTCTTGTTGATACACAATCCCCGATTTCCTACCATAAGCGATGAGGAGGTGGCGTTTTGGCATCGGCGCGTCGAAATTTTTCGCCTGCACGGACACTAGGGGCTTAGGGCATTGTTACGCCGTTATCATAAAGACCGAATACCTTAGGGAGTGTTCGGCGTCTCGAGTTAGGCCTTATATGCATCAGCTCGAATCATGTCTTTGGTCAAATGTTGGGTTTGCCCGGCTCTGTGTTTTGCTGCCTTCGTTCCGTATCATCGGCTAACGCGGCACCGGAGAACTCTGCGATTGTGCCTGGTTCGCCAAGCGAGCACCTCGATGAAAGCGAAAGCCAAAACCGATGATATAGCGAGAGCTGGTCGACCACTCGATCGACTACCGAATGTCTAGAATTCCGCCGCTTTGACGAAGGACCGTTTCGGTCGAGCACATCTGGCGCCCGAATTCGGAGACCGCGGTGCCCCTAGGGGCTATATCATAGCCCCACCTTCGAACTCCTATGGCTAAGTGAAAGTGATAAAGCATTATAGTCCGGTTGCCTAGTTTGCTACGCTACCACCTTCTTCACAGGACCAAGACGTTGGATTAAGTGTGAAAATGCGCTATTTTGCAAACACCCCCGCACCATGTGCGTGGGGGCTGAAGCCAAAGACTGCCATCTTTCAGGTTATATACACGTATACATTAACGGCCGCACATGAGATATTTGAATACTTGAAAGCACAAGTATAAAAAGCACTTATATTATGAATATGATTTCACAAATCATACATGTCATTTGAACATAACATTTTTCGAGCACTGCGACTCTATTAAACGAGCGCCCTGCAGGACTTCCCCAAAATAGTGCTCGGCGGGTAACCGGTTCTCGTCCGAACCCTAGGATGCAACATCGGTGGCATCCATCTCCGCCCAGTATGTCTTAACACGGGCGAGAGCCATCCGTGCACCCCCTATGCATGTCGACCGCTTCATCGCCTTGATATGCGGCACCGCCCCAAGGAATTGCTGCAATAAGCCAAAATAACTATTCGGCTTGGGCCTATTCGGCCACAGATGAGCCACTACATCCGTCATGGAAAATTCGGACAATATATTCAGCTCAGCCCACTCAGCCAACCGATCGGTCAATGGAAGTGAACGCTCTGGACTGTGGAATTGAGACCAAAACAACTCTTCCATCTCGTGATCCTTTTGGCTTCGGAATTGCACAACCGCATCCGCCGCATTCGCCGCCAAATCCAAATAAGGATCCTCCGCACCCCACAGCTGGCCCAACTGAGCATACTTACGATCAGGAACTTCTGCGCAGAAAAGGGCTTTCGGCCGCAATGTCTCGACTTTGTGCAGCTCCTCCTTTATAGCCCCCATTGCAGAACGGGCATCCTTGGCCTCGGCGGTGGCCTTCTTCAGGTCCTCTTGTTCCACTCGGTGTTCCTTTTCAAGAACCTCATAGCGGTCGGTAACATCCTTCAGCTTCACGGCCATTCCGGCCATCTCTTCCCTGCTTCGGCAGTGAGCAGCCTTTTCGGCTTTTAGCTCTTCGGCTGCCTTCGAGGCAGCCGCATCACTCCTTCTGGCCTGCTCCTTGGCTCGAGCAAGCTCTGCCCGAAGGTCCTCCACAGCAGCGGCACCATCTGCATCAAGCATACATGTTGTAAGGAGTGGGCGTCAGCTCCCTTACTAGGTGACCACGGAGAAACAACCTACCTTGTGACTCATCAAGTCGTTTATTGACCAGCGCGATGTCCGCATCCGCAACATCGAGTTGCCGCTTTAGCTCGGCAACTCTATCAGTCCAGCTGGCCACCGGACAATCCGCCACCTGCATAGGAAAAGCGAGAATTAATAACTGAGATTATGATCCTCGGCACGCCGTCGCTTTCGACAACATACCGAGTCTCAGGGGCTACTATCTATACTGGGCGCACTCTATGTGCAAAACTGTCAAAAGGTATGTCATTTTTACGTACCTCAAAACCCGCCAGTAAACTTCTGATGGCATCATGCAACCTGCCCTCAGTGGAAGAAATTATTTCAATCACTGTACTCATCAATGTACGGTGATCTTCTGAGATGGACGCCCTCTCGAGCAGATTCGTCAGCTCCCCCGGCCGTACACCAGTTGGTGCCGAACTCTCCGGCCCTGCCGGACTCGGGGAGACCCTCCGTGACGACACCTCAGGGTCGTCCGCCCCGCTTGACAGTGCGGCAGACGGAGGCGTCTCGCTCTCCATCATCTCCGGACGAAGGTCCCCCGAAGATGAGCGCAGCTGAGAAGGGCGGAGATCCGAACTACAAGGCAAAAACTTCGGTTATCCTCAGAAGCAAAAATAGGGATGCCCCTTATTAAGAAACTCCCCTTTCCCACTTACGGCTCGCTGGAGGGCTGATTCCTTAGGGGAGATAGTGCGGCCGGGGCTTCTCCTGGCGCAGGACCCTCGGGTGAAGATTTCTTCCCCCGCTTTGAGGCCTTAGCCTCCGGATCTTTGGAAGCAGTCCTCTTCTCCCCCTGGAAGGAGGGATTCTTGATCCCCCCTTTTTTGAAAGCCTCCTTAGCGGAGGCGGTAGTCTCTCTATTTTCCCCTTCGCCCTCTTCTGAAGGCGCAACCTCCAGCATCTTGACCAACACGGGATCTGGCATGGTCTCCGGAGGGCGGACAACATCAGTCGTTTTGCTTGCAAATCCACTCTGTTTAAGGGCGATTGGTTAAAAGGCAAATCCAAGATATGCAAGCGAGCGGTATGTCCGACACGGGGCTACTTACTTGAGTATCCGGGCAATTGCAACAAGCGGCGTCCTCGGTCAATTTCGGACACACCTCTTGTGATCCGAAGAACAATTTGTACATCTCCACGGGTGTCGTACCCATGAAGTGTTGGAGAGCTCGTGGCCCCTCTGGATTGAATTCCCACAGGCGGAGGGGGCGACGTTTGCAGGGCAGAAGACGCCAGATTAGCATGACCTGCGTCACTACGACGAGATTGATCTCCCTCTCTTGGAGGTCTCAAATCCGGCCCTGCAATAGGGGTACATCCTTGGACGGCCCCCAGTCAAGCCCTTTGTTGACCCATGACGGCAGCCGTTGTGGAGGGCCCGAGCGAAAGGCGGGTGGTGGCCTCTGCCTGCTGCCCCTGGGAGCGGTGATATAGAACCACTCCTGCTGCCACAAGCCGAGCTCCTCCTGAAAAGAGCCCTCGGGCCATGGAGCATCGGCCCTCTTGCTTATAACCGCCTCGCCCTTTTCTGCTGGCGCCCCTCAATCATCTTGGCTCCACGTTGAAGGTTTTGAGCCACAAACCAAAGTGAGGGGTGGTGCGGAGGAAGGCTTCGCAGACGACAATAAATGATGAGATATGGAGGATGGACTCCGGAGCCAAGTCGTGGAATTCCAGCCCATAGTAAAACATGAGCCCTCTCACAAAAGGATCCATCGGGAAGCCTAAACCCCGACGGAGGTGAGACACAAACACGACGCTCTCGCCTGGCTCGGGAGTAGGAATGACTTGCCCTTGGGCAGGCAACCTATGCGAAATCTCATAGGTTAAGTACCTGGCTTCTCTCAGCTTTAGCGCGTCCCCTTCCGTGACGGAGGAGGGCATCCACCGGCCCTGTAGGTCGGAGCCGGACATTGTCGAAGGTCCGAAGCGCTCGAATCTGGAGCCCTGTGTGCTGGAACTTGGGGCGAGGGGTAGATTCGATTGAGGATTGAAGAAAAGAAACGAGCCTTGGTCTCATTATAAAGAGGGAGAATACCAAGAGCCGTCCCCGTGACCGTTTGGAACTCGCCCTCGATGGAGAGGGTGTGGCAACGGGTGCGGTTGGGTTACCCACGTCCGTATTGATGGGAATCCCGGAATAAGGGGAACACGATCTCTGCTTCGACAAGATGTGCCAAGGAAACCGCTTCGCTAAACGCGCTGAGGCGGTATAATAAAAACGATTCAAGTAAAGGCTTGGTAGTAGTGTGACGTCACGCCACTAAATACGTCAGCAGATTGAACTTGTGTAAATATTATTCTCTCTACGGTGGTATGTGGAATTTATTTTACAGAGCCGGACACTATCTTGGCGTTCACAATATTCTATGAATTATTCGGAGGAGGAACCCGCCTTGCAATGCCGAACACAATATGCGCGCCAGACTCGTCATCATTGAAGCCTGGTTCGAGGGCTCTTGAGGAGTCCTAGACTAGGGGGTGTCCGGATAGCCGAACTATCATCATCGGCCGGACTCCAAGACTATGAAGACACAAGATTGAAGACTTCGTCCCGTGTTCGGATGGGACTTTCCTTGGCGTGGAAGGCAAGCTTAGCAATAATGTAACCGACTCTATGTAACCCTAGCCCTCTCCGGTGTATATATAAACCGGAGGGTTTTAGTCCATAGGACGAACAATCACAACAACAATCATACCATAGGCTAGCTTCTAGGGTTTAGCCTCCTTGATCTCGTGGTAGATCCACTCTTGTACTACCCATATCATCAATATCAATCAAGCAGGAGTAGGGTTTTACCTCCATCGAGAGGGCCCGAACCTGGGTAAAAACATCGTGTCTCTTGTCTCCTGTTACCATCCGCCTAGACGCAAAGTTCGGGACCCCCTACCCGAGATCCGCCGGTTTTGACACCGACAGGCACCCTCTCCCTCTTTCACAAAAGTTTGCTTGAGAGGAGGAGGACGATAGGTCTTTTCGTTCTTCTTCTTATTCTTGGACTTGGGGGCAAACCCAATTCCCTTCTTGACCACAACTTCCTTTCGATTACTCAAAAGGTCGTTGAGGTTCTTCTCACCTTGAATGCAAGTCACAAGTCCCTTCTCAAGTTGATCCTTCAACTTGGCATTATCCTCCACAAGATGCACATGCTCACAACACGGGTTAGTAGCATATGCATTATCAATTAATACCATATGAGGGAAGGTGGCCTTTTCCTTGGTTAGCTTAACTTGGAGTTGAGCATGAGACTCCTTGAGGTTAGCATGAGCACCCTTCAAGACCTTATGGGCCTTGTCAAGTATCTCAAACTCCTCCTTGAGTCTAGCATGATCAACCCCAAGCTTAGCCTTCTCGGAAGTTAGCACAAAAGACACGACAAGAGCATGATCAAGATCTTTCTTTAACTTAGCATGGTCATCGTTGTGTGACTCCTCAAGAGTCAAACGATGTCCACGCTCTTCCTCAAGAGCATTAGAGAGATCCGATATCTCACCGGCATAGTCACGACTATGACCTTCCATCTTAGAGATGGTTTCTTCGTGAGCCTCGATCATGTCATTGGCCTCACCAAGTTGTTCCAAGAGAGCAACAAAGTGCTTCTTGGATTTGCCCTTGAGCTTACTCATAAAAGACTCAAATTCATTCACTTCCTCATTAGACTCATCATGTTCATCAATGCAATCCTCCAAGGAGGGATTAGTAATGATGGTGGTTTTGATGTTAGGGGTTACCTTGTTGGAAGCTTTAGCCATGAGGCACTTGGCGGTGATGTTCTCGTTGGGTGAATCAAATAGAGACACCCGGGGAGTGGTAGCAATGGCAACGGACGCCATGGCCATTGCTTCTCCATTTTCATCATCGTCGTCATCCTCATTGTATTCTTCTTGAACCACCAACCCACGAGTAGGAGTCTTCTTGGTGAAGTTGTTCTTGTTGGGGAAGGACTTGGCTTTGTCTTTTCGGATGAACTTGCCACCATTGTCTTCCCGCTTCTCGTAAGGACAATCCGCAACAAAATGACTCACATTGCCACAGTTGAAGCAAGTTCTAACTCATTGCTTGCCCTTGAAGCCACTTGAGTTGTTCTTGTTGAAGTTGGGTCTAAGGATGGCAATGGGTAGGGTATGGGCAGGGTAGATCAATACCATACCCATACCCGTATAGTCAATGGGTACAAAATTCTACCCATACCCGTACCCACGGGTATAAAACTTTACCCATACCCATACCCGACGGGTACCCATACCCATTGGATACCCAACAGATAGAACAAATAGTACACAAGTTGTTCACAATTTTACACTCATTCATAGCACATTTGAAAAAAAATCAAATATCTTAGCTCAATAACAAGTAGATGGGTACAAGACTACAATCAAAATTTAGAAATCACAACATACTCATAAGTCAATAAGAGTATACGAGTCACATGAAAAACTAATGATTAATTGATAACAACATAACATTAATTTTACAAGTGGGCAGGGTATGGGTATACCCGCGGGTACAAGGCTATACCCATACCCTACCCGTTAAGTCATGGGTAGGGTATGGGTACTACCCATGGGTATAAAAGTGTGCCCATACCCTACCCATGCGGGTACGGTACCCGCGGGTACCCGTACCCATGGGTAAAATTGCCATCCTTAGTTGGGTCTTGTATTCTTCTTGCTCCAAAATTGTCTTGAAGCAAGAGCCATGTGCTCATGATAATCATATTTGGTGTCTTCGGAGTTGCTCTCCTCATCTTCCTCTTCTTCCTCTTCTTCCACACTAACCTTGGCCTTCAAAGCAAGGTTGGGTTCTTTGCCCTTTGAGAACGGAGCACCGCATTGTCGGCGGTCTTGTCCAAGATGTTCATTGCAACGAACTCATCCAACACTTCACTTGAGGTCATGGAGTGGAAGTCTGGTCTTTGACGAATGACGGAGGACATGGCCTTGTTGTAGGGCATCATGGCCTTGAGGAACTTGCGCTTGATCCAATTGTCATCTGTGTCCTTGCTCCCATGATCTCGGAGTGAGACCACGAGTTTGGTCACTCTTCGAAAGAGCTCACGTGGTTCTTCATCTTCTTTCATTGCAACTCATCGACCTCATCTTGTACCACTTCATAGTTGGAGCGTTGAATGCTAGCACTTCCTCGATAGAGAGACACAATGCATTGCCATGCGTCTTTGGCCATGGCATGAGGTCGAAGATGAGGGAGATCTTCGGGAAGGATTGCATCTAGGATGATGAAGAGAGCACTCTCATTGAATTGATTATCCACCACTTCTCTCAGGGTGAAGTTGCTTCGGTCATGTGGATAGAAACCTTATTCAATGATTCTCCAAAGGTTAGTATTCACATGATTTAAATGACGCTTGAAGCGATACACCCAAGAATCAAAATCCTCATTTTTCACAATCTTAGGAGGAGGACCGGCATGATTTAAATGAGTAGAGGGAATCGGTCCTCCATAAATTGGAGGTTCCACATGGGCAAAGATGTCGGTGCCGTTTCTCCCACTAGTAGAAGGACTCTTTTCACTGTTAGCTTCCCCCTTGTCGGAGGTAGCATCCGTCACCTTGTTAGTGGGATCACCCACTTTCATCGGCGAGGTGGAAAGTTTGAGTCCTTCAAGAAATTTAGTGAACATGCTTTCAACCTTGGTCGTCATGGAGTCTTTCAATGTGTCTACAGCCACATTAAATTCCTCACGAGGGACCTGAAGGAAATATGCCCTAGAGGCAATAATAAAGTTATTATTTATTTCCTTATTTCATGATAAATGTTTATCATTCATGCTAGAATTGTATTAACCAGAAACATGATACATGTGTGAATGCATAGACAAACAATATGTCACTAGTATGCCTCTACTAGACTAGCATGTTAATCAAAGATGGTTATGTTTCCTAACCATGAACAAAGAGTTGTTATTTGATTAACAAGGTCACATCATTAGTTGAATGATCGATTGACATGACCCATTCCATTAGCTTAGCACCACGATCGTTTAGTATGTTGCTCTGCTTTTATCCATGACATATACATGTTCCTGTAACTATGAGATTATGCAACTCCGTTTACGGAGGAACACTTTGGGTGCTACCAAGCGTCACAACGTAATCGGGTGATTATAAAGGAGTACTACAGGTGTCTCCAAAGGCGGATGTTGGGTTGGCGTATTTGAGATTAGGTTTTGTCACTCCGATTGTCGGAGAGGTATCTCTGGGCCCTCTCGGTAATACACATCACTGAAGCCTTGCAAGCATTACAACTAATGAGTTAGCTGTGAGATGATGTATTACGGAGCGAGTAAAGAGACTTGCGATAGCGAGATTGAACTAGGTATTGGATACCGACGATCGAATCTCGGGCAAGTAACATACCGATGACAAAGGGAACAACGTATGTTGTTATGCGGTCGACCGATAAAGATCTTCGTAGAATATGTAGGAGCCAATATGGGCATCCAGGTCCCGCTATTGGTTATTGACCGGAGACGTGTCTCGGTCATGTCTACATTGTTCTCGAACCGTAGGGTCCGCACGCTTAAGGTTTCGATGGCGGTTATATTATGAGTTTGTGTATTTTGATGTACCGAAGAAGTTCGAGTCCGGATGTGATCACGGACATGACGAGGAGTCTCGAAATGGTCGAGACATAAAGATTGATATATTGGAAGCCTATATTTGGAGTTGAATGGTTCCGGTGAAATCGGGATTTTACTGGAACACCGGGGTTACGGAACCCTCCGGGGTTATTGGGCCTTAGTGGGCCATGAGGGAGAAGAGGAAGGGCGGCCAGGGGCAGGCGCCTCCCCCCTAGTCCGAATAGGACAAGGAGAAGGGGCGGCGCCTCTTCCCTCCCCCCCAATCCTACTCCAACTAGGAAGGGGGAGTCCTACTCGGTGGGAGTAGGACTCCTCCGCCTCCCTCCTCAAGGCCGGCCGCACCCCCTTGCTCCTTTATATCACGGGGCAGGGGCACCCTAGAACACACAAGTTGATCTACGGATCGTTCCTTAGCCGTGTCGGTGCCCCTCCACCATATTCCACCTCGGTCATATCGTCATAAAGCTTAGGCGAAGCCTGCGCGATAGAACATCAAGATCGTCACCACGCCGTCGTCTTGTGAACTCTCCTCCCGAGCTCTCTTGGATTGGAGCCGAGGAGCGTCATCGAGCTGTCGTGTGTCAAGAACTCGGGGTGCCGGATGCTTGGCGCCGGGATCGGTCGGATCGCGAGGAGAGCGTCGACTACTTCCTCTACGTTGTGATCGCTTCGCTTGGTCTCACGAGTGCGTAGACAACACTCTCCCCTCTCGTTGCTATGCATCACCATGATCTTGCGTGTGCGTAGGAAATTTTTGAAATTACTCGTTCCCCAACAAAGGCATCCGAGCCTAGGTTTTTATGGTTTGATGTTTTGCACGAGTAGAACACAAGTGAGTTGTGGGCGATACAAGTCATACTACCTACCAGCATGTTATACTTTGGTTCAGCGGTATTGTGAGATGAAGCGGCCGGACCGACATTACGCGTGCGCTTACGGAGACTAGTGTCACCGCTCTGAGCACTCGTTGCTTAAAGGTGATTGGCGGGTGTCTGTCTCTCTCACTTTAGTTGAACCGAGTGTGGCTACGCCGGTCCTTGAGAAGGTTAAAGCGAGTCTATTTGACGAAGTATCATTGTGGTTTTGATGCGTGGGTGAGATTGGTTCTTGCTTAAGCCCGTAGCAGCCACGTAAAATTTGCAACAACAAAGTAGAGGACGTCTAACTTGTTTTTGCAGGGCATGTTGTGATGTGATATGGTCAAGACGTGATGCTATATTTTATTGTATGAGATGATCATGTTTTGTAACCGAAGTTATCGGCAATGGCGAGAGCCATATGGTTGTCGCTTTATTGTATGAAATGCAATCGCTGTAATGCTTTACTTTATCACTAAGCGGTAGCGATAGTCGTAGAAGCATAAGATTGGCGAGGCGACAACGATGCTACGATGAAGATCAAGGTGTCGCGCCGGTGGCGATGGTGATCATGATGGTGCTGCGAGATGGAGATCACGAAGCACAAGATGATGATGACCATATCATATCACTTATATTGATTTGCATGTGATGTTTATCTTTTATGCATCTTATCTTGCTTTGATTGACGGTAGCATTATAAGATGATCTCTCACTAAATTATCAAGAAGTGTTCTCCCGAGTATGCACCGTTGCCAAAGTTCGTCGTGCCCGGACACCACGTGATGATCGGGTGTGATAAGCTCTCGTCCATCTACAGGGGTGCAAGCCAGTTTTGCACACGAGAATACTCGAGTTATACTTGACGAGCCTAGCATATGCGAGATATGGCCTCGGAACACGGAGACCGAAAGGTCGGCGTGAATCATATAGTAGATATGATCAACATAAGATGTTCACCATTGAAAACTACTCCATCTCACGTGATGATCGGTTATGGTTTAGTTGATTTGGATCACGTGATCACTTAGATGACTAGAGATGTCTGTCTAAGTGGGAGTTCTTAAGTAATATGATTAATTGAACTTAAATTTATCATGAACTTAGTACTGATAGTATCTTGCTTGTCTATGTTTGATTGTAGATAGATGGCTCGTCTTTGTTGTTCCGTTGAATTTTAATGCGTTCCTTGAGAAAGCAAAGTTGAAAGATGATGGTAGCAACTTACACGGATTGGGTCCGTAACTCGAGGATTATCCTCATTGCTGCCTGAAAGAGTTACGTCTGGATGCACCGCTAGGTGCCGAACTCTTCTTCGATGATGCAACCGACGGCGTTAAAACGTCTGGCGAGCAAAGCGATGACTACTCTATAGTTCATGTGCCATGCTTTACGGCTTAGAACCGGGACTTCAACGACGTTTTGAGCGTCATGGAGCATATGAGATGTTCCAGAGCTGAAGTTGATATTCCAAGAATGCCCGGATTGAGAGATATGAAGTCTCCAATAAGTTCTATAGCTGCAAGATGGAGGAGAATAGTTACATCGGTGAGCACATACTCAAAATGTCCGGGTATTACAATCACTTGACTCAACTGGGAGTTAATCTTCCGGATGATTGTGTCATTGATGTAATTCTTCAATCACCGCCACCAAGCTACAAAGGCTTCGTGATGAACTATAATATGCAAGGGTTAGTAAAGACTATACAGAGCTCTTCGCAATGCTAAAGGCTGCGGAGGTAGAAATCAAGAAGGAGTATCAAGTGTTGATGGTCAATAAGACCACTAGTTTCAAGAAGAAAGGCAAAGGGAAGAAGAAGGAACTTCAAGAAGAACAGCAAGCAAGTTGTTTGCTCGGAGAAGAAACCCAAGTCTGGACCTAAACCTGAAACGAGTGCTTCTCTGCAAGCGGTAGTCCTTTGGAAGCGGAACTGCCCCAAGTATTTGGCGGATAAGAAGGATGGCAAGGTGAACAAAGGTATATGTGATATACATGTTATTGATGTGTACCTTACTAGAGCTCGCAGATAGCACTGGGTATTTGATCTGGTTACATTGCTAATATTTGCAACTCGAAACAGGACTACGGATTAGCGAACACCGCAAAGGGCGAGGTGACGATCGGCGTGGGAAATGGTTCCAAAGTCGATGTGATCGCGGTCGGCACGCTACCTCTACATCTACCTTCGGGATTAGTTTTAGACCTAAATAATTGTTATTTGGTGCTGCGTTGAGCATGAACATTATATCTGGATCTTGTTTGATGCGAGACGGTTATTCATTTAAATCGAGAATAATGGTTGTTCTATTTATATGAGTAATATCTTTTATGGTCATGCACCCTGAAGAGTGGTCTATTTTGATGAATCTCGATAGTAGTGATACACATATTCATAATGTTGAAGCCAAAAGATGCAGAGTTGATAATGATAGTGCAACTTATTTGTGGCACTCGCCGTTTAGGTCATATCGGTATAAAGCGCATGAAGAAACTCCATCTTGATGGACTTTTGGAGTCACTTGATTATGAATCACTTGGCACTTGCGAACCGTGCCTCATGGGCAAGATGACTAAAACCCGTTCTCGGTACTATGGAGAGAGCAACAGATTTGTTGGAAATCATACATACGAGATGTATGTGGTCCGATGAATGTTGAGGCTCGTGGCGGATATCGTTATTTTCTCACCTTCACAGATGATTTAAGCGATATGGGTATATCTACTTAATGAAACATAAGTCTGAAACATTTGAAAAGTTCAAAGAATTTCAGAGTGAAGTTGAAAATCATCGTAATAAGAAAATTAAATTTCTACGATCGATCGTGGAGGTGAATATTTGAGTTCTGAGTTTGGTCTACATTTGAAACAATGCGGAATAGTTTCAGCAACTCACGCCACCGGAACACCACAGCGTAATGGTGTGTCCGAGCGTCAGAATCGCACTTTACTAGACATGGTGCGATCTATGATGTCTCTTACAGATTTACCGCTATCGTTTTGGGGTTATGCTCTAGAGGCGGCCGCATTCACCTGAATAGAACACCGTCAAAATCCGTTGAGGCGACACCTTATGAACTATGGTTTAGCAAGAAACCAAAATTGTCGTTTCTTAAAGTTTGGGGATGCGATGCTTATGTGAAAAAGCTTCAACCTGATAAGCTCGAACCCAAATCGAGAAATGTGTCTTCATAGGATACCCAAAGGAGACAGTTGGGTACACCTTCTATCACAGATCCGAAGGCAAGACATTCGTTGCTAAGAATGGATCCTTTCTAGAAAGGAGTTTCTCTCGAAAGAAGTGAGTGGGAGGAAAGTAGAACTTGATGAGGTAATTGTACCTTCTCCCTTACTTGAAAGTAGTTTGTCGCAAACCGGTTTACGAGACATCTACACCAAATAGTGAGGAAGTTGATGATGTTGATCATGAAACTTGAGATCAAGTTACTCTGAACCTCGTAGATCAACCATAGTAAGATCCGCACTGAGTGGTACAGTAATCCTATTCGGAAATCATGCTACTAGATCATGATGAACCTCGAACTATGAAGAAGCGATGGTGAGCCCAGATTCCATAAAATGGCTTGAGGCCATGAAATCTGAGATGGGATCCATGTATGAAAACAAAGTATGGACTTTGGTTGACTTGCCCGAGGGTCGGCAAGCAATAGAAAACAAGTGGATCTTCAAGAAGAAGACCGACGCCGACGGTAACATTCTCGTCTACAAAGCTCGACTTATGCAAAGGGTTTTCGACAAGTTCAAGGGATTGACTACGATGAGACCTTCTCACCCGTAGCGATGCTTAAGTCTGTCCGAATCATGTTAGCAATTGCCGCATTTTATGATTATGAAATTTGGCAAATGGATGTAAAGACGCATTCTGAATGGATTTACGGAAGAAGAGTTGTATATGATGCAACCGAAGGTTTTATTGATCCAAAGGAGCTAACAAAGTGTGCAAGCTCCAATGATCCATTTATGGACTGGTGCAAGCATCTCGGAGTTGGAATAAGCGCTTTGATAGTGTGATCAAAGCATTTGGGTTCATCTGAGACTTTTGGAGAAGCTTTGTATTTACAAGAAAGTGAGTGGGAGCTCTATAGCATTTCGATATTATATGTAGATGACATATTCTTGATCGGAAATGATATAGAATTTCTGATAGCATAAAGGGATACTTGAATAAGAGTTTTTCAATGAAAGACCTCGGTGAAGCTGCTTACATATTGGGCATCAAAATCTATAGAGATAGATCAAGGCGCTTAATTGGACTTTCACAAAGCACATACCTTGACAAAATTTTGAAGAAGTTCAAAATGGATCAAGCGAAAGAAAGGGTTCTTGCTGTTTTACAAGGTGTGAAGTTGAGTAAGACTCAATGCCCGACCACTGCAGAAGATAGAGAAAAAATGAAAGATGTTCCTATGCATCAGCCATAGGCTCTATCATGTATGCAATGTTGTGTACGGACTGATGTGTGCCTTGCTATAAGCTTAGCAGGAGGTACCAAAGTAATCCAGAGTGGATCATTTGGACAGCGGTCAAGAACATCTGAAATACGAAAAGGACTAAGGATATGTTTCTCGTATATGGAGGTGACAAAGAGCTCATAAATGGCAGTTACGTTGATGCAAGCTTTGACACCGATCCGACGATTCTAAATCGCAGACGGATCGTATTTACACTAAATGGAGGAGCTGTCGGTTGGTGCAGTTCTAAACAAAGCGTCGTGGCGGGATCTACATGTGAAGCGGAGTACATAGCAGCTTCGGAAGCAGCTAATGAAGGAGTCTGGATGAAGGAGTTCATATCCGATCTAGGTGTCATACCTAGTGCATCGGGTCCAATGAAAATCTTCTGTGACAATACTGGAGCAATTGCCTTAGCAAAGGAATCCAGATTTCACAAGAGGACCAAGCACATTAAGAGACGCTTCAATTCCATCCGGGATCTAGTCCAGGTGGGAGACATAGAGATTTGCAAGATACATACGGATCTGAATGTAGTAGACCCGTTGACTAAGCCTCTTCCACGAGCAAAACATGATCAACACCAAGACTCCATGGGTGTTAGAATCATTACGATGTAATCTAGATTATTGACTCTAGTGCAAGTGGGAGACTGAAGGAAATATGCCCTAGAGGCAATAATAAAGTTATTATTTATTTCCTTATTTCATGATAAATGTTTATCATTCATGCTAGAATTGTATTAACCGGAAACATGATACATGTGTGAATGCATAGACAAACAATATGTCACTAGTATGCCTCTACTAGACTAGCTTGTTAATCAAAGATGGTTATGTTTCCTAACCATGAACAAAGAGTTGTTATTTGATTAACAAGGTCACATCATTAGTTGAATGATCGATTGACATGACCCATTCCATTAGCTTAGCACACGATCGTTTAGTATGTTGCTCTGCTTTTATCCATGACATATACATGTTCCTGTAACTATGAGATTATGCAACTCCGTTTACGGAGGAACACTTTGGGTGCTACCAAACGTCACAACGAATCGGGTGATTATAAAGGAGTACTACAGTGTCTCCAAAGGCGGATGTTGGGTTGGCGTATTTGAGATTAGGTTTTGTCACTCCGATTGTCGGAGAGGTATCTCTGGGCCCTCTCGGTAATACACATCATCAAGCCTTGCAAGCATTACAACTAATGAGTTAGCTGTGAGATGATGTATTACGGAACGAGTAAAGAGACTTGCGATAACGAGATTGAACTAGGTATTGGATACCGGCGATCGAATCTCGGGCAAGTAACATACCGATGACCAAGGAACAACGTATGTTGTTATGCGGTCTGACCGATAAAGATCTTCGTAGAATATGTAGGAGCCAATATGGGCATCCAGGTCCCGCTATTGGTTATTGACCGGAGACGTGTCTCGGTCATGTCTACATTGTTCTCGAACCGTAGGGTCCGCACGCTTAAGGTTTCGATGGCGGTTATATTATGAGTTTGTGTATTTTGATGTACCAAGAAGTTGGTCCGGATGTGATCACGGACATGACGAGGAGTCTCGAAATGGTCGAGACATAAAGATTGATATATTGGAAGCCTATATTTGGAGTTGAATGGTTCCGGTGAAATCGGGATTTTACCGAACACCGGGTTACGGAACCCTCCGGGGTTATTGGGCCTTAGTGGGCCATGAGGGAGAAGAGGAAGGGCCGGCCAGGGCAGGCGCGTGCCCCTCCCCTAGTCCGAATAGGACAAGGAGAAGGCGGCGCCCCCCTTCCCTCTTCCCTCCCCCAATCCTACTCCAACTAGGAAGGGGAGTCCTACTCGGTGGGAGTAGGACTCCTCCGCGCCTCCTCAAAGTCCGGCCGCACCCCTTGCTCCTTTATATACGGGGCAGGGGCACCCTAGAACACACAAGTTGATCTACGGATCATTCCTTAGCCGTGTCGGTGCCCCCTCCACCATATTCCACCTCGGTCATATCGTTGCAAAGCTTAGGCGAAGCCTGCGCGATAGAACATCAAGATCGTCACCACGCCGTCGTCTTGACGGAACTCTCCTCCCCGGCTCTCTTGGATTGGAGCCGAGGCGTCATCGAGCTGTCGTGTGTCAAGAACTTCGGGGTGCCGGAGTAACGGCGCCGATCGGTCGGATCACGAGGAGAACGTCGACTACTTCCTCTACGTTGTGATCGCTTCGCTTGGTCTCACGAGGGCGTAGACAACACTCTCCCCTCTCGTTGCTATGCATCACCATGATCTTGCGTGTGCGTAGGAAAATTTTTGAAATTACTACGTTCCCCAACAGGACCGAGGTTCCCCCATCGGCCGTAGACGAGATAGGATTCACACGGAGTGCTCCTCCGCACCGTCTGTGGTGTCAACCATACTCTTCGGACGACAAAGTCCTTAATAAAGAGACGAGGCTCTGATACCAATTGAAAGGATCGATATGGTTGACTAGAGGGGCGGTGAATAGGCAACTAACAATTTTTAGCTTTTCTTTACCAAATTAAACTTTGCATCAAAGTAGGTTGTCTAGATATGCAACTAGGTGAACAACCTATATGATGCGACAACAACAAGCACACGAGCAAGTAAGGGAAACAACCCAAGTAAGCTTGCAAAAGTAAAGGCGCGAAACAACCAAGAGTGGAGCTGGTGGAGACGAGGATGTGTTACCGAAGTTCCTTCCTTTTGAGGGGAAGTACGTCTCCGTTGGAGCGGTGTGGAGGGACAATGCTCCCCAAGAAGCCACTAGGGCCACCGTATTCTCCTCACGCCCTCACACAATGCGAGATGCCGTGATTCCACTATTGGTGCCCTTGAAGGCGGCGACCGAACCTTTACAAACAAGGTTGGGGCAATCTCCACAACAATTGGAGGCTCCCAACAACACCACGAAGCTTCACCACAATGGAGTATGGCTTTCAGGTGACCTCAACCGTCTAGGGTGCTCAAACACTCAGGAGTAACAAGATCCGCTAGGGATAAGTGGGGGGAATCAAATCTCTCTTGGTGGAAGTGTAGATCGGGGCCTTGTCACCCAATCCCGAGCAAATCAACAAGTTTGATTGGATAGGGAGAGAGATCGGGCGAAAATGGAGCTTGGAGCAACAATGGATCTTAGAGGTGGAAGAGGTGGTCAATTAGAGGTAGGAGACGCCCCTTTTATAGTCATGGAAGAAATCCAACCGTTATCCACTTAGACCAGCCTGCGACATGCGGTACTACCACTCCAGGGGCGCGGTACTACCGCGGCAGCTGCAGAGACTATACCATAGGCAGAACTATCGCGAGCGCGGTACTACCGCACCCACCCGCGGTACTACCGCGAGGCAGGTAAGACTAAGTCTGGAATCGGCACGGATGAATAAAAATACATCCGTGCCTACTTCCGCTGTCAAAGAGACGATGCAAACATCCGTCACGGTACTACCATCCACAGGGCGCGGTAGTACCGTGTGGGTGCGGATGTAAAAAATTACATCCGCCCCTACTACCATGAAGCCACGGCACTAGGCCAGAGAACCACGGTACAACAGCTCGGAGGGAGCGGTACTATCGTGGGCACCCGCGATACTACCGCCCTAGACGTGCGGTACTACCGTGTGGGCGCGGATGTAAAAAATTACATCCGTGCCTACTACCGCGATGCAGCGGTACTTGGCCTAGCAGCCACGGTACTACGACTCCGAGGGAGCGGTACTACCATGGGCTCCCATGGTACTACCGCGCATGGGCACGGTACTACCGCGAGTGCCTGCGGTACTACCGCTCCAGGGAGCAGTACTACCGCAAGCTCAACAAAAGTAGTCCAGACACTCACATAGAGGATAGACGGGGAATGCTCCAAGGTGCAAGGGAATGGAGGAGACAATGAAGAAAACGTGTACGTGATGATTCCTCCCGAACCTTTCCGACGCGGACCCCCTCTTAATAGTACGGCTCTTCTACGACTCAAATCCACCAAAAAGAAACGTAGAACAACGCCGTCTTCAATAGTCTCGAGGGGCACCGAATCGTCTCGTGCCTAGTGATGAAGCGTCTGAGAAACTCAAGGCACACGATTAGTCCGCAAATGCATTGTCATCAATCACCAAAACACTTAAGGGATAAATATGCCCTTATACACACGATCTCGGCGCGCCGGGTAGCGCTGGTGGGAGCTGGTGGCAGCGGGACTCCGCCGGCACTCAGCTTACACGTGCCCGACACCCGCATGTCCGGCGGTGCCGGGAAGTCGGTCTCCTAGAGGAGCCGCGCCTCGTCCTCGTGCAGGTGACGGCGGCCGAAGCCATTGGCCGCCGCGCCATCGTTTGGGTAACGCTCGGCCATGCTCATCGGCGGGGAGAAAGGGAGAGGAGAGGCGAGCTCGTTCGAGAGGGGGCGTCGACGGCGAGAGGAGGAGTTGTTGCGAATGGAGTGTGTGTGCTCCCCGGCTAGGGAGGGCGGCTTTTTATAGCCGGGCTTGGGCGGTGGGAGGGTGGCCGACGTGTGTACGCGTAGCGGGCTCGGGCGGGATGCGCGTCCTCGTGCCTTCACTGCACCGCCCGTGAGGCATCAATGAAGGCTGACCGGCGCGGCAGCCTTGGCATTGATTCCTCGCAGGAACCGAGACGATGATGACGACGATGCGTCGGGGTCGCTGACTCGGCAGGCCCGCCGTTCTTTCATGCCAAAAACGATTCCGCCGGCGCTCCCGGGCGCCCCTAGCGTGCCGGGTTCGGCCTATATCTGTCGGCACCAGTTTCGGGCCTTACCAGTGAAAATTGGGCTCCTGGGACGCGACTGTGCCTTTTTCGGTGTCAGCGCTAATAAAGGGCCTTGGGGGGGAGGGGGCTGTTGGGGGCGCGGCTGGAGCTGCTGGAGCTGTTGTTAGGAAATTCAGCGCGGCCTTGATCTAGCTAGCTCCATGGAACCATGACCAGTGGTGGTGGTGGTGCACATGAGCTGAGCTACTCCTACGGCCCTGTTTGGATACTCTAACCAAGGTTAGAGCTAGAGTTAGTTTCTAACTCTAGACTAACCCTGAACTAACTCTAACCAAGATGGTTGTTTGGATCACAGGGTTAGATTGACAATAAATGCATTTTTTTCTCACTTTCTAGCCGGATTTGGTGTGGCCTTGAATCATAAAAGGTTGACGAACAACAAATACTCACTTCACATCGCTCTTGAAGAAGCCTAGGTGCAATTAGTGAAGACTCCACGAAAAGTGAAGCCTAGCCGCAATGAGGGGCGCCGGTCGAGTGGCTTAACGGCGACGAGGGCACAAGAGACGACGCCGTGGCTCGAGTGGCTGAACGGGGAGGATGCTTGGCGCGGAAGGAGCGGGATGGGGGCGGGAAGCGGTGGCGGGATGGGGGCGACGGGCGGGCGCGGCGGGAGCTGCGGACGGAGGCGGGGGCGGGGGTGGCGGGATCGGGGCAACGGGCAAGGCGATTGGGGCGGCTGGCTGGTGCGGGAGGATGAGGCACGGGTGCATGAGAGGGTATTTTTTAATGGGACCAACCACATCTAACTTCAATTAGCACCTCCCCACGGGGTTGGATTTTTTTGCCAGATTAGAGCAACTAACTGCTATCTAACTCCATCTGTTTGGATCCTCTAGGGTTAGTTTAGCCTGAACTAACCAACTCTAACTCTAACTGCAGCATCCAAACAGGGCCTACGTTGCAACTCGGAACTCGCAACTGCTGAGTCACGGCCATGCTTGCGCGCAATCAGCTCAGCCTGCTTGACTTTTCCTAGTACTACGTGCGTCGTCTCGTCACACACACATGCATGTAGCTGCCTAGCTAGGCTCAATGAATAGAGAAAGTGCGCACGTGGAAGGCTATCCATGTATGCCCGCGCCGTCTATCTCTGTAGGCCACTGGCCTCCATGTTCTTGAGTTCCTCCTCCTCTAATCTGCAGGTCACAATTGCATCATGCATCCATGCTTACCTACCATGAATCCATGATCAACCAACAATGATTTTTTTTTTGTTCAGCGATACCGGGCCTCTATCAGCCACTGGTTTACTGTTCAGCGATACCGGGAAGTACTTCGGCCTGTGGTGTGCCCAGCCTTTGATAAATTGCTAGCTCCGCCGCTGCTTCACTAGAGATCGTGTGAGCTTATACGCATAGGGCATTTTGAGCTTGCATGGATTTTGGCCCGCCAGAGCATGCGACTCTTGCGGGCAACCAAACACGCTCATAGTAGTGTACGTGCGTTTGCATCCCTAGCACAGTTTTAAAATGAAAAACAGTTGTTTCGATTCTGTATTTGAAGCCCGGGCCGGAGATTGCACCCCAATCCGTTCAACGCGGCAAACACTTGCGATGCAATTGCCCAAAACTCCACCAAAAATGCTAGACATACAAAGATTTGTAAAAGTCTGTAAACTGTTTCCATCTAACAACCAATCACAAACCTCTCCCCCCTCCCCCCTCCCCTTGATTTTCACGGGGGTGGGCCGTCCCGCTCACCTGTTGGTCAATGAAAACTAACCCACCCTGTAAAAGCCTGTAAATTGTTTGTACGTGTAGCATTCCCGAAACTCCACCACCTCACGTTGAGCAATGCTACATACTAGGGCATTTTACGGACGTTTTACAGGGCTAGGCTGACGTGGGTTTCGTTAATTGGGCATTAGGGGACGCAGGCCCCCCTAAATCGCGGGGAGGGGGGGGGAGTCCGTTGATTAAGTAAAACGAGTCCGTGTGTCTAGCATTTTCCCTAAGTGGTTGTTTGGATAGCTAGTATTTGAGAGTAGTTTTAGGAAACCAGTTTTAAGAGGATTTTTAGAAAAACCAGTTTTAAGTTGTTGTTTTCGTAAAACTAGCTTATAGAATACTTTGTTTGGACGTGATTGATCATGCTGCAATATCACACAACCGAGGCTTTCATGCCAACGCTACTTCGCGTCATCCTCAACATTTAAGAAATAGGCAAATAGCCCAAGTGGTTCACGCGAGAGGTGAGGACTGAGGAGATCGAAGAAGGGAGGCACGAGCACGCCTAAGACGCCTACAATGGCAGAGTTCGTGCTGCTCCTGATGGGCCTGTCACGGACACGGACCTGGGCGTGCTCGGCCTCGTCATGTCCCGCAACTTCCAGGGCGTGCGTGCAGCCAGCGAGGGAGATGGGGCACCACAGCGTGCGCGTCAACCTCATGTACCCAAGTGGCGTTGCCATGCCGCTGAGCTGCGTCGTGGTGGGCATCAACGCCGAAGATATGGTGGCCATGACAGAAGGTGTTGCGCGCGGCCGACCTGAGCGGCATAACGGTACATAGAACGGCGGAGACACAGACGCGGCAGCCACGGCGGCGCTTAGCACGCCAATGGTTAGGAGCAACGTGGGCGTCGTCCTGGCTGAGGAGCACAGCATGGTACGTGGAACGACTGACACACAGACACGGCGGCCGTGGCGGCGCCTAGCATGCCAGCGGTCCGGAGGAACACGGCCGTCGTCCTCGTCGAGGAGCAACAACCACGGCCGCACTGGCGGCGCCTAATATGCCAGCGGTCCAGAGGAACACGGTCATCGTCCTTGTCGAGGAGCAGCAGCCACGGTACCTGAGCGGCTGACGAAGGACTTGCGATCTAGCTAAACTGGTTTGTGGAAAAACGACTAATAGGCGTTTTTCCATATACTCGTTTTTTGGGTTTTGGGAAGACCATGTTTTTCTTATCCTGGGATTTGTTGGGCTAAACAAACATGGTTTTAGGTGGTTAGACTCCTAAACACGATTAGGTTTGGTATAAACTCCTTATCCAAACAACGACTAAACAAAAGGGACGAAACACGCACGTCCCTCTTGTGACACCGCGCCTGCATACATACCGCGTGGTCGACCGCAGGGAAGAAGCGGAGCAGGGGGGCAGGACCACGTACGCGATCAATCGTGATCGAGCCCACGTAGTACGATCAGCCCGAGGCCGACGCGTGCATGCACCTGGGCGATCGCGAGGCCGTACGTCGTCGTCGTCTCCCCCGGCCCCGCCGTCGCCGTCGTATGGACTGGTCGCCCGCCGGCGGCCACATGCATGGTGATCTATCCGCCTTGGTCGACCGATCTATCTGCGCTCCCCTGGACTGCAGGAGAGGCAGCTGGCGGCGTTTCGCATGTGCGTGCAGATGAGGCGCAGGAGCTTAAATTTCCCAATGATTGGCAGATTGGCTAGCTCCGGATGGATGGATCTGGAGAAGCGGAGTGCTCATCGTTAGTTCGGTTTACCGGTCGCCGTCGCGGCCAGCTTGCGCGGGCGTTCTGCTTCCACGTACGTACGTGCCGCTGTCTCTGCCATGTTCGACGATCCACGACCACGATCCAGATACGCATGCATGGTGCACTGCACCCCATGCACGTCCATCGGTGCACAGTACGAGTTATCTGGAGCCTGGAATTCTGGATGGATGGATGCAACAGGTAAAAAGAAGAAGACGAGAGAAGTCCAGAAATGGGGAAGGCGACTAGTCTCCCAAGATTTGCAGGGCCGGAGCAACGCGTCGTGTCACTGTCACGATGGGTCCGATGAATTGAGCGCCAGGTACTACGTTCTACTTGGGCACAACCGCACAAGGTAGGTAGTGCAGCTGAAACCACGGGCGGCAATATTTTGACCGAGGTTTTCTAAGAGCATCTTCAACGGCCGCGCTAAGCGCCGCGCGCAAAAAACATGTTTGCCACGCGTGCTTTGGCTGGTTTAAGCGCTGCCGCCAATACGGCTTCCAAAGAACGTATTATAATGTAGCAGCATGCTCGTCTGCCATTTTAACATATATGATATTTTGGACCCAAAATGAGTTTGAAACATTCATCAAAATGCAATGAACATGTGAAATTTGACACAAGCAAGTTGATGAATAAAAGTTCATGCCCACAAGTTCATCCAACCAAGTTAAAATGCAAACTAAAGTTCAAGACATAAATGAAAGACTCATCAATCATCTTCCTCGTCTTCGTCCTCATCTTCCGAAGACGATTCTTCCGCCTCCGAAGATGAATCTTCCTCCCTAACCTCATCACGCACCGCATCACGTGAAGCTCCGACGGTGTTGGCAAGATCTTCAACGACATCTTCATGGGAATGTGTGTGAGGAGGCACATCGAAAGACATTCCACCCATGGCGGCCAGAGGTGCACCCATGCCTCCCATGAGAGAAGCAAAACTCATGCCTCCCATGACGGCCATAGCGTCGGAGGGTGCTCCAAAGCCACTCATGCCTCCCATGGCGGCCGGAGGTGCACCCATGCCTCCCATGGCGGCCGGAGGTGCACCCATGCCTCCCATGGCTCCGAAGCCACCCATGTCTCCCATGGCGCCAAGGCCACCGCCACCCATGGCGCCAAGGCCAACTCCACCCATGCCGCCGAGGCCACCGCCACCCATGCCGCCAAGGCCACCGCCACTCATGCGGATCATGGCTCTTTTTTGGATCAACAATTCTTCACGGGCAAGATTGACGTATTCCTTTTGCGCTTCATTGAGGTTGGATGTGTCCAAGAAGAACAAGTGCTTCTTCCATTCCAACAATCTAGTTCGCTCCTTATTGCTCACCTTCCTCTCCTCCAAAGTCACCTTCCTCTCCTCGGCCGCCACCCTTCTCTCCTCGGCCGCCAACCTCCTCTCCTCGGCCGCGGCATCTTGGTTCCTTGCCATTTTCCTCACCTCGTTGACTTCTTTTCTTGCCTTCACAATTGCTTCCATAGCATTTTTGAGCTCATCATCTCCTTTCCTCTTCTTCTTTTTGGTTTCGTCTTTCTTGCACCCATTCGGTCGTTTTGGCTTCGAGTATGAAACCGAGTTGGGTGTGCGGCTTTTCTTGCCATCATCACTTGATGCATCCTCCTCCTCATCATCATCATTCAACTCAATTGTTCGCTTGCGTTTGTTGCTCAAATGCAAATCATCCAAACCATCACGCTTCTTCCATTTCTCATCATCCTTTAACACTTCATAGCAATGAGGCAAGGTAAAGATCCTACCTTTCTTGATCTTCCCCTTCTTCGTTGTCCTCGTCTCTTCTTTGAACAAGTTTTGTGCAATGTTGTACTACAAGAAAAACAAAACAAGTTAGCACTTCGGTCACCAAAAACAAGTATGATGAACATATATGAGATGCCACTTACTCGATCATCCTCATTTGTGCCACTTGGGTTAATCTTGTCAACTGCCTTTTGTGCGGCCGCCCACTTTTGACAATCCGAGTTGATTGTCGACCATCGGGACCGAAGTGATCTCTCGGAGCGGTCAATTCCACTCACGTTGTGAGCATCAAAGTGTTCTTTCATTCGCCCCCAATACGCATCTCTACTTTGATCACCTCCAATGGATGGATCCCTCGACACTTGCAAATAATTATAGCATAGTAACTTGTCATCGTTGGTGGTGTAATTGCCCGCTCTTCCTTTCGGCGCGTCGACAATGCCCTCACCCTCCTCGTCCACCTCAAACTCATGGTCTTCGAAATGGATATGATTGGTTTGAGACCAATGCTAATTGTTGGACCCAACACCCATAGTTGACATGTATGCATCATCGTTGAGACTACAAAGTTTTTTGAACAATGCAAATAAGCTATCTATATGTGATGATGCATTGAAAAAATAACAAGAAAAGAAAAGTTGGATTTTTTTCACCTTGGGGGCATTTAAATCGAACACGTGGTGCGCCGACGGCCGGCTCAACGAGTGAGCTCGCCGGCGCCGGTAGCCGCCGCGTGCCGTCGAGCATACGCAAGCTTCTTTCCCTCGCCTTCGTCTTTGCCGGAGCCGTTCGCCGCCTTGTTCTTCTTTTTGCGGATGTTTTGCCTTCTTCGGCGCGCGGATTGGGGACCTTCGATGGTCTTGGCGGCGGCACGGGGCGGCACCGCCGCGACGCCACCCCTGCGCCGTGGTCATCCGCGGCGGCAAGAAGAGGTCTGCATGAGGCGACGCCGGCGAGCTCCAACGGTGGCGACGCCAACGCTTCCAGCTAGAGTTTCCGGGCGGCGGCGGCGGCGGTGGTCGCGTCAGCATAACGGGGCGAGGGGTGCGGTGTCTGGCGTCCATGGGTGGGTGGCGAGGCACCGGCGCGGCGCCGTGGGGCGAGGAGGAGGAAAGGAGAGAGTCGCGCGAAGGCCTTCGAGTGTGCCGCGACTATAGCGGCGCCAAATATACCGTCTTGGGATAGTGTTTCCGATCACTACCCAACTTCGCTTATAAGCCTAGCGCCGTTTTCTTGTGTGCTACGGAAATGACCGCCGCCGCGTTCTGTGCGCTAAAACGGATTAATTTGCGGCGCGGCGCTAGTTTAGCGCGGCTGTGGGAGATGCTCTAAACTACGGACGGCTTTGCTGCTAGCTGGGTCAAGTACCATAGTGGAGCACAGGAGTACGTGGTTCCAGGCCGATATCGTGGCGGTGTGACCCCAATCATTGGACGGAGACCCCATCGATCCATCCATCGGGTCAAGTACGAATCCCGCGAAACCAGGAGACCAGGAGTATATACATACATAGGCCGGTGCTAATGACTACATTAATTTGACCGTTGCAAAACCAATTATAACTTGGCTACGAAGATTGGCAATCATCCCCATCTGGTCAAGATCGACCCGCGTGCTTCATCAGCAATCTAACAAGCATTCCTACCAGATAATGACGTGTAAGCTAATTAATTAGTGGTGGTACAAAACTAGCTAATCAGCAGGCCGTTCCGCACTGTCCTCGTACGTAGACATTTTATGCGCAGTACTACATATCCTGAATGATCAGCTTGCTTGCGCTATTGCCCGTTCCCTGTCGTGGTAGAATGTTAGTACGTAGTAGTAGCTGACAACACACATAACATGGCTAGCTTCCTCGAAAAACATGGCTAGCCTATGCATAGCTGGATGTCACTGTCAGGCTGATCACCTGCGCCAACCAAGTCGACCTACGTGTACACCCATGCATCCATACATGAAGTATGCGTGACAGGTTAATTTAAGTGTGATCCAGACTGGTGCATCGTAAACTGTTGTTTTCTTCTTCCTTTTTGAAAAATCTGCATGCAACTTGGCCGGCTGTATCTCATCTCACCTGATTAGGAGGAGACGCCAGGATAAGGTTTGCTACCTCCGTCCTGGTTTATTGGTCTCATTCTATGTCAAATTTCGATCATAAATTTAACTAACAAAATGTTTATGCATGTCACAAAAAATTACATCATTAAAAACTGTCGGGGATATACCCCGCGGTGTAACCCGGCCGGACTTGGCGACCCACTAATGACCCGCTCTGGCTAGACGACACACTAAGTGACCCGTCCGATCCTGGCGACTTATGGGTGACCTGGCAAGCGGATCAGAGAAGTGACAAGACCTGGGGGCCCAGAAGGCTCAAGGCCCAGAAGGCCGGCTTACGTTGTGGTAGCCCGGCTTAAGAGAAAGGCGTGAGGAATATCTTCCTTACAAGGAATCAAGACCCGGACTTGTATCCAGCTTGTAGTAGAAGATAGGCTAGTCCTAATCCTATTTGGACTCCACATGTAACCCGCCTCTCTAACTTATATAAGGAGGGGCAGGGCACCCCAAAGAGGGACAAGAAAGAAGAAACAATCTCTAGGGCTAGACACAAAGAGCCGGCTTACCGGCGACTCCCTCATGATTATAATGAGACCTAGCCACAAACAGCATGTAGGGTTATTACCGGATGATGTTTCCCGGGGCCTGAAGCTGTCTAAATCTTTGTCTTGTGTTGCGTCTCTCGATTCCGCCCAACCCCTCTCAAGCTACCGCATGGATGTGTTGGCCTCGCGACTAAGTCCTCACACTAAGAACATCTGCCGTGACAATTTTACGACAAAAACTATGTTCGAATACGAATCCAACTATATGATTTTTATTGACATACACTAACATTTTGTCAGTTAAATATTTGTTCAAAGTTTAGCACAAATTACATAGGGAACTAAAGGACCGGAGGTAGTAGTAGAATTTCGGACGCATGCAGACGAGCAGTAGGCTAGTAGCGAGAGAGGAAAAGAAGTGGCGTACATGCAGGCTGCAGGTGCCTAACAGGACAACGTCCACTCTCTCATGCAGCTACGAGCACTTATACAATATACTGTACTTCTATTGTAGCCGCCAGTTTCAAAATCTATTTTATTTCCCATCAGGATACGTACGCCAGTGTTGATGAAATCACACTCCCGGCAGCAAGCGCTTGAAAAGTCAGTGCTCGTTCTAGTGGACCAGTGGTGGTGGTGCACATGAGCCGAGCTGCTCCTACGTTGCAACTTGCAACTGACTGCTGATCAGTGCCTAGCTAGCTACTCCTACATAGTAGCTACTCCTGTTTAGCAGAAGTGCCTGGAGCCGCCCGTGTCCGGGCCGGGTCGTGAGTCCTGGCCATGCGCGCGCGCGCGCACAATCAGCTGAGCTTGCTTGACCTTTTCCCATGGAGTACGTACGTGCGCATGTGGCTAGCGATCGAGGCCTATCGGCCTATGCATGCACGCATGCACGAGTCTTGTATAGCGTAGGCCAGTGGCCTTTCGAGTGGACTCCATGTTCTTCCTGTGATCTGCATGTGTCTCGGCTTACCAGCCATGCATGATCGGCCTACGTACCGAGGGGTACTTTGCAGTGATTAACTAGGTCGAGATCGGGATTTAAAAACGGTTAACCGTCCGGTTTTCTCAGCTCCTTCTCTCTAATATGTTCAGATGTGAGATGTGACCCGCCTCTACTTGTCGTCTCTTACGTGAGAATTTGCATGCTACTATGTGAAAGAGACGATAGGCACCCCGTCTAGATATCTGCCACTGGTTTATTGTCCTCGTCTCGTTTCCACATACGAGCTAGCTATAGCTATGTAGTGGGTGGGAGCTCCATCACATGTGCATGCCGTGTCATGTGATGCACTATTCAGTAGGCGTCGTGCATAGTTATCTCTCGTAAGCTGCTGGTTGAGTTATCGATAGAACACCGGCTGGACCCGGTTGCATGCACGGTGCTGCATGCACCTGCATGTGAGCTTGTTTGTCCGGCGTGCACGTTGCTAATCCTAGCTATGGCCACAGAAAACGCCATGGTCAGTCTTTAGCAGCAGCAGCGGGGCGTGCGTAGACGGGAAAAGGGCAAGGAGAACCCGTGCATGGCTACCTATCTACCTACTCCTACATGTCAATACATATCTACTACTGGTATATGTCTATATCTTAGTATTTCTTTCTATAAGAAAAAGTCTTCCTCCTATACTTAACACCATCGCCTTGGCTCAACTCGTTTTCCTCTCAAGAGGCATGTCAGTGCAAAACTGAGGAATAAATTGTGCCAAGTTATAGTTCGTGAGAAAAAAAGTAGACATCTCTTGTACTCCCTCTGTCCGAAAATACTTGTCTTAGAAATAGATAAAATGGATGTATCTATAACTAAAATAAGTTTAGATATAACCATTTTGAGGACAAGTATTTTCGGACAGAGGGAGTATGTATATATGTCGAAATTGCATGCTAGAATCATTTGGCATATGAGATTTCAAGTTTCAACGATGGAACACATTTCGTTGGAACAAAAGGATAACCCAAGCGAACATGCAGAGAGAGTTCGCCTCGCCGCAGGAAGAACAGTCAAGCCAAAACGAGCTAAACAAAGATATCGGGTGGGCCCGGCGACGTCCTCCCCGGGCCCAGCGAACATGCACCCAACGCCCGCCGTCGTAGCGCCTAGTCGCTTGCGTGGGCCCCATCCAAACACCCCGCAGATTCCCACTTCCGCAGTCGCGCCGCACTTTAATCTCCCCTGTTATTTATACCTCCCGCGCCATGGCTCACGCACCGCCGCCACAACGCAGAACGCACTCCCCCGCTGCTCCCGCCAAGCTTGCTCGCCACGCCCCGGCCCGGCCTGCCTGTCCATGCAGAGCAGCATAATCAGGAGCACGAAGACGAAGACGGAGGCCTGCGCCGGCCAGTTTCTGGTCGCCGCGATCGGCGGAGGCAGCGTCGCCGCGGCGCAAATGGCCCGGCCGCAGCAGCGGTACCGCGGTGTGCGGCAGCGCCACTGGGGCTCCTGGGTCTCCGAGATCCGCCACCCCCTCCTGTGCGTACCCACCTACCTCCTGGGTCTGATGCGCTTACGGTGATTCTTCTTGGTGGCTCGTGGCTCACGGTGATGACGGTGGTTGCAGGAAGACGCGGATATGGCTGGGCACCTTCGAGACGGCGGAGGACGCGGCGCGGGCGTACGACGAGGCGGCGAGGATCATGTGCGGCCAGCGCGCGCGGACCAACTTCCCCGCCGCTGCCGCTGCCGCCGCCGGCAGCGGCCCCTCCTCCGCTGCCGTGGCGTCCTCGTTCCTCTCCACCGCCCTCGTCGCGAAGCTGCACCGGTTCAACATGGCGTCCGTGCAGGCCGCACAGCGGCAGAGGGAGGCCGCCGCGGCGGCGGCCTCGGCGGCGGCGGCCACGGCAGCCGCAATGCCGCCGGGCGGCGCCCACGCGGGGGCGACGCTGCCGTCGTCGACGGGGTGGGTCGGGACGCTCCTGGAGGAGCAGCACGTGGAGCAGATGATCGCGGAGCTGCTCGACTCCGACTTCTCCATGGAGATCTGCCATTAGCCCTACCTTAGCTATAGCCAGCGTGGTGCTCTGCTTCCTCTGCCTCTGCTCTACCCCCGTCTCCGTTTCGTGGCGCGAACGGTCGACCGCCGCTAGTGTAGTGTAGCGTAGTAGCTGCGTATTACAGTCAGTGAGCTATGTACACGAGTGATTGTACAGAATAACTGTACCTCGTATTAGCGTCTATCCATAGCTTATACCCTACGGTAACAAATTTGATCCTCTCTGTTTTTACCATTTTACAGTGCTCGACTCACCTCTGATTTTAGTCTACGTGCTTTGTATAGATTTTGTTTTAGCTAGGCCAGCCGTCTGATCTGCCGCCCTCGACCTCGAGAGTCAAGACATCAAACATAAAAGATAGCACAAGGTAACGTGCGATGCCTAATCAGTGGCGTGCTAACTGAGACGAAACCAATCAGTGGCGTGCTCCTGGATTTGCTAGCCGGATGATGAATCAGCCAGACAAGCCATGTCGATGAACCATCTTCCTGGGAAATCAGTGCACTACGACTAGGTACGCACGCACGCACGCACATGGCTCGATCGTCGACAGAGTTCCCCCCATACCATACATGCCATGGACTGAATTTCGCCGTGTCGTTGGCTCTTCAGTGCGGGGGGTACCATCGGATCGTGGGCGCAGCATTTCTTTGTGGTGTGTTTGTTAACATGATTGTGCTGATGCTGCATATCTAGAGAGGATTAGCCCCATCATGGCCGGCCACATGACCCTGCCAACTCCAGGCAGCGCCCACCCTGAGGCCTGAAGGGGACATCAGGCGTCGTGTGTCCGTCGAAAACCCCACCGCCACCACCTTCAGCTTGGATGTGTTCAGGGCTTCAGGTCCACCGAGATGAATGGCTGATTAGTTGGGGGGCCAAGGGAGACTGGAGGAGATGAGCTGATAGATTGTCATGCTGCCATTTCTGTTGACCCAGTGTCCCAGTTGGTGGTCTGGTCATGCGAAGGTGGTATCCCCCTGTTCGTCGACATGGTTACGGTAGGGGGGCCAGAATCTGAAGGGAGCACAGGGGGGATCCTACCACCTGGGCTAGCTAGTCAGTGATGGTCGTCTTCCTTGGTTCTGAATTTCTTTTCAGGGACCTGCGAATGATTGATGGGGGGATAGAAGAAGGATCGTGCATGGTGTGTTTGTGAGAGAGGATCATCCCGTGTGGTGTGTGTGCTCCTGCATGCTCTCGTTGACCCTCTAGACATTCCTTGTTGTTCTTTTTAATTAATATCACAGAGATATCAATTACACCCGTCCTATGTACCAACAAGATAACCAAAGGCATCAAGAATACACACAGCCAAAAAAAAAAGGAACGGAAGAAAGAAAAAAGGCCCCGCTATGGTGAACAATCACTAGTAGCAGCAGCACTCTAACCACCACCAAAGACAACACTCGGAATACAAAAAAATTCTTGGGCTTTCACCCCGGATAAAGTCCGAGTTCACCCAAAACAATGGCTTCAACAAGACCATTGCCAGGTACAACCAATAAAGGCCAGACCTTGGGTTTTCACCCTGGTAATCGAGACTCGGTACTCGAGGAGCACCAACAAAAATGCAGTCCTCCAGTGCTGCCGCCCCCGCATGCCGAGGCCACTGAAACAAGTCATCATACACCTGGCACACAATCTTTATCGCATCCAATATACCCTTCCGCCGAAACTTCAAGACCTCCAATCACAACCGCCATGACTTTCCCCACATCTATCAATGCCTTATTTCCTTCTTGTTCTTAACAGAACTACACACGATTTCTCTTTTCGATCAAGGTCCCCCAAAGGAATATTTCTCCGAGACTTGTCTAAACGCACAATATGATTCCTCTTGGCAAAACAATTAAAAAGGAGAGAGAGCATTATGGTGACCACAGGAAGAAACAATGTTAATCGCGTGGACATATGCAAAATGAATACCACCGACGCATGAAGGTGTTTAGGTGTTAAAACATTAAATAATAAAAGCTTAGCTACAAAAGCTAAGCACCGATGCATTGGGAAGACTAGTAGAAAAAGAGCCATTTGTCCCGGTTCGTAAGGGCCTTCTGTCCCGGTTTAAGAACCGGGACTAAAAGGTCGGTACTAATGCCCTTGGCCTTTAGTCCCAGTTCTTACACGAATCGGGACAGATGAGCCTCCACGTGGCCGCTGCGGCCAGCCCAGACAGGGGGGCCTTTGGTCCCGGTTGGTGACATAAACCGGGACCAAAAAGCATCCACGCGTCGGCAGCTGGCTGGAGTTGAGGTTTTTTTTGAAAGGGGCTGGTTTAGGGGTTTTGGGGGTTAATTTAGGTTGTTATTAGCTAGCTAATAGAGAGAAGTGTCCTCTCTTATATCTTCGTGCTTGGTTTACCAACGTTATTGCTATGTTCATTTCACCCGCTGATATATAATAACTCTTCACGCTCTCATCATGCATCATCATATATAATAACAAGTCCTACTAATCATGCATCATCATACAACTTCTACTCGTTATTAATAACAAGTCATACGATCATCATCCTCATAGTCATCGAACCAACCCTACTTAATTATTCTTAGCACATGATCATCAGTATCAGGTAGGACCTAAATATCCTTAAGGTAAAATAGCATAAAACAATATAGACCCTGACTCTCCATTATGGAGAATGGAGATCATCCTGTCTCCAATTCTTGCGCTTCGCTTCCTTTTGCTTCCAAGAACCTCCTTATGACTGTCCATACATTTTTTCCATTCTTTGATTGTCATGTCTCCACTTCTTTTATAAATCCGGTATGGACAGTTGAGATTCGTAGGATGACCTGGTTGTCTGTTTAAGACATCAAGGCGACCATGCTGATACATCAGATGAGCCACACAATCATTCGGGATTATCTGTTGAAAAACATAGTAATAACTTCGTAGTTAGCAATGATGTACTAGTTTTAGAAGTATGCAAAAGATGCACGGATGTCGTAATAGTAAAAAAATCTTACCAGGATATCTCCATGGTAGTTACCGTAGTTCAACACGTGCACTAGTGGCACGTATTGACCATAATGTTGAGGAGTTCGATTGTAGATATTGTAATTCTCAAGATCAGTACAAAATGCGATCAGATGATTTTTCTCCTGACAAGTTAATTCGGAGCCATCGGTGTAGTGGGTTTTGTATACCATCTTCCGCACATTCTTTGAAAAATGAAAATAAGCTGTCAATGGAAATAAGCTGTCAACTATTTTGAAATAAACAATATAAATTGCTTAATAACTATGTTTGAGAAGCTCACATAGGGGAAGAATTGGAAGCGTATCAACAAGGACCCAAATGTCCATATTGTCTTGCTCGATTTTAGGATCACCAAGATCCATGGTGACAAGCATACCCTCATCAAAACCATACATCTTGCAAAGTGCTTCCCAATTTTTGCAACCAAAATGCGTTACACTCTCAAAATTGTACAACTTTACTTCAAAATCCACACCATGATGGGTCCTTAGCTGATTTTTTTTGTTTCCATACTTCCATGGTCTTCAAAACCCATCCTGTCCAAGACATAGCATATTGCATAGCATGAGATAAGCTAGTCGAATTGAAAAAGATGAAAAGTACACGTTCAAAGTCGTGCTTAATTACAAAAAAACTCTTGTCGTCGTTGCGTACCGTTTCAACATCGAAGGTCTTCTCGAGCTTAATGCTGAAGCGCCGATCTTCGTCCAGCCCAAGGAACCTGTCGCACGTACCTCGGTCATCCTGGCACCAGTCGCACTCCCCCGGGCGGTTTTCGTCGTCTGAGTATGACATTTTCTATGTTCATAATTCAAATATTAAACTTGTACAATTAAATATATGTACTAAAAACCTAAATTATATCATTATTATTCAGCATGGGTTGATTATCAGTCTGTCGAGCCTTTTCTTGAAAACTCTCAGCTCACGTGGTGTACATATTCGACCATCGGTGATGGTAGCTCCTCCTTTCATTCCTGAGTGCATTACATCAAATTTTCTAGCACACGGGAATGAAGGAGAAGCTACCCCCACGACAACAGTCGGGATTCTTCGTCCTCTCCTGTCATACATATATGTTGGAGACTCTCTCTCACTGATTTCTCTCTGACATTTGCAACCGTCGGTGATGGTACCTCCTCCTTTCGTTTCCGAGTGCATTACACCAAATTGTGTCTAACACACGGGAACGAAGGAGAAGCTACCCCCACGACAACAGTCGGGATTCTGCATCCTCTCATATATGGTGGAGACTCGATAGACTTAAAGTTAACCCGAGGACTCATATTATAGGACTCATATTGACATGGAGATTTGGCTGGTCTCACCTCGAGGTCGGAGGAGGGTCGGTGACGGGGATGACGGCGCGGATGATGGAGGGGGCTCCTAGATTTCTGTAAAAACAAAAACCCTATAAGCTATCAAGTAATCAAATGCATACGCCTTGCATATATAGTGCTCTCCAATTTTAGCATTCAAAGTAGGAGTACTTTTCCAATTAATTTGAGCATTCTCAATAAGCAAAACCAAATCGTAAAGTAAAGTAGTATTCAAATTAGCATGCATTCAATTGTAAGCAAAACTACATCATCTCTTGTGTCCGTACATCGTCGAATATTATCACTAATACTCCTCGAATACTATCATACATATAGCATCGCTAATACAGCTAGAACCGTAGTGCCCGGCGGGTATCGTCGCGGGCGGTGGACACCCAAAGAGAAGGAACCATCACAGGATCATAGCTCCAATGAGATCCCTGAAGAACCTTCCAGGTATTGTCGAACCTGCCCTCCAACGCAACCATGTAGCGACGGACGTGCTCGTCCTCCTCGCTGACACGGTGACGTACCACCTCCGCGGTGTCTGGAAGCCTCGGCACCGTCACTGGCCCACGCGGCCGCCACCAAACAAGAATTGGGTTAACGACGGGCTGGCTCCCCACCAACTTACGCCCCCCGAAAGGTAGCACCTCCCAATACCAGCCCGGCGGAGCCCAGTCCTGGACATGGCCCCTCTGATCAAGCCGGCCTCCTCCGCCGAGTCGATGATGAGGATGCGGGATAGGCATCATCGACGTCGATGCGGGAGTAATTGCTTGAACTAAAAAAAACTAGTTCTATTAATTTTCTTGCTAAAAATAAACTACTTCTATATATAGTAAAATAAAGTAGTTTTATTAAATCAACTAGTTCAACTACTAAGCACTTACTATAAATAAAATAAAATAGTATTTACTAAAAATAAACTATTTGTATATACAGTAAAATAAAGTAGTTTTATTAAATCAACTAGTTCAACCACTAAGCACTTACTATAAATAAAATAAAATAGTACTTACTAAAATAAACTACTTCTATAGTAAAATAAAGTAGTTTTATTAAATCAACTAGTTCAACTACTAAGCACTTACTAAAAATAAACTTGTTTAACTAGTCCTATTATATTTAACTAGTTCAACACAATTTTTTTCTAAATATGCACACACATATATATATGAACAAGGGCGGGCCCACGTTGACCTAGCAGGTAGCCCATGACACCGGGTAAAAAACTACCTTACCTTATACATATAGAGCCCACAAAGGCCTGGACACCCCTAAATTTCCTAATGGGACACCCCCGTATATACAAAACGGCCACAACTAGCCAACAAGGCCCGGCCGGGTAGCAGCATAGCACGCCCTGGTGAAAGCCCAGGCCGAGGCATCGATCCATCTATACGTACAGTACGTGGATTCGCGTATCGCCTTGCCTGTTCGTCTACTCGCCGCTCGGCCGATGCGCTTCGTGGCCTGTCGCCTCGTCGCCCTCGACCCCTCGCCTGTTCATCTACTTCGCCAGATCCCCACAATTCGCCCAATCAGTGAAGGTATGTTGCATCAGACCCCAATTCGCAGTGTGTGTCTGCCTCTATTTCAATTCCCAAATTCTGCTCTAATTCTTAATTTGTTTGTCTAACCCTAGGAAATTAGGGCTATTCGGTAAGACTAGAAATTTTGACTGCATTAGCTATTGTAGTGGTCAGTGGATGAGTACGTGGAGAAGAGTACTGCAATATTCTAGGTGATTAGGACGGCTGGAAGCACCGGCAAGGCAGCAACATGTCAAGTAAGTTTTATTTTACAGCTACGCAATTGCAATTCATGTTATGTATGTATACACATTATTCTTAGTTTTTTTCCTTTTGTGAAAAAACTTAATTATCTAAATAATTACAAATTGCAGGAGAAGCTCAGTTTATGGAAAGGTTTCTAAAAAAGAGGAGAACCATAGTGCAAGATGAAGGCCCGTCACACGAACATAATCAGAATGATGCCTCGATCCCGCAGCCCCGCCATCACCACGTGGACAGAATGATGCCTCCACACATGAACCTAATTCTGCCAATAATACAAGGAATTTATTTCAAGTTGAAGAAGAGATCAATTGGGAAGAAGAAATTAAATTTGATCCAGGTAAAAGGAGAAGTATAGATGAGTATCATCCGAATCTGAGAGATATGGTAAGAAGGAAATATTTGGCCAATGGACCTTGTCAGCCTCGTACTGGTGATTTTAAATTAACAGAAATATGTGGTAGAGATAGAAGGTTCGTTCGGGAATGGTTTGATGAGTTTGAGAGCTGGCTTGAGTATAGCGAGTCCGAACACTGTTTTTGTTGTTTCTTGTTTAGACCACGCAAGAAGAAAGAAGCTGGATATGATGCATTTGTTGCAAATGGTTGGTCAAGTTGGAATAAAAAATATAGATTAAAGGAGCATGTAGGAGACATCAATAGTGCTCACAACCAAGCAAAAAGAGATTGTGATGCTTTGCAGAAACAAAAGCAACACATTTATGTTGCTCTGAATAACCAAAGTAATGCTGAGAGGATTGCTTATTATACTCGACTAAATGCCTCAATTGATGTTGCTAGAGTGTTATTGAAGCAAGGTTTGCCTTTCCATGGCCATGATGAGTCCGAGGAGTCTCTCAATAAAGGCAATTTCATGGAATTTCATGCTTACACAGTAGAGCAGAATCCAGCTGTAAGAAAAGTTGTGGCCCATAATGCTCCAGGTAATAATCAGTTGACTTCTTCAAAGATTCAGAAGGACATAGCTGAATGTTTTGCAAAGGAAATATTACATTCGGTTCTTCAGGAAATTGGAAATGATGTATTTTCTTTGTTGGTTGATGAGTCGAGGGATGTGGATGGTAAAGAGCAAATGGCAGTGGTATTGCGGTATGTTGGTAAATGTGGAAGTGCTATAGAGACATTAGTTGGCCTTACTCATGTGAAGGAGACAACCTCCAAGTATCTCAAGTCTGCCATTGATGACTTATTTGCAGAATATAAATTAAGTTTCAAGCAAGTTAGAGGTCAAGGATATGACGGTGCTAGCAATATGAGAGGTGAGTTCAATGGCTTGCAATCCTTAATAATGAGAGAGAACCCCACATCATATTACGTTCATTGTTTTGCACATCAGCTTCAGTTAGTTGTTGTGGCTGTTGTTCGTAAGCATAAATGCATTGGTAATTTTTTTGATATGATCTCGGTCTTGTTGAATGTTGTCTCTGGATCATCAAAAAGAAAAGACATGATTCGAGACAGATATAAAGAACAAGTGTGTGAAGCTTTAGGTTGTGGACTATTGAAAAGTGGGACAGGATTAAATCAAGAACTAGCTCTTCAAAGACCCGGAGACACTCGATGGAGTTCTCACTACAAGACTCTTAAGAGTTTGATTGATATGTTCCCTACAATTGTCAAAGTGCTAGAATATGTGGAAGAGGAAGACAGGGATGATAGAAATAGAAGGCAAGCATGTGGTCTTCTTGTTTATTTCCAGTCTTTTGATTTTGTGTTCTACTTACAGCTTATGTCCACCATATTGATAATCACAAACACATTATCATTGGCTCTACAATGGAAGAATCAAGACATTGTGAATGCCATTAATTGTGTGAATTCAACCAAAGCCTCTTTGAATGATCTAAGGAGAGATGGATGGGATTCTGTCCTACATGAAGCATATGTCTTTTGTGACAAGCATGACATTTCCAAGTTGGAAATGGAAGACCAATATGTGAATCCAAAGAAGCCACGGCAAAAAACAGGTATCACTAATAGGCATCATTATGAAGTGGACTGTTTTAATGATGTCATTGATTGGCTTCTTCAAGAACTTGATAATCGCTTCAATGAGAAAAATTTTGAACTACTTGTCTGCTCGGCGGCTTTGAGTCCAATTGAATCATTTCGTGATTTCAATTTAGAGCATTTGATGAGTCTAGCCAAACTTTATCCAAAAGATTTTGATGATGGAGAACTCAGGGACCTTAGACATCACCTTCATCTTTACATTGCTGATGTCCGAGCAGATGATCGCTTCTCTGGTTTAAGTAATATTTGTGAGCTCTTTCAAAAAATGGTGGAGACAAGGAAACATATTGTATATCCCTTGGTTTATCGACTTTTGAAGCTAGCACTAGTATTGCCTGTTGCCACTGCTACAGTTGAGAGATCTTTTTCAGCCATGAGAATTGTGAAGACATATTTGCGCAATCGTCTTGGTGACGACGCCTTGAAGTACAACCTTATTTGTTATGTGGAGAAAAGCGAAATGAGGAAGGTTACAAATGATGCAGTAATTGATCGCTTTGAGGCCATGAAAGAACGCAGGAAACCATTTTAGAAAGGTAATGGTTTTAACTTACTTATTACACAACTGTAATTAATATGTGCTAAGTGGTTTTTTAAATGGTTTTGCTTTTTGGTTTGCAGGCAATCAAGATCTAGTGTTGCATTTTCTCAGCATCGGTTATACTTTATTCATAATTTGGACACTTTGATTCTCATTTACTATTCAATTTCCAGCAATCAACTAATATTTCGAGCGAACTCTTTGTTTTGACT
Organism: Aegilops speltoides; assembly: GCA_021437245.1. Taxonomy (NCBI): domain Eukaryota; kingdom Viridiplantae; phylum Streptophyta; class Magnoliopsida; order Poales; family Poaceae; genus Aegilops; species Aegilops speltoides. The sequence goes on along the minus strand of CM038146.1, from coordinate 468,237,946 downwards.
TTGGCAATCATATTCATCGTCATACCGTATTCTAGGTATATTGTACGTACTGTTAAGTGTGTTACTTCTATCTAGATTATGACTTGATATCCACATATATGTGATATACATGGGACCCCGGGTCATTTTTGTCCTGGATCCGCCCCTGTATATGAACATATATACATAAATTGACAAAAAACCATCTAATTCAACTAATCTAAAATACATGGAAAAACATCTAATTCAACTAATCTAACTAATTTTATTAAACACTTACTAGTATATATACATGGAAAAAATACATATACGAAAAAATGAAAAAAAGAGGATCCGGGGCGGCGGCGGCTCACAGCAGGGCCGAACGGCGAGGGCGACGGCGGGGGCGGCGACGGCGTCGACGACGGCGACGGTGGGGGCGCCATGAACCGGGACTAAAGCCCCACCTTCTACACCGGTTCAAGGCACGAACCGGTACCAATGGCTACGGGCCAGGAGCGCGGCCCATTGGTCCCGGTTCGTGCCTAGAACCGGGCAAATGGATCCAGACGAACCGGGACCAATGCCCACGAGGCCCCGGCCGGCCCCCTGGGCTCATGAACCGGGTCTAATTCCCTCCATGGGTCCCGGTTCGTGAAGAACCGGGACTAATGGGTTGGCTAGGCCTGAACCAAAGCCCTGTTTTCTACTAGTGGAAGCTTAGTTGCTAAGTATTTTAATGCATCCCCTTAGCACCAACGCATTGGAAGAGGCCTTAGACCTCTTTCAATGGATAGTTGCTTAGATGAGGTGCTAAGTGCATTAAATAGTTTAACAGCTATTGTTGTGGTACTAAGACTGACAATAGAATAGGGGGTAGGTATGGAGAGGCAAGATCCTAGCTATGGAGTAGTTGTATACGCAAGGGATTTACGAGTTCAGGCCCTTCTCGGAGGAAGTAACAGCCCTACGTCTCGGAGCCCGGAGGCGGTCGACCGGATTATATGCGTATGAGTTACTGGGTGCGAACCCTTCTGCTTGTGAAGGGGGGTGGCTTATATAGAGTGCGCCAGAACCCCAGCCAGTCCACGTAGCGGAGGGTTTAAAGTACATTAAGGCCTGGCGTTACTGGTAACGCCTTACATAAAGTGTCATCATGACCATAAAGACTACTTAATTACAGACCGTTTGGATACAGAGTGGCTCTTAAAACCCTGGTGGTCGAGTGAGTCTTCATGGTCGAGTGTCTTCGAGTCTGTCGAGTGGAATCCTTCCAGGTCGACTGGAAGGCAGTTTCTTCTAAAGATGTCCTTGGGGAGGGTACCTTGGACAGGTTCATGACCCTACCCTAGGTACATGACTTCATCATTAGCCCCCGAATGGATCGAGGTTTGAGTGGGAAGGAGTTGATAATCTTTATGACCTGTTTTTTGTGCTGCGAGTGTGTCTTACTCTGGATCAATGACTTTTCAATGATGGCGTCAACTTCTCTTTCAGTCGCCTTGATCCATTCTTTACATCTGTCGAGTGAACTTTATGACGTTGGAGATTTCGGAGCGACGGATCGGAGGAAATCTGCCGTCTGATAAGTTGCTCTACTGTTAGCGGATTTAGCGGGATCCAAATTTTGGGAAGGGCGCAAAGCGGGGAAGGCCGCGGTACTCGGATGGGATAAGGCAAGGATGCCTCGATCTCCGCGCCGCCTTTTTCACCACGTATCGCGCGCGCGACTGTTGTGGCATTTGACAGGATTGCCCGGGCCTACCAGTCAGCCACTCGGAAGCGACTTCATATAAGGCGCCGGGCGGGGATTTTTGAACAGTGCACCCTCATTTTCTTCTCCCCCGTCCGCGGATTCATCTGTTGCGCTCGCCACCTACTCAGCGCCGCCGCTCTGTGCCTACTTCGTCGGCAACAATGGTGAAGGAGAAGATGGCGGCTTTGGAGCGGGCGAAGAAGGCGTCGGCGAAGGCGAAGGGGAGAGCGACCAGTCGGGGCGGATCCTCGTCGCGGTCCAGCCTGCCGCAAGGTTGGATCCATTGAGATTGGATCCGCTCGACCATCACCCAGAAGGACCTCGACGACCTGGCCAACGAAGGGCTGATCTCCCATGGGTCAGCAAGGCTTCCAGGGACGGAGTGGCAGCCGCAGCCTCAGGAGGGTGAGTGTGTCCTCTTAGCCACCCATGTCGATCGCGGGTTTTCTCTGCCGCCGAATCTTTTCTTCGGGGTTTCGAACTTTTTGGGGCACAACTTCATCACTTCACACCCAACTCCATTGCCTATCTCGCTGCTTTCGTGTCTTTGTGCGAAAACTTCTTGGGTTGCCGGCCGCACTGGGGCCTCTTCAAACACATATTCACTTGTCACTCTCAGACGGTGAAAAAGGCTAATCCGAATGACGAGAGAACCCAAGTAATCCAGATGTGTGGGGGTCTTGGGGTCCAGATGAGGAGTAAGAGTGCTTTTCCAGCCATGACCCTTCCCGAGTCAGTTAGAGGGTGGCAGTCGACCTGGTTCTACTGCCAAGACCAGTCGACTGGGCTCCCTCCTTTCTCCATGTGTCGAGTGAATAAGCCGTCCTCTCTGAAGGTGCTTCCGGAGGAGAAGGCTCAAGTTAAAATGTTGATGGAGCGTGTAGTCCAGCTCATTCGCGACGGGGTGACTGGCATGGATCTTCTGGAGATTTTCCTTCGACAGCGCATTCAGCCACTCCAATACCGAGGCCACCCGATGTGGTTGTACTCTGGTACCGAAGACACCACTCGGGTCCACCCAGAGGAGGTCGACGACGCTACACTGGAGAGGTGGATGACTGCCATCATAGGGAACAAAGATAACCCTCATGGAGCTAGGAGGATCCCACCACTCGACCAGCCTTATGAACCAGACAAGGTATGACCACTTATCTCCGACTGCGATCCTGTTTCGTTAATTCTGTTTTGCTGCAAATCAGTCGAATGACTTTTGTCTTGTTTTGTTATCTTTCATATCACTACTGAGTTGTATTCGATGCCCAACGGGCGCAAGCACAGACCGAGGAGGAGGAAGGAAGTGGAGGCGAAAGTCAGGAGGAGTGGGAATCGGATGGCGATGAGGGTGATGAAGATGCTGGCTCTGATGAGGAAGAGGAGGAGGAAGAGGAGGAAGTCACACCTCCCCGTACTGAAAGGAGAACCAAGCTCGTCCATGACCCTGCAGTCGAGCGCGGCAAGGGGGTAGTGCCTGTCGTGCAATCGACCAAACGTCCTAGGACGACCTCTCCGGCGCCGACTGAGAAAGCGTCGAAGCAACTCCGGGCGGCATCGTCAAAACCGACGAAGGCCCTGTCGAAGATGAGGATGGTGATTCCCACTATTTCCGGGTAATGGCATAACTTGTGTCTTCTTGTTTCACATGGATTTACTCTTGGTCGATTCGTTCGCTGACCGACTGATTTTTGAAACTGCAGATCTTGCTACTTCGAGACCTCGACGGACACGAAGATCAAGAAATGGAGGATCTTGTCACTTCCAACCCCGGTATGACCTTTGTAGTTTCGTTTTCGATCGATAGGGTCTTCATTTTAATTTTGAATCTTTTCTCGTAGCTCCACCTAATATCATCATTGATCTTCCCGATGATGATGACGAGGAACCACCGAGGCGGAGGAGGAATAGGAGGCGTCTGTTGGCAAGACAGCTCAGTCGACAAGACCGAGACGTTGGTTCGGAGGGGACAACGCCACTGGCTATCAGTATCCTTTGCGGTGCCGCTGACGAGTGCTCGCCCTTCGTCGTCGAGTGCTGATCCGCCTTCCCTTTTCTCCACCCACCACGTCCGAGAGGACCAAGCAAGCTCTGCTAAAGAAGCCATACGCCAGGCGGGGGTCATGATGGAGCAGGTGAAGGCGATCCGAGACGCCAGTCAAGCAGCTTATGACGCCAGTTCAGCCCTTCAGAGCAATGTTCAGGTTAGTCGATCACCGCCTATTCTGTTAGTATATGATACCTGAAAACTTTTCTTTCTTAAAATCTTAGTATCTGTCGTACACCCACTGGGTGTGTCGATTGAATATCTGGATTGGTGGGGGCACGCTGAGTGCACCCACTAGATGTAGTCCCCAAGGCTATGGTGGACTGCTGGCCGTCGACCATAGTCTTTATGTCTTGAACTTTTTCTCATTACTTTCTTTACTCGATCTGGTCGAATGGAATCATGGAACCGGTGGGGGCACGCTGTGTGCACCCACTGGGTGTAGTCCCCGAGACCGTGGTCGACTGTTGGCCAACGACTACGGTCTGAAGAACACCTCTTTTTTTTGAAACTGTAGCTAACTGCTGGTGGTTAGCCTTTCTGTCTTTTTTGGTCGACTGATCGACTCTAGCTGATAGAACTAGTGGGGCACGCTGAGTGCACCCACTGGGTGTAGTCCCCGAGACTACAGTTGGATGTTTAGATTCGGCTGTAGTCTTAGAAATACTACGATTTTTCTCTTAGTCACTCGGAAGTGACCTATCTTTGACGTCTGTCGATTGATCCTTCGCAGAAATCTTGCGAGCTTGCAGCTCGTTATACTGAGTTGGAGAACAAGCATATCCAGCTCAAACTTGATCTGAAGCTTGTCCAGGAGAACTTCATGAAGGCGAAGGAGGAGGCAAAAGGTATGTTTGGTGAGAACCTTGACGACTGCCTTTGCTTCTTGTCCACTCCCGAGTCTGATCTCACTGTGATTTTGTAGATAAACTGAGGGATTCTCTGAAGAAGAAGGATCTTGACCTCGCTGAGGTGCAGAAAGCAGCTTCAGAGAAGAACAAACTCGCAGAAGAAAAGCTGGCTTCAATCAGCAAACTTGAAGAGGAGAATACCAATCTGAAAGCTGCTCTTGACGTGGCCAACAAAGAGGTCAGTCGACTGAAGAATGACAAGATAGCCCTGAGTGACGAGGCCAGCGAATTGGCGGGAAAGAAGAATGATCTGGAGGCTTATCTGGGAGGACTCGCCAAGAAGCTATTCCTCATGCTTCAAGGTAACCCCTTGTATCCGACAGGCTTTTAATTATGGACTTACCACCAAACTGCTGCCTTATCTTTGTGTTGTGTCTACAGAGTTCTGCCAGAACTTTGAGGAAGAGACTGGTCGACTGGAGACGAGCCTAGATCCCATCAACTCTCCTGTGAAGGATGAAGCCGCCATGAACGTGCTCCGTCTCGAGTCTCGCATTGCTGCTGTGGTCGACTATCTTGCAAGACTGAAGGTTGCAACGTCGCGCACCCGACACAAAGACTCGCCAGAGAAACACTTCGAATGACCTTGAGTTTTGATGACTCGATGAACGAAGTTCCAAGTCGAGTGCAAGAATGGAAGAAGTCTTCGCCGGTGTGGTGCCGATGTTGCTCGCTCGGTCCGTGTTCACTGCAAGGATGCGCGAGAGGACAAGCTGGCGTCTCTCAAGGTGGCCAATACCAAGAAGCATGACTTTCGATCCTTCATGGAGACCTTCATCGCTGCTGCCACTCGGATCGCAGATGGAATCGACCTGGACGAGTTTGTTGCGCCTTCCAGTCCTCCGCAGGAGGGGTAAAAAACTTCTACGCTTGATGCCTTAAATTTGCCTCGGTATGCCGAGTGGTTTTTGTAACCGGTAAACTTTAACAAGCTTGGTGTCTGAGCACTTCTGGACCCGTAGGACGCTATCTGAACTTGGGTTTGACGTTGAATATGTTTGCATCTGCCTTCGAACGAACCTTGTCCTTCGCTCGGAATATATGCTAGTGTTTGTGATGCACTTTTGCAGGTAGGGATGAAGCACAGACTGCAATCGACTTGTACCTCGTCATACTTAGGCTAGCACTGGGCTGCAGCTAAGCCCCCGAGTGGAAAGTTTGTTCTCCACTCGGTAGGATTTTCAAAAACTTAGGCGAGCACTGGGCTGCAGCTAAGCCCCTGAGTGGGAGGTCTGCCCTCCACTCGGTAGGATTTTCAAAAACTTAGGCGAGCACTGGGCTGCAGCTAAGCCCCGAGTGGGAGGTCTGCTCTCCACTCGGTAGGATATTCAAAAACTTAGGCGAGCACTAGGCTGCAGCTAAGCCCCCGAGTGGGAGGTCTGCTCTCCACTCCGTAGGATTTTCAAAAACTTAGGTGAGCACTGGGCTGCAGCTAAGCCCCCGAGTGAGAGGTTTGCTCTCCACTCGGTAGGGTTTTTGTGGCGTACCTCCGAAGAAGAAGGTAATAGTTGACCTGCACCTCGTCCTTCTTGCGTGTCGCATGTTGTATTTGTGGCGTAGCTCGGAAGGAGAGGGTAGCAGTCGGCCTGCGCCTCATCCTCCTTGCGGAGCACATGTTGTATTTGTGGCGTAGCTCAGAAGGAGAGGGTAGCAGTCGACCTGCGCCTCGTCCTCCTTGCAAAGCGCACGTTGTATTTGTGGCGTAGCTTGGAAGGAGATGGTAGCATTCGACCTGCGCCTCGTCCTCCTTGCAGAGTGCACATTGTGTTCGTACTTAGGCGAGCGCTAGGCTGCAGCTAAGCCCCCGAGTGGGAGGCTGGCTCACCACTTGGCAGGATTTTGTTAAACTTAGGCGAGTACTTGGACTGCAGCTAAGCCCCCGAGTGGGAGGCTGGCTCACCACTCGGTAGGATTTCGTTAAACTTAGGTGAGTACTTAGACTGCAGCTAAGCCCCCGAATGGGAGGCTGGCTCACCACTCGGTAGGATTTTGTTAAACTTAGGCGAGTACTTGGACTGCAACTAAGTCCCCGAGTGGGAGGCTGGCTCACCACTCGGTAGGATTTCGTTAAACTTAGGCGAAACGGATTCGCAGCTAAGCCCCCGAGTGGGAGGCTGGCTCACCACTCGGTAGGATTTCGTTAAACTTAGGCGAAACGGATTCGCAGCTAAGCCCCCGAGTGGGAGGCTGGCTCACCACTCGGCAAGGATTTTTTTACAAACTTAGGCGAAACGGATTCGCAGCTAAGCCACCCACTGGGGGACTGCTTTATGTGAACAAAAGTAACAACAATTACTGGGAAAATTATAACACTCTTGTCTTTGATAAACTACAGAAGTACTTTTATTACATCTCATCCGAGTGAATACTTAAGTATAAAAGGGGCGGAGCAGCTCCGCGTTCCAAGCTCGGGGCTCGTCAATCTGTTGCTCGACATTGTAAAGGCGGTATGCCCCATTGTGGAGAACCTTGGTGACGATGAAGGGACCTTCCCAAGTAGGAGCAAGCTTGTGTGGCTTCTGCTGATCCACTCGGAGAACCAAATCTCCTTCTTGGAAGGCTCGACTCTTCACATTTTTTGCATGGAAGCGACGCAAGTCCTGCTGATAAATGGTCGATCGGATCAAAGCCATCTCTCTTTCTTCTTCTAGAAGGTCGACCGCATCCTGCCGGGCTTGCTTTGCTTCAGCTTCAGTGTAGAGTTCAACTCGGGGTGCATTGTGAAGCAGGTCACTCGGCAAGACTGCTTCGGCTCCATAGACCAAGAAGAACGGAGTTCTCCCAGTCGACCGATTAGGTGTGGTCCTAATCCCCAAAGTACTGACGAAAGTTCGTCGACCCATGCACCAGCAGCGTGCTTGAGATCGTGCATCAGTCGAGGTTTCAGCCCTTTGAGAATTAAACCATTTGCCCGTTCTGCTTGTCCATTCGACTGGGGGTGAGCGACTGAAGCATAGTCGACTCGCGTGCCTCGAGATGTGCAAAAGGCTCAATTCTTCGAATCGAAGTTCACCCATTGTCGATGATGATGCTATGTGGAACTCCATATCTGAATATCAACTCCCGATGAAGTCGACAAAGCGATGCGGCATCAAGATTCTTGATGGTTTAGCTTCAATCCACTTGGTGAACTTGTCGATCGCCACCAAACATGGGTGAAGCCACTACACTGTTCTCGGTGGTCCAACCATATCCAATCCCCATACAGCGAAAGGCCGACGAGTGGGATGGTCTTCAAAGCCGAGGCGGGCTTGTGTGACATATTGGAGTAAAATTGACATCCTTCACACTTGTCGACTATCTCCTTTGCCATTTCATTTGCTCTTGGCGAAGAAATCCCGCCGGTATGCTTTAGCCACAATGGTCCGAGAGGACGATGATGGCCATAGGTCCCCAGTGGATATCGTCAAGGATTATCCGACGTTCTTCCGGCGTTATACACTTCGACCAACTCGATCGCGCTTTCTCTGCATAACCGTCCCTTTATCACGGTAAAGGCCTTAGATCGGCGACGATCCGTCGAGCCTCTTCTTCATCCTCTGGGAGCTCTTTCCTTAAGATATACGCGATGTACAGGCATTGTCAATCGGGAGTGATTACCAACGCTTCCATGATCAGTCGACCATCGTTGGAACTTCAACTTCACGGATCCGTGACACTTTTAGGCTGCGGAGCTTCTTGATAAAAGGATCTTCTTGAATCGATGGGGTATGGATATGTTCCAAGAACACATCACTGGAATGGCTTCTCTCTTGGAACCTATCTTCGCCAAATCATCACCGCTTGATTCTTCATCGGGGTATATGATGGAGCTCTAACCCTTCAAATTTCTTTTCAAGCTTTCTCCTGCATTGCAAGATCCGATCATGGTTGGGCTTCGACGTCCCACTCCTTCATCACCGATTAACCACCAAATCTGAGTCGCCATAAACCATAAGGCGACGGAGCCGAGTGAAATGGCCATGCGCAACCCATACAAAAGTGCCTCGTATTCTGCTTCATTGTTGGAGGAATCAAAGTGGATCTGGAGCACATATCTGAGCTTATCTCCTCGGGGGGAAACCAATACTACCCTAGCACCGGAACCATTCAACATCTTAGAACTGTCAAAGAACATGGTCCAGTGCTCCGAGTGAACTTGAGTCGGCAGTTGTTGTTCAATCCACTCGACGATGAAGTCCACTACTGCTTGGGACTTAATGGCTTTCTTTGCCTCAAACTTGATATCAAGGGGAAGAGTTCAATCGCCCACTTTGCCACTCGACCAGTTGCATCTCTGTTGTGTAGAATCTCTGACAACGGGGCGTCGCTGACGACTGTAATGGAATGATCAGAGAAATAATGAGAAACCTTCTTCGTGGTCATGTAAATCCCATATACAAGCTTCTGATAATGAGGGTATCTTTGCTTCGATGGGGTCAATACTCGGAAAGATAATACACTGGGCGCTGAACTTTGAAGGCTTTCCCTTCTTCTTTCCGCCGACCGTAAATCTTTATCTCGACGACTTGTCCTGTGGCTGCAATGTAAAGCAACAGAGGCTCTTTGCTGATTGGAGCAGCAAGCACCGGCTGGTGGAGAGCGAGCTTTTAGCTCGGCAAACGCTGCATCGACTTCGAGTCCACTCGAACTTGTCGACTTCTTCATCGATCGGTAAAGGGCAATGCCTTTTCATCGAGGCGAGAGATGAATCGACTTAACGCGCCAAGCATCCAAGAAGCTCGACATCGTGCACACGACGGGCGTTTCATTCGAGTATTGTGCCAACTTTTTCGGGTTGGCATCGATTCCTCGTTCGAAACGAAAACCGGTAAATTTCCGCCAGAACTCCGAATGTGCACTTTGATGGATTAAGCTTGATATCATACCTCCCGAGATTGGCAAATGTTTCAGCGAGGTCACCAACAGTGTCGTAACCCTTCCGTGATTTGACCACAATATCATCCATGTATGCTTCCACATTCCGACTGATTTGAGTGAGTAAACACTTCTGAATCATCCTCATGAACGTGGCTCCGGCATTCTTGAGGCCGAATGGCATGGTGACATAGCAGAAGCACCCGAATGGAGTGATGAAAGCTGTTTTGATCTCATCGGGTCCATACAGACGGATCTGATGGTAACCGGAATAAGCGTCCAAAAAGACGGTCTCTCACATCCCGCATTCGAGTCGACTATTTGATCGATGCGAGGGAGAGGAAAATGATCTTTCGGGCAGGCCCGATTGATATGTTTAAAATCAATACACATGCGAAGTGACTTGTTCTTCTTGGGGACCATGACAACATTGGCGAGCCACTCGGAGTGGTAAATCTCTCGGATAAACTCTGCTGCCAGGAGCCGAGCCACCTCCTCGCCAATGGCCTTTCTCTTACGGGCGGACCGTCAAGATGTTCTTTGACAGTTTTGCTTTTGGGTCGACTCAGAACGATGCTCACCAGCCCCACAGAACACCCAACATGTCGCGAGCTTCCATGCGAAGATGTCCCAGTTCTCACGGAGGAACCGGATGAGCGCTTCTTCCTATTTAGAGTTGAGTGTTGTGGAAATATGAGTCGGAGCAGCACTGGGGTCGGTCGGGTGAATGTGAACGGGCTTCGTCTCACCAGACGACTGGAACGCTGACTCTGTGGCGGGCTTCTTGGCCCGCAATAAATCACTGGATCTGCATTTTTCTGATATTCTTGCAGTTTCACCACTGTTATCTAAGCATCGGCAATCTTTGAGCCCTTCTGAAAGCACTCTTCTGCCTTTCTCCGATTGCTAGTGATGTTGATCACACCCTTGGGACCAAGCATCTTCAATTTGAGGTACAAGTAACATGGTCGAGCCATGAACCGTGCATAAGCTGGCCTACCCAAAATAGCATGATAAGCACTCTGGAAATCCGCGACTTCAAATGTTAGCTTTTCTTTGCGGAAATGCTTCGAATCGCCGAAAACCACATCAAGAGCAATTTGGCCGAGTGACTCAGCCTTCTTCCCAGGAATGATTCCATGGAAACTCATGTTGCTGGAACTGAGTCTGGACATCGGAATGCCCATTCCCTTCAGCGTTTCCACATACAATATATTCAGTCCATCGCCACCATCCATCGTAACCTTAGTCGACGAGTGCCTTCGACGACCGGGTCGACCACTAAAGCTTGCCTCCTGGGGTGGCTATGTGTGTCGGATGATCGACCGTCGAATGTGATGGCGGTCTCGAGACCATTTCGAGATAGCGGGTTTCACCGAGCAACCATATTTACCTCACGGTTGATAACTTTCAATCGACTTTTGCTCTCCACATCAGCAAAAATCATCAGGGTGGAATTGACATGGGGGTATCCTTCATCACTGTCCTCTTTGTCCTCAACCTTGTCCGACTCCTTTTCCTTATCCTTGGGCTGTTTCCCTTGAAACTGCTGGATTAAGAGCCGGCACTGACGAGTGGTATGTTTCGGGTAAATGAAGTTACCCTCTTCGTCTTTCTTCGTGTGGATGTGGCATGGCAAATCCATCACGTCGTTTCATTCCTTGTCCTTCACCTTCTTGGGGTTCCAGGATCCTTTGGGCTTCTCTTTAAACTTGCCTTGAGTCACGGTCAAGGCTTCTCCAGGAGCAGCTGGCTCGGCTTTCCGCTTTTGCTTCCGACTGGAGTTTCCTTTTTCTGACTGGCTCGGCTTTTACTTGCCACTCCAGAGCCGATCCTCTTCTTCACCATTGGCATATTTGGTGGCAATCTCCATCATTCGACTCAGGGTCATGTCTCCGGTCCGACTAAACTTCAAACTTAACTCTGTTCTTAACACCTTCCTTGAAGGCACAGACTGCTTGGTGATCAGATACGTTCTCCACCGTATGATGCAATGTGATCCACCTCTGGATGTAATCTCTCAAGGTCTCATTCGACTTCTGCACGCAAACTTGCAGCTCCGTCAAACCTGCTGGTCGCTTGCAAGTTCCTTCAAATGTCCTGACAAACACTCGGGCAAGATCTTCTAAGGTGTAAATGCTGCTAGGAGCCAACTGATTCAGCCAGGCTCTGGCCGAGCCCTCCAACATAAGCGGTAGGTGTTTCATGGCCACCTCATCATTGCCACCGCCAATCTGAACAGCCACTCGGTAGTCCTCAAGCCAAGTATCGGGCTTGGACTCACCAGTGAACTTACTCACCCAGTCGCCAACCTTGAAGTTGGGAGGATCACCGCGACTCGATGGCTCGCTAAAACACACCGGTCCCGAGACATGAACTCGGCTGCTAGTGGGCACATCTCTGTCATGGCCTTCTCGGTGAGCTCGTTCGGTCGACTGACCTTGCACGATAATAGATCTCGCGTCAAAGCCGGTTCGCTGGGTCGATTGGAATCCTTCGCCCAACACCGGGTCAAGGCGTCACATCTTGTTTGCCGAGGGCATACGACCCACCCCTTGGGGGAGGAGTGGGCACTCGACGCCGATCATCGCGATCGAATTGGTCATCATACTGATCACGTTGACCTCCACGTCCCTCACGCCGCGGAGGCGATCTTGGGCTATGGGTCGATCGATCAGTATTCACAGCCGACGGATCGATTGTGAATCCTATTACGCGATCGCGATCTGGTGAATTTTGATCTCCGCTGCCGAGCAAATCTCGATCTGCATCAAGCCTCTGCCAGCCTCTGACTGAGAGGGCTGAATCGACTCCGCTATGCTGGCTGCAACTGCTAGATTCTGAATTGGGGTTCGATATACCTGAGTCGGCGGTGGAAAGAGTTGACGTCGACTGGAGTCTGGAACTCGTTGCCGCGCGCGCTCGTCAAGTGCTCGCTGGAGGTTCTCCAGTCGAGTGCGTTCAGGCAAGTTGGCCAAACGTGCATCCTCCAAGGCACGAGCCTCAGGGATTTCTCCTACGATAGGAGTATGCAGAGCATCCATGTTCCGGCGGCGAAGATCTTCCCTTTGCAGCGAAGTGAGTGGCTCGGGTTGATACTCCTCGTGGACCTGCGCTAGGTCACCTCCACCGTCCCCTCCGTCGGTGCAGGGGAAACTAAGAGGACTACGCGGCCCATTGACCATCAGGACCTCCACCGCTGGATCACTGTTGTCGCACTCGGATGCAGTCTCTACGGAGCCAGTCGACAGATCGAACATGCCGTAGAGAGATTCATCGGGCTCGATCGCCGCGACTTGGGTGGTGGCTGATTGGCGAGCCACCACGTGTCTCACCCACCGTTGAAGCCTCGACCGACCAGAGCGCTTGCGCTGACGGGAGACAGGAAGGGAGGACGACACAGGAGTCGACCGATACGGAGCCGACGGTTGCCGCAGCAGGACGCCGCAGACACATGCGCGAAAGTGCGTCGCCCCGCAGACGGGAAGCGTGTCGATGTCGAGTGGAGCCTCCTGGAACCAAGCGGAGTCGTCAGCGATGAACGTGAGCGCGCCAAGACGGATCTCGCGGCCCTCAACCAAAACTCTGCCGGAAACCATGATGAAGGCGATCGGAACAATTGCATTTTCTCCAATAAGTCGCTAAGACCTCTGCCCCAAGGTGGGCGCCAACTGTCGTGGTACTAAGACTGACAGTAGAATAGGGGGTAGGTATGGAGAGGCAAGATCCTAGCTATGGAGTAGTTGTATACGTAAGGGATTTACGAGTTCAGGCCCTTCTCGGAGGAAGTAACAGCCCTACGTGTCGGAGCCAGGAGGCGGTCGACTGGATTATATGCGTATGAGTTACAAGGGTGCGAACCCTTCGCTGCTGGGAGGGGTGGCTTATATAGAGTGCGCCAGACCCCAGCCAAATTACGTGAAGCGGAGGGTTTAAAGTACATTAAGGCCTAGCGCGTCGGGTAACGTCTTACATAAAGTGTCATCATGACCATAAAGACTACTTAATTACAGACCGTTTGGATACAGAGTGGCTCTTAAACCCCTGGTGGTCGAGTGAGTCTTCATGGTCGAGTGTCTTCGACTCTGTCGAGTGGAATCCTTCCAGGTCGATTGGAAGGCAGTTTCTTCTAAAGATGTCCTTGGGAAGGGTACCTTGGACATGTTCATGACCCTACCCTAGGTACATGACTTCATCAGCTATAGTCTCCAATGCATATGTGCTTAAGTTGTTGTAGCTAAGCTCCCTTCATTTAATGACTTAGCTAATAAACTCTTTCATGCAGTGGTGAGCTTGCTTCATTTAAATGTTTAGCCTAGGTTTGCGCGCTTGGCATTGGTTCTTCCTATGGTCACCAAACTTATCTCTCTCCTTTTAATTGTCTTGCCACATCAGATTTTTTTGCCTACATGACACCCTTAGCACTTGTACAAGGTGGAGCATTGGGAGGGGCCTTAGACCTCTTTCAATGCACAGGTGCTTAAATGGGGTCTTGCGTCTCGAGGCGCCCGACCACGATACGGGAGCCGGTGAGCGTCGGCTGGCGCTATAGGTGCTGCTCACCGAATGTTCCCAGGATGGCCGCAGAATCCATGCGTTGGGTCATCGTTTCGGCGACGTCCAACTCCGAGTCTGTGTTAAAAGACGACACTACACATCGCCTCGAATGCGGCAAATGCCCCAGGTGCGACAGCAAGAACGAGGCGGAGGACCGGAATGCCCGCCGTGCGAGGATCAAGGCCCAGAACGCCGTCGAGGCCGAGTCACGCTTCACCGCGTTGAACAAGGGCTCGTAAGCCAAGGCTGCCAAAGACACTCATGCCAAAATCTGGGCTGAGCGGCAAGCTCGGGCCATGTGTGCCTTCACACTGGAGCAAACCTGCGATGTTTGCGCACTCTCTGGACGAGGAGGAGGGGGATACCGGTGCCGCATCCGACCCCTACAACTCCAGGAACGAGCAAATCCGCCTTGACCCGTGTTGCGTCGTTAAGCGCTACAGCGACCAAGAGGCAAGGCAAGGCAAGGGCAGCCGTGGGCGAACTTTGTTTATAACTCTAGTATTTAGAACATGCCAATTTTGCTAGTCCAATGGCATGTATAATGAACTATCCATATGCTATGTGTGTGATCTATATGACCTATGTGTGCTTACTTTATGTAGCACCAGAATGTATGGATTTGAGGATTTGATACGAAGGACAGGACGACACGGACATTTGAGGGGTTATCGGACGCTGTCCGCGGACATGTCCAGGCACGTCCGCGGATGTTTGAGGGTGATATTTAATGGATCCTATTGTATACTCCCTCCGTTCCGAAATAATTGTCTTTCTAGATATTTCAACAAGTGACTACATACGGAGCAAAATGAGTGAATCTACACTCTAAAACATGTCTACATACATCCGTATGTTGTAGTCCATTTGAGATGGCTAGAAAGACAATTATTTTGGAACGGAGGGAGTATATGCTTTATTGTGTGATGGTGTTGGACAGATACTCCAAAAAATTGGGCCGCAAATCATAAGTTGAAGATCTACCGACTCAATCTCAGAAGTGCTTATTTGGATAAGGTGTGTGTACGTGCGTTCATAGAAGTGAGGGTGTGGGTGCATTTGAGCGTTGTGCCTGTACCGTATTTAAAAAACAACAATTCTGAAACAAAAATACAACATCGGTTGCCTTTTTTTTTATGGGGTTGCCATGCGGCGAGATGGGCTCTGACGTGGCCTCTACGAGCCCAGCTAACCATGGGCCTCATGGCAATACAATACCCAAATAAATCCCTCATTTTCCTCCACAGATCCCACACTCTCCCGTTCAAACCAAGCTCCCCGAGCCCCCAAATTCCCCAAATCCGCCCCTCCCTTCCCCTTCCCGTCAAGCCCGCGGCGATGCCGCCGAGGAAGAAGCGGGGGGCTTGCCCCGCCGCCAAGCAGCCGCCGCCGTCACCGCCGTCCCTGCCGTCGCCGCCCAAGCCGCCCGGCCCCGACGCGTCGGTGGAGGAGAAGCTGCGGTGGTCCGCCGACCAAGAGTGTACGTGCCTCCGAGCCCTAACTCCCCTCCCCCCAATCCGTCCCGCCCGAAATCAGTTTTAGATGTTAGATTCGTGGCTAGCTACACTAAGTAGTAGGCGCGGGGGAAGGAGAAGATAGATGGAGGAGGAAGAGCGCCGTCGTACTCGTGCCGCCGCTCGCCGCCGTAGGTCGTCTGTCGCCGCTGCACTGCATTTCTTTCCACGTTGGTCGCCGCTGGAAGACGCTAAGGGTGCGTTTGGATGCAAATTATTTTTTGCAGATTTTTGGGAATACCGTGTTTTTTTTTAAAAACTTGGTACTAAATACTTTGAGGTGTTTGGATGAAAGAAATACTGTAGTTTAAGATAGTGTGGTAGATTTTTCATACCGTGGTTTTCTTGCAGTACCTAAAAAAGAGGTCCTGACCTCTTTTTTAAAAACTGAACCGAGCGAAAAGTCAGCGCAGCGCCTCCGGCTCCTCATCATTATCTGTTAATCGTGCTGTAATTCATATCCTGATTATTAGGCGTTTCTGGTTAGGTGATTAACTTGTGTTCCGTTGGTCTGTCGGGTCCATGTTCTTCTGGCCGTTGTTGCCGGCGATTCCTCCGTCGGATCAGCGGTCTAGCATGCATCTATTGAGTCGCGCTAGCATCTGGAAGAGGCCGAGAGGACTTGGCTTGCATGGCATGGCTGCACGCATTGGACGGCCGCTTTTACATGCTGATCAGCTCCTTAAGTGTAGCCGAGTTAGTTGCAGTCAGCCAGAAATTACGAGAAAACAACATTTGCCGAACGAACAGGTGGTTTCGGCAAAACAGAGAAAAACCATGGTTTAGACAAACCGAGGTATTCATTGCCCTCGCTTTGAAAAACTGAGATTTTGGGTTACTACAGTTTTAAAAGCGTAGAAGCTATGGTATCTACCGCCAAGCGTTGTTGTGGATACAGCACAAACCGATTTTACTGCTTTAGTACTCTTCTCTGCATAACGCGTTCATGCAGCTATGTAAAGTGATGGCTTAAATTATCTTGAGGAAGCAACACACCTTCTTCAGTGTCGGGGATCTTTGGTTGAAGCCTGCTTCAAAGGAATCGCCATCCCCAATTTGTCTTGGCAGTCAGTAGGAATGTAGGATGCAGTCCACTTTTTAGGTTGAACTTTTTTGAAATCTAATGTCAATAGGAAGGTTGTAATCTAGTGCAAATATACCGGCATCTTATTCTCTGGGCAGTTGGCTCTAGCATGCCTTATCAAACTCTCACTACGATTCTTTTGAAGGGAACTCTCTTTCAGCTGCGATGTCAAAACCCGAACTTTCTTTCATCATAGATGCACTGTCCTTTACCTTAACGTAATTATCAGGATTCAATTGCTAATCTACTGTCCTCAATGAATAGTCATACGTCGGAAAGCTGCCATCAGAGCTATTCAAGCAGCAGAGACTGAGAGCATACTCTCCCGGCTGCACTTGGTGCGATCCTACATGTCCAAGGAGCAACTAGAAACACCCGCCTTGCAATTTTTTCAGGAGAACTTGCCCAACGTGTCAGTTGTACGGAACGAAGAGCAGGGTGAGCTTGAGTTGAAATGGAAAGACTGGGATGATCTCATAAATGGAGGCCAGAGGGATGACAAGGTTTCACGAGCTTCGATCACATCATTGGCAACTGCTGCTGGTTTTCATTTCTCAGGAGATTCAGGTTCAAACGCTATCTACTTGTTGTTCATGTACTTTTATAGGCACCAAAGCAGCTTGACTCGAATGATCTTCTCACCTTATATGACGCGTGCAGTGCAGAAGAACTTCATCGAGAGCAGTTTTGATTTTAACAACTTTGTAAGTATTTCTTTTGTACAGTGATGATATCGGATGTTTTTGTTGTACCCTTGACAACTCTTTATTTTTCTCTTTTCCTTTGAAGAATTGGAGTGAGCAAACGATAGGAGCACCAGATTCTCTACAGACACCCGGGGTTTGTGTTTAACCCTCTTGACACGAAATGTTTGATCTTGAATCTCCTTTTGAGCTCACATATTGTGCTGTAACATAACCCTTTACAGGCCACGAGCAGTCGACTCTCTTTTGGCATGACACCGAAATCAGTAAGACAACCCAAGAATGGTGAGATGCTCTTATCCGTGCACGGGTCACCTCTTGGAATGTACAAAGAGGAAAATCTGGCAGCTATCACCGGTACTTGCTCGCTCCTGACACCGTAGCCATCTCTTATTGCTGTTGTTTCCGTTCTGACCAACGGGAAAACATGTTTGCAGAATCTGGAAACGGAAGCGAGGAGCCGCCTCACGACGCCAGTGGCCATCAGTAGTAGTAGTAGTAGTAGTAAGAATTCCACATGCTTAAGCCCCTCTTTTCCTTTGCACATCCACTAGCTCACGGCTAATCTTTCATGTCCATTACAGGAGCTTAACCTGCCATCGACATAAAAGGCTAGGAATTCGACGCTGAATCTTCTCTTCGTGCCGAAGCTGGGACACCAATCGAAGCTCCAAGCACCAATTCGGTGTACTTGCAGCAGCATCTCGAGTCCCGGCGTCAGCTGAATAGTCCCCGACGAGCTGCAGTGTGTGTGTGTGTAGGCTATCATGTTTGATATAAAGATCTTATCGTGTTTGATGTGTTGCAAGTGCAAGCATATGACTCATGTTTTTGTTTGCTGAATCATACCATGGAGAACAATGGTGAATTAGTAGCGTTTACTTTGCCAATCGTAACTTGAGTATTTAACGCATGTGCATGTGTCCCTATGATGTACTGCCTCCGTCCCAAAATTGTTGTCTTAGATACATTCGTATGTAGACAAATCTAATCTAAGACAAGTAATTTGGGAAGGAGGTAATACAAAATACTTTTGGGACGGTTGCTTGAAGAAAAAAAGATGTTTCAGTCAATTTTTTCTGACTGAAATTTGACGGCTGACACTGCATCTTCCTCCTCCAGCCGAGTCTTCTCCTCTAGTCGCGGTCTCGGCCCTGCCCCCTCCCTCTCCTCCCACACCGCGTCATCCCGTCTCCGGCGAGGTCCTGGCCGTGTCGCCGGGGACGAAGCGGTTGGCCGTGTTGCCTCGGGGCACTACTATCTGATAAATCTGAATACTTCTACACCAGGCATTGTTTTTGAAAAAAGAACAAATATTTTTCTATATAAAAAAATCGGTAATTGTTTTGTAAACCGAACCGGGTTCCTTTCCCACCGGAACAGATCAGCAGGGGGTTGGATTGGTTTCCAATGGAGAGCCCAACACGACACACCACCGGGGTCCAGCCTCCTTCTCTTCTCCCCCAATTCAACCGGCGTCCTCCCATCAGACCCCATCGATCGCCTCCGCCCCACGCCACGCACCTCCCTTCCCCCCCGCGGAACCCGCGCCCAGAAGCAAAACCCACCCCACCCCGCCCCGGCGAGCCGAGCTGCCCGAGCCCCTCCGCCGCGGCGGCGGGGACAGGAGAGGCAGAGGGGGGCGCCGCGGGGATGGGGAACAAGATCGCGCGGACGACGCAGGCGTCGGCGACGGAGTACTACCTGCACGACCTGCCCTCCACCTACAACCTCGTGCTGCTCGACCTCGTCAGCCGCGGCCGCTTCCTCAAGTCCGTCCTCTGCAAGCACGACGAGGGCCTCCTCCTCGTCAAGGTCTACTTCAAGCGCGCCGGAGAGCCCCTCGACCTCAAGGTAACGAGTAACCGCCGCATCCACATCCACATCCGTTCCCCTTCGGTTTGGGCGGACCTGAGAAGATCTGCCTGTCGCCTCGCAGGACCATGAGCGGAGGCTGGAGCGGATCCGGAGGGCGTTCCAGGGCCTCGAGGGCTCCCACGTCTGGCCCTTCCAGGTCAGGGCATCACTGTGCTGTTTGTTCCCCATGAAAATTACTAGCAATAACCCCGGAGCTGTTTATCAATGCGTTATCCTGTGACATTCAGTGAGGTTTAGCGACTTTCCTGTGTCATGCTGTATTATCTCTGTCTTGTTTTGGTGGGAATTTCAGCTGTCATGTGTATCAGCTGAGGCAGCAGCGCTGGATTTATAGTCAATTGTGTTTAGGCTTTGCTTGCTTGTTATACTATCATCTTCAGGGGTTTCTGCTTTCTGGATTATTTAGGGATGATGTCAGGTTAAATTCTGATGGGCCGTTAGACCTGGGTGTTTCCTCACAGGATGATACATGCATCAACACTGAAATATCACATATAACCTTTCAATGTGATGAGAGTGGCTTTGTTATTAAGACATGTTATGTCTCTCCCTTGGTTGACATGCTGACGCAGCTTCGTACGTTTTTCAGGTCTGGTTTCAGACAGATAAGGCAGCATACCTCCTGAGGCAGTACTCCTACAGCAATCTGCATGATAGACTTAGTACACGCCCTTTCCTCAGTCAAATTGAGAAGAAATGGCTTGCTTTTCAGGTGCGCCCTTCTTTCTTTTTTGTCGCTGCTGTCGGATGGTCATTAGTAGTTGTTACAAAGGTGAAAGAGTCGATCATGTGGGAGACTTCTATAGGAAGTTGTACAACCTCTTTGCTAAGTGTAGCCTTAAACTAGTGGCACATGTAAGAGTCGTTCTTCATTGCTTTCCTTCCCAGATATGGTTGTTGACTTAGCTCAATTTGGTTGTGCAGTTAATCCATGCTGTGGAGCAGAGCCATAGTAAGGGAGTTTGCCATGGTGAGAAGGTTTTCTCTTAAGTTATATGAGCACTAGTGTTTTTCTTTCATTTGTATTTACACTGCTGTTCTCCTAAAAATATATATTTACACTGCTGTTTATAGGTGACATAAAATGTGAGAATGTACTGGTTACCTCATGGAACTGGCTATACCTCACGGACTTTGCGTCTTTTAAACCAACTTACATCCCGGATGATGATCCATCTGATTTTTCGTTCTTCTTCGACACTGGAGGAAGGCGAAGATGCTATCTCGCACCTGAAGTTAGTCCCTTCACCTAAATTATATTCAAAACTTCTTTATCCACTTTATCTCAGTTTGCTTGCTCTCATCGGTGTAACAATTGTTACATGCTACTAATAGTTTGTTAATACATGCTCTTCACTGAAATGCTTGCTCTCACTGCATCTCCATCATTCAAAAGAGGGTACAATTGGAAAAGCTTGCAATTAATAGATGTTTTAGATAAGAGCATAAGCTTTGTAATGAGAAACTGAACCAAAACAATGGGACCTCTAATATGAAATAGAGGGAGTACAAGAATATATCAGTAGAAAGGCCTGTATAATACTTCCACAGCACCACCCAAAGCAACTGGGTTCACAAAAGCATGATAAAAAATCACTTCTGATTAACTATATAAATGATCCAAAAACATTTATAGCAGACCAATTCAGACAGTTTAGCAAATCTATAGTACATACAAAATAGCAGCTCCAGGAATGAACTTACAACTTCTGCTGAACACCAAGAATAAGAAAGAAGCATACCACAACATCCATTCACAATGGTATCCAGCTGTAATGTGATGTACTTTTATGCTATATCGTTGTTACACCCTCCGTCCCATAATATAAGAGTGTTTTTTACACCAGTGTAGTGTAAAAAACGCTCTTATATTATGGGACGGAGGGAGTAGCTTATAACTTCTTTTTGATGGCACATTTTTATTTGTACTGTGAAATAAACTAAACTCCATTTTTTCTCCAGAGATTCCACGAACATGGTGCTGAGTCCCAAGTTTCATCAGATGCACCTCTGAAACCATCTATGGACATATTCTCTCTCGGGTATGCAGTGTTGTCTCGTTGAAGATCTTTGTTAATTTGGTCAGGAGTTGTGTTCATCCATTGGGATATGTGTGCTTTCCATGTTGCATGTTAATGATAGATTACTGATCACTATCGTTTGCTTGAACATGTTAATTTGATCATATGTGATATATTGTCATTTGACCTCTTTATGTGACAAAAGGGGATTTTTTTTATCAGACAAAATCTGATGGTTATTGGAAGATTACAATCGACCTGTTGTGTCAGCCATACATGATGTATGTTGCTGCAATGCATTGTATCTTCACCTTGAGACAATGTACCCACCAGTGAAGTACTGATTTTTACTATATACTGGGGAAGAATTTGAAGCTATTTTGGATTCATTTAAGGCGGCATGCATTTTTCGCAAATATTGCATCACATTTTTCTTTATCAAGATTTAGGAGTGCTGCGCAGTTAGAAATAAGAAGAGTTGTTACTTAAATGAAGATGTTGATTTTCCTGTGTTTCTTCACTAGCTACTTATCTTTTCTTCAGTACTCTGCTGTGCTAAAATTATAAACTGGTCTGATGGATTTTTATTTCCTTGTTTACTGATTGGCAAACTATTTTTTCCTTCTTTCCAGGTGCGTTCTTGCTGAACTTTTCCTGGAGGGGCAGCCGCTTTTTGAGCTTTCACAGCTGCTTGCTTATCGGCGTGGCCAGTATGATCCAACGCATACCTTAGAAAAGGTTTTCTGTTCTTTTCTTGCTATTTGAAATAGTTTTTTTCAACATCAAAATAGTTTCCGTATTTGTTCTAAATTATTTCGTAGCTGTTGTTTCTCTAACATAGAACTTGAGGTTGACATGTCTGTTATTCATTCCGAGCAACTGTAACATCATGGTCGCTCCATGGGTGCCTGCAGAATTACTTCTTGGCTTCTTGCTATAGGGCCAGTAATACTTGTTCCTTGGGAAGTAGGACCAGCAATTCATTGTCATGCTCTTTATTCCTACAGTGATCTTGTTTGATGTTGGAATTTTTGTGACCAACACATACAAAATTGATTACTTGGATATTCTGTTCTTAACGTGGTGGTTGCATGATTTGTCCTAAACTGAACTTTTCATACCTTTAGAGTAGTACCTACCGCCTATAGTTGTATGATTTGTTTTTTCCCAGGCCCTAAGAGGATACATATGGACAATTTTTAGTGTATGATCCATTGCTGAATTTAGTGCAATCGTAGAACTTTAACTGGTAATAAAATTTCCATATCTGAATCTTCATTGACTGAGTAAACAATAGGGTAAGGGTTAACGGTCTTTCGTGCAAAAAGATATTTTCTATGTGGATCTAAATCAATTAATACGAATTTGACCAGTCCGTAGGTATACATTCCTTCTTATTTGCAATTCATTTGTGAAGCATATGTACTGAAAATGCATGGTGTAGGGAGTAAGTATGAGGCTATGAGCATATGCCTTCATTTGCGCACATCTCCCACTGATTCTGCTGGTGTTTGCTGATGTTATCCAACAGGATTGCAATATTCCTTCGAGATATACCAGCCATTCATTATGTCCATTGTACCATGTATCACAAGACAAGGTGCTCACTGTTAATTTGTTCTTTCAGATACAAGATGCTGGTATCCAAGATATGGTACTTCACATGATTCAGTTGGACCCCAAAGAAAGGCTATCATGTAAAAGCTATCTGCAAAAATATGCAACTGTTGTTTTTCCAACCTATTTTTCAAGATTTCTCCACAAGTTTTTCTCGGATATTGTTCCACTTGGCTCAGATGCTAGGGTAAGGATTGTTGAAGTTTGTGTTAATTCTCTGATCCATCCACTACTCTTCACCATGAGCATCCTAACATACTTTATTTGTACAGGTTGAGAAGACACAGGAAAATTTTGAAAGGATACATGACATGATGATAAGTGGCTTAGCATGTGAACAAATTCAAGTATCTGGGGAGAAAGGCATTGGAGGACAAGCAGCAAATTCACCAAGAGAATCTGCCCAAAGCGCATCTTTGGTTAAGATAAACATTCCTGGAGACCATCGGCAGATTGTTGGAGACCTCAATCTCCTTCTCAAGGAAGTTGAGCAAAGGAACAACCATGGAGACACAAAGTCAAATGGTACTGGGCCCTTGCAGCAGCCTAATGAAACACAAAGTCAAACTACAAGTGTCTTGGCAGCTCAGAACGATGATGTATCCCATGTGCACAAGATCTCCAAGAGCAACTTACTTGCTTTAGTGTCTGGTTATGATTCCCAATCGGATACCTATAGTTTTGACATTTTCCAACAGACACACTCCAAGGTGAGCTGTGAAGGCATGGTCTTGCTTGCCTCATTAATATGCTCATCCATACGAAGTGTCAAAAAACCAGAACTGAGAAGGGCCAGTCTCATTCTTCTGAAGATCTCTTCCACATACATAGATGATGATAGTCGCTTACAGCTGGTTGTTCCCTATGTTATTGCAATGCTCTCAGATCCAGCTGCCATTGTTCGCTGTGCTGCTCTGGAAACCTTGTCTGATGTTCTGTGTCTTGTTCAAGACTTCCCTATCAGCGATGCAATGATATTCCCTGAGTATATCCTCCCGATGCTTTCTTTGCTCCCAGATGATGCAGAGGAGAGTGTTAGAGTTTGCTATGCTAGTAACATTTATAAGCTGGCTTTAACAGCTTATAGATTCCTGCTTCGTTCTCGGAGCATAGCTGATACTGGGCCTCTAGACAAATCAGTGGTGGTTGCTGCATCACAGTCTGCAGATGCACCAGCAAAGAAGAAGGATGATAAAATTGATCGTCAACTTGCACGTCTGAGGAGAAATATTTATGACATTGTGCAAGAGTTGGTGATGGGACCTAAGCAGACACCTAATGTCCGCAGAGCTCTCCTGCAAGATATAGGTTATCTATGTTACTTCTTTGGGCACAGACAAAGCAATGATTTTCTTCTTCCTATACTCCCAGCATTTCTAAATGACCATGATGAGCAACTCCGTGCAGTTTACTTTGGTCAAATTGTCGTTGTTTGCTACTTCATTGGTTCAAGAAGTGTTGAGGAATATCTCTTGCCCTATCTTGAACAGGCACTAAGTGATGATATGGAGGCTGTGGTTGTAAACGTGCTTGATTGCTTAACCATGATGTGCAAAAGCGGTTATCTGAGGAAAAGGGTAATCGTTGGCTTATTTGGGAAGGCCCTTCCATTACTATGTCATCCAATTCAATGGGTTAAACGGTCTGCTGTAAGGCTTATTGCTGCCTGTAGTGAGAGCTTAGGGCCTGTAGATACTTATGTGTACCTTTCTCCACATTTAAGGCAATTTCTACACAGGGAGCCACCTTCATTGTCTGAAACTGCTCTTCTTGCATGTCTTAAGCCTCCAGTCTCGAAATCAGTCTTATACCAAGCTTTAGAGCTTGCCAAGGACACAGGAGAGGTTTTACTGAAGGGTGATGTTAAAAAGGAACAGATACTACATGGTGGAAGATATCCTGCTACAACACAAAGTGTGTCCTCTGCCGCTCTGGAAGATGCTGTAAGGTTGAGAACATCTACTTTGGACATCAAAGATTCAATTTCTTCGGATAAATCGTTATATTATGGCTATGCGCCACATGCATCTGCTGGGAGTATTTCATTTTATGATGGATTGTCTAAAGGAATACCATCATATTCTGTTAATACTGATAAGCGTGGTTTAGGAGAAATATATATGCCCTGGGAATCCAACCGGCATCCAGGTTTATCAAGTTCAGTTCAAGGCTTCCAGACTAGAGAGAATCATTTCAGTAGCAAGCATGGTGATTTGAGCATCAGTGACCCAAGGAAGAGCAGCTCCCCTGTGCCAGGTGATGGTGGTTCCAACTCTGAGACAGCAGTATCGCCCTCCTTCACTAGATCATCAGTGGCTCTGGAGACAGGTTGGAAGCCTCGTGGAATTCTAGTGGCACATCTCCAAGAACATCGCTTGTCTGTCAATGATATTGCCGTGTCAGACGACAATTCCTTTTTTGTGACGGCTTCGGATGACTCGAGTATTAAGATATGGGATACCAGAAAGTTGGAAAAGGACATTGCCTTCAGATCTAGGTTAACCTATAGCTTGGGTAGTAGCCGAGCTCTGTGTACTACAATGCTCTGTGGTAGTTCTCAGGTCGTCGCTGGTGCTAGTGATGGCACATTGCACTTGTTTTCCGTCGACTGTGCACGTGGAGCTGGGAGTTCTACAGAGAGGTATTCTGGCATCGTTAATGTAAAAAGGAAAGATCTGAAAGAAGGTGCAATTCTCAGTGTTGTAAATTGTTCATCGGATAGCTTTAGCCCAACCATCCTTTTCAGCACTGAACATTGTGACATCCATAAATGGGATACAAGGTCCAATTCAGAATCTTGGTCATTTAAATCGTCACCGGAGGAGGGTTATATCTCGGCACTTGTGATGGGCCAGTGTGGAAATTGGTTCATCTCAGGGTCTTCAAGAGGTGTTCTTACGTTGTGGGATCATAGGTTTTTGCTGCCTGTTAACTCATGGAACTATTCGACAGTAAGCCCTATAGAGAAATTGTGCTTGCTTATACCACCACACAACTCAATATCTTCTAGTGGAAGACCACTCGTTTTTGTGGCCGCAGGCTGCAATGAAGTTTCCTTGTGGAATGCTGAGAATGGTAGCTGCCACCAGGTAATTGGGTATCTTTATATTCTGCTAGGATCCTGGTGATAGCATATCTCGTTTAGTTGCTTTTGAGACATTACTGATGCCACACCCTCATAAGTGAAGTCCTTTTTATCCTGATATAGAAGCTCCTGATGCTCTTCACATGATTTAGAATGTGGAATGCCTACTCTTTTTCTGTGCTTTCATGTGCTTTATATCATTTTGTATAAGAAGCAGCACCTTTCAAACATGTATACATCTAATACTCTGGTTGGTATCTAAAATGTTGAACACACTATGCAGATGTTCAGGACAGCAGGCACCGAGAATGATGCTGTCACGCCAAAGACACCATCGAAACCTCTTAACAAGACAACCGCCAAAGACGTGAGGCGAGCAGGAAACTACAAGTACAGAATTGAGGAACTGGCCGATCCACCTCAACGCCTTCCAGGCATCCGGTGCTTGCTTCCTTTGCCAGGGGGAGATCTGTTGACCGGGGGAACAGATTTGAAGATACGCTACTGGGATCAGGCCAGGTTAAATATTACTACTATACACTCTTGCTTCTGCATTTTTTTCCCTTCACAACATGTAATATTAATATATATTCTTCTGTTTGATGATTCTGAAGACCTGAGCAAAGCTTCTGCATCGCTGGTCCTTCGGCGAAAGGAGTTGGAAACGACGAGTTTTACGACATACGATCCAGCTATGGCGTACAGGTTGTGCAGGTAAGTTTTGTCAAAACGGCATCACTGTTTTGTTTCTCTTGTTTACCTGAAGTTACCCAGTAATAATTCTCTAGGAAAAAATATTGTAAAAAAAGGTTTTCTACCAACTAAAGAGCCTTTTGAATTCACATGTCTGTCCCTTTAACCTCCAAACTGGTGCTGCTGAATTCCTGCACGGCTATTTGATCTCCAGTGTGGCTGCCTCTCTCTGAATCTCTGTTGGACGCTAACAGAGTTCAACGTTGTGTGCAGGAATCGTGCAAACCGCCCACACCGGCGTCCAGGTTGACGCACAAGACGCAGCTTGCGATGGCCGCCGCCGATTCTGCCGGTTGCCACCGGGACGCGATCCTCGCGCTGGCCTCCGTCAATTTGTCGAGCCAACGGTTGATATCGGCCAGCAGAGACGGTGCAGTCAAGGTGTGGAAATAGCTACTCGGGCCTGGGTAAGCCGTCGCCGTCTCCCACGATGACAAGAAGGCAGGCAGGCCCCTGGGTGTACATACATATTTAGCCTCGTGACACAGTAGAACGTATATATCACGACTCACTGTTGTAGTGTTGTACATATGGCGAGGATGTTAACCAATACAAAATTGGAGGTTGCTATGCATCTATCCCGTGGTCATTTGGGTTAGCGTAAAAATCAGTTGTTTGTTGATAACGTATCTTGCACAGTAAACACTGTTTTTGGTGTAGGCTTGAGATTGACGTGAAAAGGGGATAATTCTTGATGCACGTCGCGAATAAGAAATAATACTACTAATTCTGTATATAGAAACTTCAGAGTCCATTCTACGTCATAGACAATTTTTTTCCCTGCTGCTTATTTATGTTTTGTTTCGCAATTCACGTGTATATACAAGGTTTAAAAGCCAGATGGTACTGTTTGTGTTATACCAAATTCTCCAAGGTGTACAGCAAACTAGTAGAGTATGTTCTAAAAAGTTCTTTTTTCCTGTCCCAGTTTACCATTGAAGTTGAAGTTGAAGACCTACAACTTCCTCTGGGGTTTTAATTACATGTAGGGTTGTGAACAGTTCAACTTGGGAGTAGTACTAGTACTGCTAGTGGCGTGCGGCATGATTAATTATGATTGCGCATCGGCATCATGCATCTTGCCTTGGTTTCCACCAAACCCAGAGCGATGCCATCTTTCTTTCCAAGACGGAGATAGAGGAGTGGCGGTACGTAGTCCAGTATGCGCGCGCGCGCAGGCAGATCCGAGGGGCATCTCGTTATTCGCTGCTGCGATTGCGAGCAAAGCAAGAAAAGAAAAGCAGAGCGGAGCCGAGGGATCCGATGCGACGAGACGCGACGCTGCTCACCGCCAGCACCTGCAGCACTAGGTAGCAGCCAGCGCTTGCTCGGTCCGTTGGCCGGAGCCGAGGGCAGAAATCACACGTTTGACCTGTGGGCTAAATCAAATCATGATTTGACCTGGTCTTGAAAAAATTTCACATAACAGACCGTTTTGGGTGGCGCCCAACAGCCAGGCGCTGCGCCTTGGACTAAGGCGTCGCACGCCTGGCCAGCGTGGTAGCCGGGGTCAAAGTCTTGCCCCATTACCGGTGTCTGGCGCTTAAGCGCTAGCGCCACACTTGTAATGTCTGCGCCTTAGCTTAGGCCTGCACAGTCTGTTTGTCACTTAGGCTGGCCCCACCCTTTCTTCCTCCCACCCCACCCCACACACCCCCACCCCACCCAATCCCTAAGCCTTGCGGCCCTCCTCTCTTCCCCTCTCCCCCTCTCAAATCTTGCAAATCCGGAGTATTTGACCGTGAATTTCGAAGCCAACCCCTCCCTTAAGGTAGTCTCCTCCGATCCCCTCGTTTTCATAGGAATTGTCATATTTGCTCAAATCTTGCTAGTTTGGGGAAACCCTAGTTTTGGCTTAGATTTGGAAATTTGTGTTGATGTTGGTGTTAGGGTTATGGTTAGGCTTCATACTATGCTAGGGTTAGGATTATGTGTGTTTGATGTTGGTGTTATGGTTATGCTATGGTTAGGGTTGTGGTTATTGTTAAGTGGGGATTAGGCTTATTGTTTCATATATATGTTAGGGCTTATGTATTTTTTGCAAATATTTTGTTAAGTCCTTTACTTGATATATGTGTGTTTTTGATTATTGTAGGGATGGGAAGAACATGTGTTTATATTCATCATGTGGATAAAGAGGCCTTTTTGAAAGGCAATGTTGAGCCGGACCCGGATGAGCTTGACTTGGTGTTTGAGAGTAGTCCTAGCT
This sequence comes from Aegilops speltoides, assembly GCA_021437245.1. Taxonomy (NCBI): domain Eukaryota; kingdom Viridiplantae; phylum Streptophyta; class Magnoliopsida; order Poales; family Poaceae; genus Aegilops; species Aegilops speltoides. The sequence continues at coordinate 468,209,004 of CM038146.1, read as the reverse complement.
ATGCGGATGTCTTGGAACAAGTGAGGAAGGATTTGAATTGGATGGACTCAAGTGATGTTGTTGAGTTTGAAGGAAGGCATAATGTTGGTTTTGGAATGCACATCTGTTGGAAGACAATGCGTGTGAACTCGGAGCACGTTGGGTTGCATACAAGGAGACGGTTGCGGAATCTCTAGACAAGGCTCTTGAGCTATTTGCCTCCAAGACGGTTGAATCTAGTTTGCATTTGGATTTGAACCGGGACCCCTCCCCGTTGGTTGCTAGTACTCCCCCACCCATGAACCAAGATCAAGTTAGTGAACCTCATTTGACGCAACAAGTTTGGCCAACATTGAGCCCGGTTTCAAACAACCCAAATGATGCTTTTGAAGAGGACAATTATGAGTACGAGGAGGATGACAACGAAGTTGATCTCCATGACAACAATGTGGGTGATCTTGAGCAATATCATGTGCAAGAGACAATGGACCAATCCATCCCTTTTTCTCGCGCATATGCATCGGACTCCGATGACGATGGTCCCGAGGAAGAAGTTGATGAGGAGGGGTTCACGCCCAAGGAGGCCCAAGCATTTATGAAGGTATTCGGGCGGGATCACAAGACACCATTGTTCAAGGATCTTAGTCTCGCGGATGAAGCCATTGTAGATGGTGGCAAATGTATATCTCTTGGAGCTAGGCCAAGTTCTCACCGTGATTTGGAAGACGGCAAGAACGGGATATATTCCGGTTGTGAGTTTCAATCCTTCTTGGAATTGAAGATGTGGCTCGACAACTACTCGGTTACACATTATTGTCCACATAAAGTGGCCACCTCGGACATCAAAGTGCGTTACACGGTTAAATGTGAAGTGCCAACATGTCCATGGATTGTGCGTGCAAGGCCATGGAAAGGAGGTCCCACTTGGCGCATAGTGAGTTGTACGTCAAGTCACATGTGCCGACACAAGAATGCGGATGGCAAGCTTGTGTACCAACAACACAGACAACTCACGTTCGAGTTCATTGCTTATAGGTTACCCAACCAAATATCCACACTTCCAATAATGAGCATCAAGAGTGTCATTGACCTTGTGAAAGCCATCTTTCATTACAAGCTGAAGTACGGCAAGGCATGGAAGGCGAAGCAAGCCGCATTCAAGATGTTGTATGGCAATTGGGAGGAAGCATACAACCGACTCCCTAGGTTGTTGTTAGCTATGGCCGCCACAAACCCAGACATGGTTCACGTGGTTGAGCCTCATGGGCACCAAACATTGATTCACAACGGGAGGACCGTCCGAGTATTTGGCCGTGCATTTTGGGCCTTTGAGCAATGCGTGAGGTCTTTTGAGCATTGTTGGCCCGTCATCGCCATTGATGGCACGTTCTTGACGGGACAATACAAGGGCACTTTATTGGTTGCAATAGCAAGTGATGCCAATAACCGGGTGTTGCCTTTGGCTTTCGCTTTGGTTGAGGTGGAGAACAATGATAACTGGGAGTGATTCTTGCGTCGACTGAGAACAAGGGTATTGCCGGCTGAAAGGGAAATTTGTGTCATATCGGATCGCCATCCAGGAATTTTAAATGCAGTGGTGGTTGACATTCCTGGACATACAAAGTTGCACCATCGATGGTGCATGAGGCACTTTTGTGCAAACTTCTATAGGGCATGTGGTATCAAGGAGTTGGCTGATGATCTTCAAGATTGTTGTCTTGCTTTCACCAACAAGCGGTTTGCCACATTGTTCAATGCATTTCTCAGACACAAGAAACTTGAGCCCGGCAGTCATGAATTTCTCAATAAGAACATTGTCGAAAGGAATATGTGGGCACGTGCTTTCGATGAAGATGGCAGGAGGTACGGTCAAATGACAAGCAATATGGCAGAATGCTTCAATAAGGTGCTCAAGGGTGTAGGTGCATTATCCGTGACGACAATAGTTCAATACACATTTGACAAGATGAATGCATACTTTTTAAAGTACTCAATGGAGACGGATAAGCAGATTGCTGGTGAGAACAAGGATAAGCACAAGTACAATTTTCCACCAAAGGTTGAAGAATGGTTGGAATTTCAATCACGAAAGGCAGACTCCCAAGAAGCTGTACTATATGACGACAACGATTGGATGTTTGAAGTGAAAGAGCCTGGAGGAATCACAAACGATGGCCACCAATACGGAGGCCGGGCTTTCAAGGTCTCCCTAACACGGTGTGATTGCACTTCCATGAGGCCATCTTTGCTTCATCTCCCATGCTCGCACTTGTTAAACGCATCTCGTGTTAGGAATGTGGACGTCAATCACCATCTTACAGTGCGGGAGTCCGAGTTCTCAATCATGACTGTCAAGAATACATGGGCTCCCCGGTTTCAGCCATACTTGGACCAATCACAATGGACGGAGTATCATGGAGTTCAACTATGGCTGCAGTGCTGTTAACTGCTAAAATGCAGTAAGTTGATGCATTTTTTGCAGCAAACTGAACTCAACAAAGATATAATATGAATATAGTGCTGCAAACTGCAGAAACTCAACAAAGATAACTAATAACTTGAACATCACATAGTTTAGGACAATTCAACATTACTACAAGTTCGCAAACACAATGACCACACTAATAAGAGTTCACCAACATATGACATAACCTCACAAGTTCGTCAACCTAATGTAACGGCTACAAGATCACTGATGCCTTCCGCGCGTGGTCCTGGTGCCACGCCTGCAGGCAATCTTCTTCTTCCTGTTAGGACGAGCCTCCTCTTCCTGCACTTCCTCCTCAGCCTCATCATCCAAGCTAGCCATCCGCGAGGTCCCTACGGCCACCTTTGGGTTGCCTCTGTTATCAAAGTCGGTGGGCGTGTACTGGCGTATGGGCTGCCTAGGCTTCTGAAGGAAATATGTCCTAGAGGCAATAATAAAGTTATTATTTATTTCCTTATATCATGATAAATGTTTATTATTCATGCTAGAATTGTATTAACCGGAAACATAATACATGTGTGAATATATAGACAAACAGAGTGTCACTAGTATGCCTCTACTTGACTAGCTTGTTAATCAAAGATGGTTATGTTTCCTAACCATGAACAAGGAGTTGTTATTTGATTAATGAGATCACATCATTAGTTGAATGATCTAATTGACATGACCCATTCCGTTAGCTTAGCACCCGATCGTTTAGTATGTTGCTATTGCTTCCTTCATGACTTATACATGTTCCTATGACTATGAGATTATGCAACTCCCGTTTACCGGAGGAACACTTTGTGTGCTACCAAACGTCACAACGTAACTGGGTGATTATAAAGGTGCTCTAAAGGTGTCTCCAAAGGTACTTGTTGAGTTGGCGTATTTCGAGATTAGGATTTGTCACTCCGATTGTCGGAGAGGTATCTCTGGGCCCTCTCGGTAATGCACATCACTATAAGCCTTGCAAGCAATGTGACCAATGAGTTGGTTACGGATGATGCATTACGTAACGAGTAAAGAGACTTGCCGGTAACGAGATTGAACTAGGTATTGGATACCGACGATCGAATCTCGGGCAAGTAACATACCGATGACAAAGGAACAACGTATGTTGTTATGCGGTTTGACCGATAAAGATCTTCGTAGAATATGTACGAACCAATATGGGCATCCGGTCCCGCTATTGGTTATTGACCAGAGACGTGTCTCGGTCATGTCTACATCGTTCTCGAACCGTAGGGTCCGCACGCTTAAGGTTTCGATGACAGTTTCATTATGAGTTTATGTATTTTGATGTACCGTAGGTTGTTCGGAGTCCCGGATGTGATCACGGACATGACGAGGAGTCTCGAAATGGTCGAGACATAAAGATTGATATATTGGATGACTATATTCGGACACCGGAATGGTTCCGGGAGTTTTCGGAGAAAACCCGGAGTACCGGAGGGTTACCGGAACCCCCCCGGGAAGTAATGGGCCTTGATGGGCCCTATTGGAGAAAGAGAGAGGCCGGCCAGGGCAAGTGGCGCGCCCCCTCCCCTTGAGTCCGAATAGGACAAGGAAGGGGGGCGGGCGGCGCCCCCCCTTGCCTTCCCCCTCTCCTACTCCTTCCTCCCCCCTCCTTATTGGATTAGGAAAAGAAGGGGGAAACCTACTTGGAGTAGGATTCCCCCTCCTAGGGCGCGCCTCCCCCTTAGGCCGGCCCCTCCTCCCTCCCTCCTTTATATACGAGGGCGGGGGGCACCCCATAGACACACAAGTTGATCATCGTGATCGTTCCTTAGCCGTGTGCGGTGCCCCCCTCCACGATATTACACCTCGGTCATATTGTAGCGGTGCTTAGGCGAAGCCCTGCGACAGTTGAACATCGAGATCGTCACCATGCCATCATGCTGACGAAACTCCTCCCCGTACCTCTGCTGGATCGGAGTTCAGGGTGCGTCATCGAGCTGTACGTGTGTCAAGAACTCGGAGGTGCCGGAGTAACGGTGCTTGGATCGGTTGGACCGGGAAGACGTACGACTACTTCCTCTATGTTGTGTCAACGCTTCCGCTTCGGTTTACGAGGGTACGTAGACAACACTCTCCCCTCTTGTTGCTATGCATCACCATGATCTTGCGTGTGCGTAGGAAATTTTTTGAAATTACTACGTTCCCCAACAGTGGCATCAAAGCCTAGGTTTTATGGTTTGATGTTATATGCACGAGTAGAACACAAGTGAGTTGTGGGCGATATAAGTCATCTTGCTTACCAAATGTCATACTTTGGTTCAGCGGTATTGTTGGATGAAGCGGCCCGGACCGACATTACGCCAGACGCTTACGCGAGACTGGTTTTACCGCCGTGCTTTGCACACGGTGACTAGCGGGTGTCGGTTTCTCCAACTTTAGTTGAACTGAGTGTGGCTACGCCGGTCCTTGCGAAGGTTAAAACAACATCAACTTGACAAACTATCGTTGTGGTTTTGATGCGTAGGTGAGATTGGTTCTTGCTTAAGCCCGTAGCAGCCACGTAAAACTTGCAACAACAAAGTAGAGGACGTCTAACTTGTTTTTGCAGGCATGTTGTGATGTGATATGGCCAAGACGTGATGCTATATTTTATTGTATGAGATGATCATGTTTTGTAACCGGTTATCGGCAATCGGCAGAGCCATATGGTTGTCGCTTATTGTATGAAATGCAACGCTCACATAATTGCTTTACTTTATCACTAAGCGGGCGATAGTCGAGAAGCAATAGATGGCGAAACGACAACGATGCTACGATGGAGATCAAGGTGTCGTGCGGTGACGATGGTGATCATAATGGTGCTTCGAGATGGAGATCACAAGCACAAGATGATGATGGCCATATCATATCACTTATATTGATTGCATGTGATGTTTATCCTTTATGCATCTTATCTTGCTTTGATTGACGGTAGCATTTTAAGATGATCGCTCACTAAAATTATCAAGAAGTGTTCTCCCGAGTATGCACCGTTGCCAAAGTTCGTCGTGCCCGCACACCACGTGATGATCGGGTGTGATAAGCTCTACGTCCATCTACAACGGGTGCAAGCCAGTTTTGCACACGCAGAATACTCAGGTTAAACTTGACGAGCCTAGCATATGCAGATATGGCCTCGAAACACGGAGACCGAAAGGTCGAGCGTGAATCATATAGTAGATATGATCAACATAATATGTTCACCATTGAAAACTACTCCATCCCACGTGATGATCGGTTATGGTTTAGTTGATTTGGATCACGTGATCACTTAGATGACTAGAGAGATGTCTGTCTAAGTGGGAGTTCTTAAGTAATATGATTAATTGAACTTAAAATTTATCATGAACTTAGTACGTGATAGTATCTTGCTTGTCTATGTTGATTGTAGATAGATGGCCCGTGCTGTTGTTCCGTTGAATTTTAATGCGTTCCTTGAGAAAGCTAAGCTGAAAGATGATGGTAGCAACTACGCCGGATCGGGTCCGTAATTTGAGGATTATCCTCATTGCTGCACGTAAAAATTACGCCCCGGAAGCACCGCTAGGTGCCAGCTCTTCTTGATGCAACCGACGACGTTAAGAACGTATGGCGAGCAAAGTGATGACTACTCAATAGTTCAATGTGCCATGCTTTACGGCTTAGAACCGGGACTTCAACGACGTTTTGAACGTCATGGAGCATATGAGATGTTCCAGGTGTTGAAGTTAATATTCCAGAAGAATGCCCGGATTGAGAGATACGATGTCTCCAATAAGTTCTATAGCTGCAAGATGGAGGAGAATAGTTCTGTTAGTGAGCACATACTCAAGATGTCTGGGTATTGTAATCACTTGATTCAACTGGGAGTTACTCTTCCGGATGATAGCATCATTGACAGAATTCTCCAATCACTTCCACCAAGCTACAAGAGCTTCGTGATGAACTATAATATGCAAGGGATGGATAAGACGATTCCTGAGCTCTTCGCAATGCTAAAGGCTGCGGAGGTAGAAATCAAGAAGGAGCATCAAGTGTTGATGGTCAACAAGACCACTAGTTTCAAGAAAAGGGCAAAGGGAAGAAGAAGGAACTTCAAGAAGAACAGCAAACAAGTTGCTGCTCAAGAGAAGAAACCCAAGTCCGGACCTAAGCCCTGGCCCGAGTGCTTCTACCGCAAGCGATCGTCATCGGAAGCGGAACTGCCCAAGTATTTGGCGATAAGAAGGATGGCAAGGTGAACAAAGGCATATGTGATATACATGTTATTGATGTGTACCTTACTAGAGCTCGCAGAGCACTTTGGTATTTGATACTGGTTTCGTTGCTAATATTTGCAACTCAAACAGGACTACGGATTGCTTAACACCGCAAAGGACGAGGTGACGATGCGCTGGTGGGAAATGGTTCCAAAGTCGATGTGATCGCGGTCGGCACGCTACCTCTACATCTACCTTCGGGATTAGTATTAAACCTAAATAATTGTTATTTGGTGCCAGCGTTGAGCATGAACATTATATCTGGATCTTGTTTGATGCGAGATGGTTATTCATTTAAATCAGAGAATAATGGTTGTTCTATTTATATGAGTAATATCTTTTATGGTCATGCACCCTTGAAGAATGGTCTATTTTTGATGAATCTCGAAAGTAGTAATACACATATTCATAGTGTTGAAGCCAAAAGATGTAGAGTTGATAATGATAGTGCAACTTATTTGTGGCACTGCCGTTTAGGTCATATCGGTGTAAAGCGCATGAAGAAACTCCATACTGATGGTCTTTTGGAACCACTTGATTATGAATCACTTGGTACTTGCGAACCGTGCCTCATGGGCAAGATGACCAAAACACCATTCTCCGGTACTATGGAGAGAGCAACAGATTTCTTAGAAATCATACATACAGATGTATGTCGTCCAATGAATGTTGAGGCTCGTGGCCGATATCATTATTTTCTCACCTTCACAGATGATTTAAGCAGATATGGGTATATCTACTTAATGAAGCATAAGTCTGAAACATTTGAAAAGTTCAAAGAATTTCAGAGTGAAGTTGAAAATCATCGTAACAAGAAAATAAAGTTTCTACAATCTGATCGTGGAGGAGAAAAATTTGAGTTACGAGTTTGGTCTACACTTAAAACAATGTGGAATAGTTTCGCAACTCACGCCACCCGGAACACCGCAGCGTAATGGTGTGTCCGAACGTCGTAATCGTACTTTACTTGATATGGTGCGATCTATGATGTCTCTTACAGATTTACCGCTATCATTTTGGGGTTATGCTTTAGAGACAGCCACATTCACATTAAATAGGGCACCATCAAAATCCGTTGAGACTACACCTTATGAACTATGGTTTGGCAAGAAACCAAAGTTGTCGTTTCTTAAAGTTTGGGGCTGCGATGCTTATGTGAAAAAGCTTCAACCTGATAAGCTCAAACCCAAATCGGAGAAATGTGTCTTCATAGGATACCCAAAGGAGACAGTTGGGTACACCTTCTATCACAGATCCGAAGGCAAGACATTCGTTGCTAAGAATGGATCCTTTCTAAAGAAGGAGTTTCTCTCGAAAGAAGTGAGTGGGAGGAAAGTAGAACTTGATGAGGTAAATGTACCTACTCCCTTGTTGGAAAATAATACATCACAGGAACCGGTTTCTGTGACGTCAAAACCAACTAGTGAGGAAGTTGATGATGATGATCACAGAACTTCAGATCAAGTTACTACTGAAACCTCGTGGTCAAACAGAGTAAGATCCGCACTGAGTGGTACGGTAATCCTATTCGAAGTCATGCTACTAGATCATGATGAACCTACGAACTATGAAGAAGCGATGGTGAGCCCAGATTCCGCAAAATGGCTTGAAGCCATGAAATCGAGATGGGATCCATGTATGAGAACAAAGTATGGACTTTGGTTGACTTGCCCGATGGTCGGCAAGCAATTGAGAATAAATGGATCTTCAAGAAGAAGACCGACGCCGACGGTAATGTTATCGTCTACAAAGCTCGACTTGTTGCAAAAGGTTTTCGACAAGTTCAAGGGTTGACTATGATGAGACCTTCTCACCAGAAGCGATGCTTAAGTCTGTCCGAATCATGTTAGCAATTGCCGCATTTTATGATTATGAAATTTGGCAAATGGATGTAAAACTGCATTCTGAATGGATTTACGGAGGAAGAGTTGTATATGATGCAACCGAAGGTTTTATCGATCCAAAGGAGCTAACAAAGTGTGCAAGCTCCAATGATCCATTTATGGACTGGTGCAAGCCTCTCGAGTTGGAATAAATGTTTTGATAGTGTGATCAAAGCATTTGGGTTTATACAGACTTTTGGAGAAGCCTCAGATTTACAAGAAAGTGAGTGGGAGCTCAGAGCATTTCTAATATTATATGTGGATGACATATTATTGATTGGAAATGATATAGAATTTCTGGATAGCATAAAGGGATACTTGAATAAAAGTTTTTCAATGAAAGACCTCGTGAAGCTGCTTACATATTGGGATTTAAGATCTATAGAGATAGATCAAAACGCTTAATTGACTTTCACAAAGCACATACCTTGACAAAGTTTTGAAGAAGTTCAAAATGGATCAAGCAAAGAAAGGGTTTGTGCTCAGATTGCAAGGTGTGAAGTTGAGTAAGACTCAAAGCCCGACCACCGCAGAAGATAGAGAGAAATGAAAATGTTCCAGATGCTTCAGCCATAGGCTCTATCATGTATGCAATGCTGTGTACTGCACTGATGTGTGCCTTGCTATAAGTCTAGCAGGAGGTACCAAAGTAATCCAGAGTGGATCATCGACAGCGGTCAAGAACATCCTGAAGTACCTAAAAAGGACTAAGGATATGTTTCTCGTATATGGAGGTGACAAAGAGCTCATCGTAAATGGTTACGTTGATGCAAGCTTTGACACTGATCCGGATGATTCTAAATCACAAACCGGATACGTGTTTACATTAAACGATGGAGCTGTCAGTTGGTGCAGTTCAAAGCAAAGCGTCGTGGCGGGATCTACGTGTGAAGCGGAATACATAGCTGCTTCGGAAGAAGCCAATGAAGGAGTCTGGATGAAGGAGTTCATAGCCGATCTAGGTGTCATACCTAGTGCATCGGGTCCAATGAAAATCTTTTGTGACAATACTAGAGCGATTGCCTTAGCGAAGGAATCCAGATTTCACAAGAGGACCAAGCACATCAAGAGACGCTTCAATTCCATCCGGGATTTAGTCCAGGTGAGAGACATAGAGATTTGCAAGATACATACGGATCTGAATGTTGCAGACCCGTTGACTAAGCCTCTTCCACGAGCAAAACATGATCAACACCAAGACTCCATGGGTGTTAGAATCATTACTATGTAATCTAGATTATTGACTCTAGTGCAAGTGGGAGACTGAAGGAAATAAGCCCTAGAGGCAATAATAAAGTTATTATTTATTTCCTTATATCATTGTAAATGTTTATTATTCATGCTAGAATTGTATTAACCGGAAACATAATACATGTGTGAATATATAGACAAACAGAGTGTCACTAGTATGCCTCTACTTGACTAGCTTGTTAATCAAAGATGGTTATGTTTCCTAACCATGAACAAGGAGTTGTTATTTGATTAATGAGATCACATCATTAGTTGAATGATCTGATTGACATGACCCATTCCGTTAGCTTAGCACCCGATCGCTTAGTATGTTGCTATTGCTTCCTTCATGACTTATACATGTTCCTATGACTATGAGATTATGCAACTCCGTGCCATCGGAGGAACACTTTGTGTGCTACCAAACGTCACAACATAACGGGTGATTATAAAGGTGCTCTCTGGTGTCTCCAAAGGTACTTGTTGAGTTGGCGTATTTCGAGATTAGGATTTGTCACTCCGATTGTCGGAGAGGTATCTCTAGGCCCTCTCGGTAATGCACATCACTATAAGCCTTGCAAGCAATGTGACCAATGAGTTGGTTACGGGATGATGCATTACGTAACAAGTAAAGAGACTTGCCGGTAACGAGATTGAACTAGGTATTGGATACCGACGATCGAATCTCGGGCAAGTAACATACCGATGACAAAGGGAACAACGTATGTTGTTATGCGGTTTGACCGATAAAGATCTTCGTAGAATATGTAGGAACCAATGTGGGCATCCAGGTCCCGCTATTGGTTATTGACCAGAGACGTGTCTCGGTCATGTCTACATCATTCTCGAACCGTAGGGTCCGCACGCTAAGGTTTCGATGACAGTTTCATTATGAGTTTATGTATTTTGATGTACCGAAGGTTGTTCGGAGTCCCGGATGTGATCACGGACATGACGAGGAGTCTCGAAATGGTCGAGACATAAAGATTGATATATTGGATGACTATATTGGGACACCGGAATGGTTCCGGGAGTTTTCGGAGAAAAACCGGAGTACCGGAGGGTTACCGGAACCCCCCCGGGAAGTAATGGGCCTTGATGGGCCCTATTGGAGAAAGAGAGGGGCCGGCCAGGGCAAGTGGCGCGCCCCCTCCCCTTGAGTCCGAATAGGACAAGGAAGGGGGGGCGCCCCCCTTGCCTTCCCCCTCTCCTACTCCTTCCTTCCCCCTCCTTGGATTAGGAAAAGAAGGGGGAAACCTACTTGGAGTAGGTTTCCCCCCTCCTAGGGCGCGCCTCCCCCTTAGGCCGGCCCCTCCTCCCTCCCTTCTTTATATACGGGGGCGGGGGGCACCCCATAGACACACAAGTTGATCATCGTGATCGCTCCTTAGCTGTGTGCGGTGCCCCCCTCCACGATATTACACCTCGGTCATATTGTAGCGGTGCTTAGGCGAAGCCCTGCGACAGTTGAACATCAAGATCGTCACCACGCTGTCGTGCTGACGAAACTCCTCCCCGTACCTCTGCTGGATCGGAGTTCGGGGTGCGTCATCGAGCTATATGTGTGTCAAGAACTCGGAGGTGCCGGAGTAACGGTGCTTGGATCGGTTGGACCGGGAAGACGTACGACTACTTCCTCTATGTTGCGTCAACGCTTCCGCTTCGGTCTACGAGGGTATGTAGAGAACACTCCCCCTCTCGTTGCTATGCATCACCATGATCTTGCGTGTGCGTAGGAATTTTTTTGAAATTACTACGTTCCCCAACAGCTTCAACATATATGCGGACCGAACTTGAGCGTCCGCCAAAGTCATGTCATCATCAAGGTCATCGGCCTATCACACAATGAAACAATATGGTAAAGACCGGCGCCGTAATCAAATAAGAATCACATCTAAAGGATTATACATACCTCTTGGGTGACCACACCCTCATCATCCAGATAAGCATGTGAGGAACTCACATCGTCCCCCTGACGGTGAGATAAGGGGTCTGATGCTGTACCAGACCTAGAGGCTGAAGGTTCATCAAATTCAGGATCACGGCAACCGAGAAGATTCGATAACCGCCTTAACTTCTTGGCCTGATGCTGTAACATGTTCAAGTGTATAAGATATCAAACTCCAGAACATATGTAACATGGACACCTGAATGCGATATGTACCTTGAGGAATGCTCGTAGTGAACCATCATCATTTCCTTCTCCAATTGAAGTCTTCTCCAGAATAGACTCGCTTTCATCAGCTGATTTCTTGACCTCAGTGCGCTGCGGATGAGAACAAATGAATGCGTTAACCATTCAAACATGTGTAATACGGCCAACGGGAAAGTAAAGAAGGGAACACTTTACCACATAGTTAATGACCGGAACAGCAGGGACTCCTTGCCCTTCCCTGATATCTTTGTTTCGATACATCCTCAAAGTTTATGGGCTCTTCAAGAATATCATCGATGTATGCCGACCGACATATCTCAACTCGAGTACTTCCAATAAACCATCGTAGGTAGTTATCGAAAGCAAGTGAGTTATGCTCACAAAGCTGGGCGCGTGCACTGTTACGAGCTTGCTCCACACTAAGATGGAAGCGGGTAACATACTGTGCATGATGCTTGTCCCAGTCCTTTATCTTCCGCTGCTTTCTCCTGTCCAACCTACATGGTACAAAACCAAACATTAGAAAAATCAAAAAAAGGAGTGCCGATGCTTAGTCAATACGCAGACATGCTCTCTTACCTATGAAGTGCTTTGTCCGTGTCCACCCAATCCGGCGGGTGAGGCTGGAACAGACCAAACTGACGATACACGCGATGTGGCAAATGAATCTCAACCGCCCAATTGCATATCAGTGGGCACCACATACGCCAGAGATGCTTATCGCGCAAGCACATCAAGTTGATGCGGAACTCCTCGGTGTACCCAAAGCTCTCACCCGCGCCATATGGCTGCCATTGTTGGGGAACGTTGCAGAAAATAAAAATTTTCCTACGGTTTCACCAAGATCCATCTATGAGTTCATCTAAGCAACGAGTGATAGGAGTGCATCTACATACCCTTGTAGATCGCGAGCGGAAGCGTTCAAGAGAACGGGGATGATGGAGTCGTACTCGCCGTGATCCAAATCACCGATGACCAAGTGCTGAACGGACAGCACCTCCGCGTTCAACACACGTACGGAGCGGATGATGTCTCCTCCTTCTTGATCCAGCAAGGGGGAAGGAGAGGTTGATGAAGATCCAAAGACCGACGACGTGGTGGTGGATGCAGCAGACTCGTAGGGGCTTCGCCAAGCAATCATGGGACGAGGAAGAGGTGTAGCAGGGGAGGAGGCGCCAAGACTCGAGTGGCACGGCTTCCTCCCCCCCTCCTTTATATAGGACCCCAGGGGGGCGCTGGCCCTGGAGATGGGAATCTCCCAAGGGGGCGGCGGCCAGGGGGTGGAGTGCCCCCAAGGCAAGTGGTGCGCCCCCCACCCTAGGGTTTCCAACCCTAGGCGCAGGGGGGCCCAAGGGGGGGCGCACCAGCCCACTAGGGGATGGTTCCCCTCCCACTTCAGCCCACGGGGCCCTTCGGGATAGGTGGCCCCACCCAGTGGACCCCCGGGATCCTTCCGATGGTCCCGGTACAATACCGGGTGACCCCGAAACTTTCCCGATGGCCGAAACATCACTTCCTATATATAATTATTTACCTCCGGACCATTCCGGAACTCCTCGTGACGTCCAGGATCTCATCCGGGACTCCGAACAACTTTCGGTTTGCTGCATACATATATTCATACAACCCTAGCGTCACCGAACCTTAAGTGTGTAGACCCTACAGGTTCGGGAGACATGCAGACATGACCGAGACGGCTCTCCGGTCAATAACCAACAGCTGGATCTAGATACCCATGTTGGCTCCCACATGCTCCTCGATGATCTCATCGGATAAACCACGATGTCGAGGATTCAATCAACCTCGTATACAATTCCCTTTGTCAATCGGTACGTTACTTGCCCGAGACTCGATCGTCGGTATCCCAATACCTCGTCCAGTCTCGTTACCGACAAGTCACCTTACTCGTAACGTAATGCATGATCCCGTGACCAAACACTTGGTCACTTTGAGCTCATTATGATGATGCATTACCGAGTGGGCCCAGAGATACCTCTCCGTCATACGGAGTGACAAATCCTGCCTCAATCCGTGTCAACCCAATGACACTTTCGGAGATACCAGTAGTGCACCTTTATAGTCACCCGATTCGCCAGACGCTTGGTACACCCAAAGCACTCCTACGGTATCCGGAGTTGCACGATCTCATGGTCTAAGGAAAAGATACTTGACATTGGAAAAGCTCTAGCAAACGAACTACACGATCTTGTGCTATGCTTAGGATTGTCTTGTCCATCACATCATTCTCCTAATGATGTGATCCCGTTATCAACGACATCTAATGTCCATAGTCAGAAACCATGACTATCTGCTGATCAACGAGCTAGTCAACTAGAGGCTTACTAGGGACATATTATGGTCTATGTATTCACACGTATTATGATTTCGGATAATACAATTATAGCATGAATAAAGACAATTATCATGAACAAGGAAATATAATAATAATCCTTTTATTATTGCCTCTAGGGCATATTTCCAACAGTCTCCCACTTGCACTAGAGTCAATAATCTAGTTACATTGTGATGAATCGAACACGCATAGAGTTCTGGTGTTGATCATGTTTTGCTCACGAGAGAGGTTTAGTCAACGGATCTGCGACATTTAGATCCGTATGTACTTTGCAAATATCTATGTCTCCATCTTGAACATTTTCACAGATGGAGTTGAAACGACGCTTGATGTGCCTGGTCTTCTTGTGAAACCTGGGCTCCTTGGCAAGGGCAATAGCTCCAGTGTTGTCACGGAAGAGTTTGATCGGCCCCGACGCATTGGGTATGACTCCTAGGTCGGTGATGAACTCCTTCACCCAAATTGCTTCATGCGCTGCCTCCGAGGCTGCCATGTACTCCGCTTCACATGTAGATCCCGCCATGACGCTCGCTTGCAAAATGTACCAGCCATCGCTCCACCATTCAACATATACACGTCCGGTTTGTGACTTAAAGTCATCAGATCTGTGTCGAAGCTAGCGCCGACGTAACCCTTTACGATTTAGCTCTTCGTCACCTCCATAAACGAAAACATGTTCTTTGTCCTTTTCAGGTACTTCAGGATATTCTTGACCGCTGTCCAGTGTTCCTTGCTGGGATTACTTTGGTACCTTTCTACCAAACTTACGGCAAGGTTTACATCAGGTCTGGCACACAACATGGCATACATAATAGATCCTATGGCTGAAGCATAGGGGATAACACTCATCTCTTCTTTATCTTTTGCCGTGGTCGGGCATTGAGCCGAGCTCAATCTCAAACCTTGCAATACAGGCAAGAACCCTTTCTTTGACTGATCCATTTTGAACTTCTTCAAAATCTTACCAAGGTATGTGCTTTTTGAAAGACCTATGAGGCGTCTCGATCTATCCCTATAGATCTTGATGCCTAATTGAAGGAAATATGCCCTAGAGGCAATAATAAAGTTATTATTTATTTCCTCATGTCATCATAAATGTTTATTATTCATGCTAGAATTGTATTAACCGGAAACTTGATATATGTGTGAATACATAGAGAAACATAGTGTCACTAGTATGCCTCTACTTGAACTAGCTCATTAATCAAAGATGGTTATGTTTCCTAACCATAGGCATGTGTTGTCACTTGATTAATGGGATCACATCATTAGGAGAATGATGTGATTGACTTGACCCATTCCGTTAGCTTAGCACTTGATCGCTTAGTATGTTGCTATTGCTTTCTTCATGACTTATACAAAGTTCCTCAAGACTATGAGATTGTGCAACTCCGCTTACGGAGGAACACTTTGTGTGCTACCAAACGTCACAACGTAACTGGGTGATTATAAAGGTGCTCTACAGGTGTCTCCAAAGGTACATGTTGAGTTGGCACAATTCGAGATTAGGTTTTGTCACTCCGATTGTCGGAGAGGTATCTCTAGGCCTTCTCGGTAATACTCATCACCTAAGCCTTGCAAGCATTGTAACTAATGAGTTAGTTATGAAATGATGTATTATGGAACGAGTAAAGAGACTTGCCGGTAACGAGATTGAACTAGGTATTGGATACCGACGATCGAATCTCGGGCAAGTAACATACCGGTGACAAAGGGAACAATGTATGTTGTTATGCGGTTTCACCGATAAAGATCTTCGTAGAATATGTAGGAACCAATTTGAACATCCAGGTTCCACTATTGGTTATTGACCGAGAATAGTTCTAGGTCATGTCTACATAGTTCTCGAACCCGTAGGGTCCGCACGCTTAACGTTACGATGACAGTTTTATTAGGAGATTATAAGTTTTGATGTACTGAAGGTTGTTCGGAGTCCCGGATGTAATCACGGACATGACGAGGAGTCTCGAAATGGTCGAGACATAAAGATTGATATATTGGATGACTATATTCGGACACCGGAAGTGTTCCGGGTGATTTCGGAGAAAAACCGGAGTGCCGGAGGGTTACCGGAACCCCCCGGGAGAGTAATGGGCCTTATGGGCCTTAAGGGAAAGGAGAGAGGGGCGGACAGCATGGGCCGCGCACCCCCTCCCCCCTCTGGTCTGAATTGGACTAGGAGGGGGCGGCGCCTTTTCCTTCCCCTCTCCCTTCCTTCCTCCTCCTAGTAGGAGTAGGAAAGGAGGAGTCCTACTCTACTAGGAGGAGGATTCCTCCTCCTGCGCCGCCCCTAGGGCCGGCTGGCCTCCCCCCTTGCTCCTTTATATACGGGGGCAGGGGGCACCCCAAAGACACACAAGTTGATCTACGGATTGTTCCTTAGCCGTGTGCGGTGCCCTCGTCCACCATAATCCACCTCGGTCATATCGTCGCGGAGTTTAGGCGAAGCCCTGCGCCGGTAGAACATCATCATCGTCACCACGTCGTCTTGTGACGAACTCATCCCCGACGCTTCGCTGGATTGGAGCCCGGGGGACGTCATCGAGCTGGACGTGTGCTGAACACGGAGGTGCCGTACGTTCGGTGCTTGGATCGGTCGATTCGTGAAGACGTACGACTACATCAACTATGTTGTCATAACGCTTCCGCTTTTGGTCTACGAGGGTATGTAGACAACACTCTCCTCTCTCGTTGCTATGCCATCACCATGATCTTGCGTGTGCGTAGGATTTTTTTTTGAAATTACTACGTTCCCATCAGTGGCATCCGAGCCTAGGTTTTATGCGTTGATGTTATATGCACGAGTAGAACACAAGTGAGTTGTGGGCGATACAAGTCATACCGCTTACCAAAGATGTCATACTTTGGTTCAGCGGTATTGTGAGATGAAGCGCCCGGACCGACATTACGCGTGCGCTTACGTGAGACTGGTTTCACTGCTACGAGCACTCGTGCTTAAAGGTGATCAAGGGTGTCTGCTCTCTCACTTTAGCTGAATCGAGTGTGGCTACGCCCGTCCTTGCGAAGGTTAAAACAGCACCAACTTGACGAACTATCGCTGTGGTTTTGATGCGTAGGTAAGAACGGTTCTTGCTAAGCCCGTAGTAGCCACGTAAAATTTGCAACAACAAAGTAGAGGACGCCTAACTTGTTTTTGCAGGCATGTTGTGATGTGATATGGCCAAGACGTGATGCTATATTTTATTATATGAGATGATCATGTTTTGTAACCGGTTATCGGCAATCGGCAGAGCCATATGGTTGTCGCTTTATTGTATGAAATGCAACGCATA
Organism: Aegilops speltoides; assembly: GCA_021437245.1. Lineage (NCBI taxonomy): Eukaryota > Viridiplantae > Streptophyta > Magnoliopsida > Poales > Poaceae > Aegilops > Aegilops speltoides. The sequence continues at coordinate 468,191,406 of CM038146.1, read as the reverse complement.
CAGTAATTGCTTTACTTTATCACTAAGCGGTAGCGATAGTCGTAGAAGCAATAGATGGTGTAAAAGACAACGATGCTACGATGGAGATCAAGGTGTCGCGCCGGTGATGATGGTGATCACGATGGTGCTTCGGAGATGGAGATCACAAGCACAAGATGATGATGGTCATATCATATCACTTATATTGATTGCATGAGATGTTTATCCTTTATGCATGTTATCTTGCTTTGATTGACGGTAGCATTTTAAGATGATCTCTCACTAAAAATTATCAAGAAGTGTTCTCCCTGAGTATGCACCGTTGCCAAAGTTCTTCGTGCCCAGACACCATGTGATGATCGGGTGTGATAAGCTCTACGTCCATCTACAACGGGTGGAAGCCAGTTTTGCACACGCAGAATACTCAGGTTAAACTTGACGAGCCTAGCATATGCAGATATGGCCTCGGAACACGGAGACCGAAAGGTCGAGCATGAATCATATAGTAGATATGATCAACATAAAGATGTTCACCATTGAAAACTACTCCATCTCACGTGATGATCGGTTATGGTTTAGTTGATTTGGATCACGTAATCACTTAGATGACTAGAGAGATGTCTGTCTAAGTGTGAGTTCTTAAGTAATATGATTAATTGAACTTAATTTTATCATGAACTTAGTACCTGATAGTAATTTGCTTGTCTATGTTTGTTGTAGATAGATGGCTCGTGCTGTTGTTCCGTTGAATTTTAATGCGTTCCTTGAGAAAGCAAAGTTGAAAGATGATGGTAGCAATTACACGGATCGGGTCCAGAACGAGGATTATCCTCATTGCTGCACGTAAGAATTACGCCCTAGAAGCACCGCTGGGTGCCGAACTCGCTGCAGAGAGCAACGCCAGATGTTGTGAACGTCTGGCGAGCAAAGTCGATGACTACTCTATAGTTCAAGCAGCCATGCTTTATGGCTTAGAACCGGTCTTCAAACGACGTTTTGAACGTCATGGAGCATATGAGATGTTCCAGAGTTGAAGTTAATATTTCAAGCAAATGCCCGGATTGAGAGATATGAAGTTCCAATAAGTTCTACAGCTGCAAGATGGAGGAGAATAGTTCACAAGGAGCATATACTCAAAATGTCCGAGTATAATAATCACTTGATTCAACAGGAGTTAATCTTCCGGATGATAGCGCCATTGATGAATTCTCCAATCATCGCCACCAAGCTACAAGAGCTTCGTGATGAACTATAATATGCAAGGGATGAACAAGACAATTCCCGACCTCTTCGCAATGCTAAAGGCTGCGGAGGTAGAAATCAAGAAGGAGCATCAAGTGTTGATGGTCAACAAGACCACTAGTTTCAAGAAAAAGGGCAAAGGGAATAAGAAGGGGAACTTCAAGAAGAACAGCAAACAAGTCTCTGCTCAAGAGAAGAAACCCAAGTCTGGACCTAAGCCTGAAACTGAGTGCTTCTACTGCAAGCAGACTGGTAACTGGAAGCGGAGCTGCCCCAAGTATTTGGCGGATAAGAAGGATGGAAAAGTGAACACAGGTATATGTGATATACATGTTATTGATGTGTACCTAACTAGAGCTCGTAGTAGCACCTGGGTATTTGATACTGGTTCTGTTGCTAATATTTGCAACTCAAACAGGGACTACGGAATAAGCGAGCATCGCCAAGGACGAGGTGACGATGCGCGTGGGAAACGGTTCCAAAGTCGATGTGATCGCGTTGGCACGCTACCTCTACATCTACCTTCGGATTAGTTTTAGACCTAAATAATTGTTATTTGGTGCCGCGTTGAGCATGAACATTATATCTATATCTTGTTTGATGCGAGACGGTTATTCATTTAAATCGAGAATAATGGTTGTTCTATTTATATGAGTAATATCTTTTATGGTCATGCACCCTTGAAGAGTGGTCTATTTTATTGAATCTCGATAGTAGTGATACACATATTCATAATGTTGAAGCCAAAAGATGCAGAGTTGATAATGATAGTGCAACTTATATGTGGCAATCGCCGCTTAGGTCATATCGGTGTAAAGCGATGAAGAAACTCCATACCGATGGACTTTTGGAATCACTTGATTATGAATCACTTGGTACTTATGTAACCGTGCCTCATGGGCAAGATGACTAAAACACCGCTCTCCGGTACTATGGAGAGAGCAACAGATTTGTTGGAAATCATACATACAGATGTATGTGGTCCAATGAATGTTGAAGCTCGTGGCGGATATCCTTATTTTCTCACCTTCACCGATGATTTGAGCAGATATGGGTATATCTACTTAATGAAACACAAGTCTGAAACATTTGAAAAGTTCAAAGAATTTCAGAGTGAAGTAGAAAATCATCGTAACAAGAAAATAAAGTTTCTACGATCTGATTGTGGAGGAGAACATTTGAGTTACGAGTTTGGTTTACATTTGAAACAATGCAGAATAGTTTCAAGAACTCACGCCACCGAACACCACAAAGAAATGGTGTGTCCGAACGTCGAATCGTGATTTTACTAGATATGGTGCGATCTATGATGTCTCTTACTTGATTTATCGCTATCGCTTTGGGGTTATGCTTTAGAGACGGCCGCATTCACGTTAAATAGGGCACCATCAAAACTCCTGAGACGATGCCTTATGAACTATGGTTTGGCAAGAAACCAAAGTTGTCGTTTCTTAAAGTTTGGGGTTGCGATGCTTATGTGAAGAAACTTGAACCAGATAAGCTCGAACCCAAATCGGAGAAATGTGTCTTCATAGGATACCCAAAAGAGACTATTGGGTACACCTTCTATCACAGATCCGAAGGCAAGACATTCGTTGCTAAGAATGGATCCTTTCTAGAGAAGGAGTTTCTCTCGAAAGAAGTGAGTGGGAGGAAAGTAGAACTTGATGAGGTAATCTGTACCTACTCCTTAATGGAAAGTAGTTCATCACGTAAATCAGTTCTCGTGACAAATACACCAATTAGTGAGGAAGCTAATGATATTGATCATAAAACTTCAGATCAAGTGTCTCTCAACCTCGTGGGTCTACGAGAGTAAGATCCGCACTGTAGTGGTACGGTAATCCTGTTCGAAGTCATGTTACTTGACCATGATGAACCTACGAACTATGAGGAAGCGATGATGAGCCCAGATTCCGCAAAATGGCTAGAGGCCATGAAATCTGAGATGGGATCCATGTATGAGAACAAAGTATGGACTTTGGTTGACTTGCCCGATGATCGGCAAGCCATTGAGAATAAATAGATCTTTAAGGAAAAGACTGACGCTGACGGTAATGTAACTATCTATAAAGCTCCACTTGTTGCAAAAGGTTTTCGACAAGCTCAAGGGGTTGACTACGATGATACTTTCTCACCCGTAGCGATGCTTAAGTCTGTCCAAATCATGTTAGCAATTGCCACATTTTATGATTATGAAATTTGGCAGATGGATGTCAAAACTGCATTCCTGAATGGATTTCTGGAAGAAGAGTTGTATATGATGGAACCGGAGGGTTTTGTCGATCCTAAGGGAGCTAACAAAGTGTGAAATCTCCAGCGATCAATCTATGGTCTGGTGCAAGCCTCTCGGAGTTGGAATAAACGCTTTGATAGTGTGATCAAAGATATGGTTTTATATGCACTTTTGGAGAAGCCTCAGATTTACAAGAAAGTGAGTGGGAGCTCAGAGCATTTCTAATGTTATATGTAGATGACATATTATTGATTGGAAATGATATAGAATTTCTAGATAGCATAAAAGGATACTTGAATAAAAGTTTTTCAATGAAAGACCTCGGTGAAGCTGCTTACATATTGGGCATTAAGATCTATAGAGATAGATCAAGACGCTTGATTGGACTTCCACAAAGCATGTACCTTGATAAAGTCTAGAAAAGGTTCAATATGGAGCAGGCAAAGAAAGGGTTCTTGCCTGTGCTACAAGGTATAAAGTTGAGTCAGAGTCAATTCCCGACCACTGCAGAAGATAGAGAGAAAATGAAAGGAGTTCCCTATGCTTCAGCCATAGGCTCTATCATGTATGCAATGTTGTGTACCAGACCTGATGTGTGCCTTGCTATTAGTTTGGCAGGGAGGTACCAAAGTAATCCAGGAGTGGGTCACTGGACAGCGGTCAACAACATCCTGAAATACCTGAAAAGGACTAAGGATATGTTTCTCGTATGTGGAGGTGACAAAGAGCTAGTCGTAAATGGTTACGTCGATGCAAGCTTTGACACTAATCCGGACGATTCTAAATCGCAAACCGGATACATATTTCTATTAAACGGTGGAGCTGTAAGTTGATGCAGTTCTAAACAAAGCGTCGTGGCGGGATCTACATGTGAAGCGGAGTACATAGTTGCTTCGGAAGCAGCAAATGAAGGAGTCTGGATGAAAGAGTTCATTTCCGATCTAGGTGTTGTACCTAGTGCATCGGGACCAATGAAGATCTTCTGTGACAATACTGGTGCAATTGCCTTGGCAAAGGAATCCAGATTTCACAAGAGGACCAAGCACATCAAGAGACGCTTCAATTCCATTCGGGACCAAGTCCACGTGGGAGACATAGAGATTTGCAAGATACATACGGATCTGAATATTGCAGACCCGTTGACTAAGCCTCTCTCACGAGCAAAACATGTTCAGCACCAAGACTCCATGGGTGTTAGAATCATTACTATGTAATCTAGATTATTGACTCTAGTGCAAGTGGGAGACTGAAGGAAATATGCCCTAGAGGCAATAATAAAGTTATTATTTATTTCCTCATATCATGATAAAATTTCATTATTCATGCTAGAATTGTATTAACCGGAAACTTGATACATGTGTGAATACATAGACAAACATAGCGTCACTAGTATGCCTCTACTTGAACTAGCTCATCAATCAAAGATGGTTATGTTTCCTAACCATAGGCATGTGTTGTCACTTGATTAATGGGATCACATCATTAGGAGAATGATGTGATTGACTTGACCCATTCCGTTAGCTTAGGACTTGATCGTTTAGTATGTTGCTATTGCTTTCTTCATGACTTATACAAAGTTCCTGCAACTATGAGATTGTGCAACTCCCGTTTACCGGAGGAACACTTTTGTGTGCTACCAAATGTCACAACGTAACTGGGTGATTATAAAGGTGCTCTACAGGTGTCTCCAAAGGTACATGTTGAGTTGGCACAATTCGAGATTAGGTTTTGTCACTCCGATTGTCGGAGAGGTATCTCTGGGCCTTCTCGGTAATACTCATCACCTAAGCCTTGCAAGCATTGTAACTAATGAGTTAGTTATGAAATGATGTATTACGGAACGATTAAAGAGACTTGCCGGTAACGAGATTGAACTAGGTATTGGATACCGACGATCGAATCTCGGGCAAGTAACATACCGGTGACAAAGGGAACAACGTATGTTGTTATGCGGTTTGACCGATAAAGATCTTCGAGAATATGTAGGAACCAATATGAACATCCGTGTTCCACTATTGGTTATTGACCGAGAATAGTCCCATTAACATGTCTCATATCTTAGTTTCTCCTGAACTAATCAAAATCTTGTCTCTCGTCATTGCCTTACTCGTGAAAATCCAATTACGGTTGAATTTGACTTGTGGTTTTTCCGTGAAGGACGCCTGAGATGGTTCTTCACCGATGTGACAGCCCGATGACCTCACCCGGCCCACCCACCATCCTCCACCGCCCTGCCGCCTCTCTCCGCCGTGTGGACCTCTCGCATGCCTGCTTGGGTCACCCTAATCACGCCCGCCTGGCCACATCCTTCGCAGTTTTTCTTTCACTTGTAATAAGGTCAATGACCATACTTGTCATGCTTGCCGTGGTTGGCAAACACGCGCGCTCCCTTTAGCAACTCTACCACTATTGCGGCTTATCCGCTTCAGCTTGATACATTGCGATGTTTGGACATCACCCATTGCGAGCAACTCGCTATCTTTATTATCTTGTCATTTTAGACGACTTTACACACTATGTGGACTTTTCCTCTCTAAATCGGATGTTTCGACACTCACATCTTTTTACTCATTTGTGTCTACGCACTTTGGTCGACCCATTCTTGCGCTTCAAATGCAGACAATGGGAAAGAGTTCGATAGTCTTGCCGTCCGCAACCTCCTCACCACACATGGCAATCGCTTTCGCCTAACTTGTCCTTACACTCGCAGCAAAATGGCGGGCCGAGCGGTACTCCGTGACTCTCAACGATTGCGTCTGCATCTCTTATTCCATGCCAACATCCCCGCTTTTGGTCTGCTGCTCGCCACCGCGTCTCCTTGTCAACATCCGCCATGCCGCTGTCATGGAACTATACGATCGCTTGCTCTATGGGACTCCTCCTCCCACGATGATCTTCGTGATCTTTGGCTGCCTCGCTACCCTAGCACCGCCTCCACCGCCCCATAAGCTTGTTCATGTCCCCGCTTGCATCTTTCTTGGGTATCCCTCCAACACAAAGGGCTACCGGTGCTACGACCCGCCTCTCATCGGGTGATCACCTCGCATGTTTACTTTGACGAAAAGTGTTTCCGCTTCAGAGTGTACCTCCTGATGCACCGACTTGCCGACCCCGCCCCTTGGCGGGCTTCTCACAGCTGCCGCCCTCACGGCGGCCGCCTGGTCTCACCATCTGAGCCACGACCAGAGGCGACAGAGCGGCTCTGGATGTCTGGCACCAGCCACTCGTGACTGCCTCCATCACCTTCGGGTTCGCGACCTCCACCTCAGTGCCTCGTCTGCTGCGCCGGCCTCGCGGCTTCGACCGCGGCTGCCTGGCGCGCCACCCACGACCTACCAGACGCCCAGATCGCCTCGGCTCCTGGCCGAGCCACTCCGGTCCGCTCCCGCCATGGCATCGCCATGCTGCATTGGTCGCCACCAGGCCCCGATCGCTTCTTCAGGTTCACACCATGGGCTCGACCGCCTCACTGGTCTTACACCCCGGCCCCGGCAGACCCGACCGCCCACCGAGGCTGTCCACCGCTCCACATCACCACGCCTCCTCAGACCGGTGTTCTTCGCCCAAAGACGCTACCCCTGAGGAGTATCTCGCTGCCTCCTCCTCACCGCCACCGTTCCGCTGCTCTGCTCGCTGCCTCCCGCGACCCTAACTGGTTCAGAGCTGCGCAGGAGGAATTTGGCGCCGCAACGCAACCGCGACTGCAGCTGGTCCCACCTCCCCGCCATGCCAACATCATTATCGGAAGTTGGTTTTCCGGCATAAGACCGACCCGACGGCACCCTTGAGCGGTATAAGGCTCTTGGGTGGTTCGGTCCGAACGCCGGAGTTGACTTCACCGACACCTTCGCTCGGTCGCTGCCGGGCACGATCCGACCGACTCCAGCTTGCGGTGTCTCGTGCCCGGCCGTTCATCACTGGACGCTCCAACGCGTTCCTCCACGGTCATCTCGCCAACAGGTTCATCGCCAGAGCCCACCGCTTGGCCGACGCTGACCACCGAGCATGTGTGCTCGCTCTCGGTCCTCTATGGATCAAGCAGCGCCGAGAGCTTGGTACCAGCGCATCGCCACCTTTCTTCAGCGTTAGGCTTCCGAGCTACCGCCCGACGCCCCTCGCTTCCGTACCATCACGGATCGGCGATTGCCTATCTTCTACTATATCGCCGACGACATCATTCACGGCCTCCTCAGACAGCTCGACCAGCTTATCGCCGCCCCAAAGACCAGTTTGCCCTGAAGGATTTGGGGCCCATTACTTCCTCGGCATTGAGGTCGCGGCATTCGACGGGTTTTTCCTTCATCAATGTATACCATGAGCTTCTTGAGCGCGCGGCATGCTTAATCGCAAGCCCGCTGCCACCGCTGACATGAAGGCCAAGCTCTCCGCACTTGAGGGTTCTCCAGACCGGATGGTCCGCTTTACCGGTCTATTGTTGGCGCCTTCAAGATTTAACCCTCACACGACCGGATTTGCAAGACGCATTCAGCAGTGTGTCTCCACATGCATGCACCCCGTGATACTATTGGAACCCGTTGCCGGATTCACGCTACATCCGCTGCACTATGTCCTTTGGCTCACTCGACAAAGATCCTCCTCCACCGACATGGTCGCCATCTGGCGTCGACCGGGTGGCTGTCCAGATACTCGCCGCCCACCTCGCTATCTGATTTACTTGGGGCCCTCCCTCGCTCCTGGTCATCGAAACGACATTTCACGGTCTCTGCTCCAGCCGAGGCAGAAACGGGTTGTTGCCAACGCCCGCCGAAAGTGTTCCGGTTGCAACTTCTTCAGAGCTTCATCATGATGTTTCACGTGCCACTCTTGTGTACCGTGGACAACGTCTCTCGCTGTGTACCTCTCCGCCAACCCCGCTCATCATCCGCGACGGCACATCGAGCTAGACATTCACTTCGTATGGAGCAGGTGGCTCTCGCCGCATTCGTGGTGCTCCATGTTCCCACTGCTCGCCAGCTTTGCCGATGTCATGACCAAGGGGTTACCGCCTACCTTCGAGGAGTTCCGGTCCAGCCTGGCGCGAAGAGTGACGACGATCATGGGGGTGTTGAGATCCTCATGATCGCATGTACTTAGGCAGCTAGGATCTTCTTTTATTGTTTCCTAGTATACGGATATCTCCCATCCTTTCCTTGTATAGCGGATACGGTTGAGATATCCTGCCCTTGTACTCTATATATGCTACGGCATACGATCAATGAATGTATCGCGATATTCATCACATTCCTAAATATTTGTCTTTCGGAGATATCGCAAGTGACTACATACGGAGCAAAACGAGTGAATCTACACTCTAATATGTCTATATACATCCGTATGTGATAGTCCTTCAAATATCTAAAAGACAAATATTTAGGAACGGAGGAGTATTTGGAACTTGTTTACAGTAAACGTATTCATGGTTAGCAACAATGTACGTATATTCGTCGCTTACAATGAGTCAAATCTACTATCAAAATTTAGTCTACAATATAAAGGCTAATATATCGAGGCGAAACAAGCAGAGCAAACATTACAAGAACCGTTATAGACTAGTTAGGCCACACCACTTGAAGAACCACACCCATATTTCAGATGATGAGGAAACATAACTATGCGACAGACCATTCATAATTGCAGTTGATAAATGAAGTTTAAGCTTGAAGATAGGTGGACTTGTTTCCCTAAATCAAACTATAGTCCTCTATCAACTTAAAAAATGTAACCCTATATTAAATAGATTTTGACATGGGTACACAACACGAGAGATATCTAAGACTGATAAAATATACCCCAAAAAAAGACTGATAAAATATTTAAAAAAATAGATAGTTCATGAAGGACTTCTATATGTTCCGCTATGTTAATTTGACCTGTTGGTGTGAAAACCGAGTAGCTGGTTTTGTCTCAATGGCGTCTCGTTTTCAACCGAGCTACAAAGAGGCTCGACATTTTCATTTCAATGCACTATTGAGTCAAGCCAGGGAGGGGGGGGTCTCCTCTGCTGGTTGTTTGATTTGGTGGATATGTGAAAGATCGAGAAGAGGGTCTAGGAAGGGGGTGATTAGACCTTAACAAACAAGGGTGGCAGTTTTACTATTTTTCAAGTTAAGGTTGAGTTTAGCACATGTTGAAGGGCCCATAATACATTTACACAAGCATAGCAAGAGTATAGGAAAACGGAAAGAGTAAAGCATGCAAGTGCAAGAATGTAAAAGGAATGGGAATCGAATGAGCAAATGCAATGGAGACGCGGAGATTTTTGGCGTGGTTTCGATAGGTGGTGCTATCGCACGCCCACGTTGATGAAGACTTCAACCCACGGAGAGTAATGGTTGCTAAGTCCACGGAGGGCTCCACTCACGAAGGGTCCATAAAGAAGCAACCTTGTTTATTCCTCTGGAAATATGCCCTAGAGGCAATAATAAAGTGGTTATTATATTTCCTTAATCATGATAAAGGTTTATTATTCATGCTAGACTTGTATTGACCGGAAACTTAAATACATGTGGATACATAAACAATATTGTGTCCCTAGTCTCTACTAGACTAGCTCATTGATCAAAAGATGGTTAAGGTTTCCTAACCATAGACATGTGTTGTCACTTGATAACAGGATCACATCATCGAGAATGATGTGATGGACAAGATCCATCCGTTAGCTTAGCATATGATCGTCAGTTTATTGCTATGCTTTCTTAATGTCAAATACATATTCCTTCGACCATGAGATCATGCAACTCCCGACACCGTGAGGAATACCTTGTGTGCTATCAAACATCACAACATAACTCGGGTGATCATAAAGATGCTCTCTGGTATCTCCAAAGGTGTCTGTTGAGTTGGCATGGATCGAGATTGAGATTTGACACTGCAGACAGTAGAGGTATCTCTAGGCTCTCTCGGTAATATAGCATCACAAGAAGTTTGCAAGCAAAGTGACTAAGGACTTAGTTACGAGATGATGTATGGAACGAGTAAAGAGGCTTGCCAAGAAGAGATTGAACTAGGTATGGAGATGTCGGTGATCAAATCTCAAGTAACATATCGACAGACAAAGGAACTACGATATGTTGTCATAAAGGTTCGAATAAAGGTCTTCGTAGAATATGTTGGAACCAATATGGGCATCCGTGTCCTGCTATTGGTTATTGACTGAGAAGCATCTCGGTCATGTCTACATCATTCTCGAACCCATAGGGTCCGCATTAACGCTCATTGACGATATAGTATTATATGAGTTATGTATGTTGGTGATCGAATGTTGTTCGAGTCTCGATGAGATCACGGACATGACGAGGAGCTCCTAATGGTCCGTAGGTAAAGATCGATATATGTGATAATAGTGTTTGGTCTGTAAGGGTTCCAATTCATCGGAAGGGGTTTTTGATGTTTCCCAAAATGTTCTAAAAGAGAACACTTTATTTGGGCTAAGGTAAACCACGGGTTTAAGAAAGGTGCAAAGGAAGTTTTATGAGGTTGTGGGCTAGACGCCAGACTGCTCCTGGGTCCTGAGTCCGAGAAGGACTCTTGCCTTGTGGGTTAAACTGACTTTGAGGAGGCTCTTTCTCCAAGAAACGACCTGTGGCTCAACATATAAATACAGGGCGAGCTAGCACCAAGAACACATCAAAATTCACCAAGCCGTGTGCCGCAACCCCGCACCTCTAGTTTATCCTCCGTCATAGTTTCGCAGTGCTTGGCGAATCCCCGGGAGATTGTTCTTCACCACCACCACACCCCGCCAGTAGTGCTGCCGAACTCATCTACTACTTCGCCTCTTGCGGATCAAGAAGGCGAGGACGCCATCGAGCTGAACGTATGCTGAACGCGGAGGTGCTGTACGTTAGGTACTTATTCGAGACGGATCGTGAAGGTGTACGCCTACATCAACCTCATTGATAAACGCTTGCTTAGCGATCTACAAGGGTATGTAGATGCTCTTCCCTCTCATAGATATACATCTCCATGGATAGATCTTGTGTGCATAGAATTTTTTGTTTTCCATGCAACATTCCACAACAATTCCACCATGGCTTACATCCACGAAGGACTAGCCTCATTCGCATAGATCTTCACGGTATGCGATTTCTTGCCCTTACAAACTCCTTGGTTCAACTCCACATGATATTGAGGCTCCCAAGTGACACCTAACCTATCTAGGAGACACCACTCCAAAAGGTAATAGATGTTGTGTTGGTGATGAACTCCTTGCTCTTGTGCTTCAAATGATAGTCTCCTCAACACTCAATCTCCTCTCACAAGTTTGGCTTGGGTAGGAGAAGGATTGGAGGAAAACAACTTGAAGAGGCTAGAAATCAACGCTCAACTGGTAGGAATGGAATCTCTTGATCTCAACACATGAGTAAGTGGTTCTTCTCAAAAATGAATGGTGGAAGTTGTGTTTCATTCTAATGGCTCTCTTAGAGAGAGTGGTGGAGGGTATAAATGCAACACAAAAATCCAACTGCTACAAGCTTTTGACCTAACTCGGTGGGACCATAAAGGATAAACTCGGTGAGACCGACTAGTGCAAAAGACTTGACCGTTAGCTGTGAGACCACAGTGATATTCTTCCTAGCAAAAGCATACATTATAGGGCCTCTAATTCACATGATTTCAAGAACCGGAATGCATGAATATAATGGGATCACATGTGGAAAACAAAGATTAAGAAAACACAAACGAAACTACACAATCAGGTGTTTTGATCAGCAGGAAGAGGAAAACCACAGGAATCCTAAAAAGGTGCATAGTGTCACCATAGAAAATTTTCTATTATGAACCGAAGAGGCCATACAATACACGTTTCTTAAATTTGGATGAGAGAAATCACAAACATCCTCAAACCGACAGAAAAAGGAATACGAAAAAGTTTACATTGAAAAGGAATACGAAAAATTACATTATCCTCTGTCTCATAATATAAAAATGTTTTTAACACTAATGTAGTTTCCATACTGTGTACGTCGACTCCCGTACAGGCCGGAGAGTAGGATCTCTCGTTGTCTCGCACCTGCATTTCTCCCGCATTTACACGCGCCCGTCCAAGAGAAGGAGAAACGGAGGTGCAGGAGAAAGCAGCAGCAGCAGCAGCATCCAAACCCAACCTTCCCACCCATCCTCCTCCTCCCTCCTCCCTCGACACGCCACACAACCAAACCAGACCAAACCAAACCGAAAGCAGAGCCAGCGAGAGGAGGCCCGGCCAAAGGAGCGGGCGCGTCCCTCATAAGCGGAGGGGCGGAGCGGCTCACGTTGCGGAATTCCGAGGCCCCCAGGAATAGCCAGCCGGTCGCGGAGGGCGGAGGGCGGAGGGCGGAGGGCAGGGGAACGGGGAACGTGGCGGCGCGGCTGGCCTTCTTCCGCCGGAGCCGGCCACGTACGAGGTGGCGGCGGCGGAGGGCGGCGCCGGGCTGCGGATGACGGGGTGCTCCCCGACGCCAACGTCGACGTGCACGCGCTGCCCACCAGGCCGACCCGCGTCGTCGCCGCCTTCTGGCGCTACCCCTCCGCGCGCCTCACGCTGCTCTACTCCCACGGCAACGCCGCCGACCTCGGCCAGATGCTCGGCCTCTTCATGGAGCTCCGCTCCCACCTCCGCGTCAACATCATGTGGTCAGCCACCCTCACCCCGTCCCTCCCTCTCTCCTCCCCCACCTCCGTAGCCTCCAGTTTCCCACACCGCGTCATGCTCTGCATTCACCTGCGACCCGCGCAATCGATATTCAGGCTCATCTTCTGCGTTCGTCAATGTCTGGCAGCTCCTCCGCACAGCCTCCTTCCGATTGGTTTTGGCAGGCTGCTGGCGGTCGTATTCCTCGTTATATTCCGTATCCGAAGTTGTTTTCTGGCTTCAGCACATGCTGATCCGGTTCGAGGAGGATTTAATCGGAGCTTCGACTTTGTCATCTGCTAGTCAGCCAACCGTGAATAAATTAAAAATTATGTGGCGTTTGGAATTTTTGATTGACCTGGAGAAGATCTGCCGGATCACCTCTGCTGAGTAGCCTGCTTCCAATTTTTTTTAAGTTTGATTCAGACACAATTTGGGTTTTGCTTCTTCGTGGGGATAATCTGCTCCAACCATATCCTATCCTAGTCGCAAATTATACGGTAGAAACAAACAGCCAGTCGCCTGCCTTTGATTATAGTACCAGGTCTGAGGTTAATTAATCCGGAGAGAAGTTCCCAGGTTTTTCAACGGCTTCAATTATTATTGTACCAGTCTGTACTATATCATCAGGTTCTGCTCTGCTGACGATTGCTCCCATGGGTGTTTCTCTGCTCTTGTTGCTTTCAGCAATGTCAGTCAGTCAGTTAGTGGCCATCGATCTGCCAATGACTATGAGCGTTCAAACGTCACTTCGCATGTGGCATATGGATTTGTCCATTTGGTGCTGTGTTTTATAAGGAATCGAAGATTTGAGAGTGCTGAGTATTGTAGTAGTAGTATACCATTGTTTCCTTGTGGTGGTTGGACTGCAGATGACAACCTGCATGTTCCCTTTGGTGGCACTCCAATAGATCTTTGAAATTTGCGTTTTCTATGGATATTGCCAGATCTCATATTCGTGAGATTTCGTGTCTGGTTGATCTTGCTGATGTCTACGGCTTGACTTTTGAGACTTTTGAGTATTTTACACCAATTGAAAAGTAGTTTCTATCTGAATCTGATGGGACTGCAGATTTCTTGCCTGGTGGATCTTGCTGACGGATTTTACTCTGACGAATCTACTAAATCTGTTTACTTGGTTTTCCTGTGCAGCTATGACTATTCAGGATATGGGGCCTCTACAGGAAAAGTAAGAATCTGAATTCCCAAGTAATTATAACAACTCGAACGCGATTCTCCTGTTGCTTAAACCTTCAGTTAAGCTGTCTTTTTTGTCACGTCACATTCCTACATAAACTCTCAAATTTTGTGATCATGATGTCTCCTGTATATATGATAGTGCCACAGTTTCATCAATTACTGACAACTATTGGATTGCATCGCTCCCTATCCTTTTCTCATAATCAGCTTTGTGTTCTTCGATAGGTGTGTGGCACCCTTTCTTAAAAGCAAATAATAATTATGAGCCACTCCTATCTTTGTTGGCCTCATCTATAAAAGGACATCGGCAAATGGTTGGTCATGCTTTTTCATTCATATGCGCTACAAACACCCGGAAAGTCATACTCGCTTTCTGCTATTCTAGTCCATGATGTTACCTTTGTTCTGGTTGTCATCCTTTGACAAAGTTGCTAAAGTAAGGGACCAACAGCCCCAACACTCATCGGTTATCGGTCCCTACTCAAAACCTTCCTTTGGCCAATCAGATAATGAACTATAGCATGTGTGCTTGTTCCCATATGCAATACATAGCTTTGTGAACTGTTGTACACTGACATGGGAGACAATTGGAGTTATAACAGACTGAATGATAGTAGACACGTTCATGTGTATGCACTTAGATTAGGTAGCTGAGTGCTACATTTTTCCTTGTGTGGAATATACATAACCTAACTACGCCCTTTTCTCGATCTTGTTTTCCGCTTCGACAGCCATCGGAGTATACGTACTACGACAGAGGCTGTCTATGACTGTTTGAAAAGGAGTATGGGATAGGGCAAGAGGATCTGATCCTGTATGGGCAATCAGTTGAAGCGGACCGACGTTGCACTTGGCCTCACGTTTGGAGAAACTAAGAGGGGTCGTCCTTCACAGCGGTATTCTGTCAGGCATACGCGTTTTGTATCCAGTGAAAGTGACACTTTGGTTTGATATCTTCAAGGTAAGTCTGGGTTATGCGCTTTTTCACTTTGGTTCTGAAATGCCGGTCGTTTATTCTCCTAATCATCACCTTCCTGCCAACGTTTGCAGAACATCGACAAAATAAAGCAGGTCGAATGTCCAGTGCTGGTTATACATGTGAGTAGGGACTCACTTACCTTTTGCATCGATGTCCAGTCATCTTTTTCTCATAGCAAGTCTATCTCATTGATTTGTGTGTTTTGATGGAACTCCTATGATTTTGTTCCTTTCCATAAAGGAAGCTTATCTTCTCAGCCTTTGAAACTATTACAAAAATAGATAAAAAAACATATGATAGTTCCTTCCCACCACAAGAACTTGTTGTTGGTGGTGTCCTGAACTCCTGGTGCATATGGAACATCTGTGGTTATTGATGTCCCCCATGAAACCTGCTCAGAATGCAGACTTAAATATTGTATTTAAACGTCTAATTAACTGAAGTTCAAAATGTTTGTAGTTTCATTATCTTTGTGCCAAGACTCAAGATTTGGATATGCTTTATGGTCACTCCCAGCTGGGTTTTTGTTTGATGTGGACCTGCTGAATCACATGGCAGGGCACGGCGATTACATCGCCGATTTCGCACGGCAAGCGCCTATGGAGCTAGCGAAGGAGAAGTACGAGCCGCCAGGGTGAAAGGCGCGCCACTGCAACCTGGAGACGCATTCCCGAGTACATCCGCACCCGAAGTTCGTGAACGCGATGGAGAAGCTGGCGAGCGAGCTGCAAAGGCGCCCCAGGTACCGCCGTCGAGCATGGGCGAAGTGAAACACAACAAGTGCTTGAGATTTGGGAAGTGATCGATGACCCATGTCAGCTCGCTAACCGTGTCGTTGCTCGCGTATAGACACTGATGATCTGACGGAAGAACCGAAGAGGCCAGTCGCGGCGGACGGCGGTCTCCTCGCCGGGTCCGGCGCATTGACACCGTGGGGTGGGGAGGGAAGTGCAACGGCGTCGTGCGCATCGCCGGTCCGGTCGCGGGTTCGGATTTTAGACAGGCTCCATGGCTGGAATGTGCTGGGGATGACTGAAGAAAACAGAAGCCTAGTGGAGGAAGCATGCGGAAATCATATATAGCCTGTTGTTGTTGGGTAGTGTTGAGTTGGGTCTCCTTTCTTTTATCCAGCCTGTGTATTAGTTGATGTGCAAAGAAGTATCCATCTCTCCTAATTGATTGCAATGTGCATTGTGTGCTGTCAGGCAGTGGCCTTTAGGGTGTCTGCTTCATAGTTTCAGTTTCATTTTGCTTGTCTGGGTTGCTGTGCTCAGTTCATAGCAGAGCCAAACAGGAGGCAGGGCTTAACTTAACCTGCCTGCGCGACCAATTCTTGGTCTACAACAGTGTGGTACGGCATAATTAACTACTCCCTCTGCCCCATAATATAAGATCGTCTTATCACATGAGAGCTTGGTCAGTAAAGCAACGTCTTTGGCCGAACCATGGTAAATCGAACGTTTTCAGTGGCAATTTTAATGACGCGAGGATGGGAAGTTTAGTTGACACGCACGCCTGGCGTTGCTAAAATTGCTGTCAAAACATTTGATTTGCCGCGGTCAAATTCTGAACGTTTGGCTGTTATCGGGGTCCTTGTCTTTATGAAGAACGAATCCATTTCATATAAGTATAACATATTCACATGACTTGTGTTTGGTGTTTTACAGCAGAGTATTCCTTCCGCTTCTGTCAACTGGTTGCAACTAACTAACTAACTATGGGAGGTCCCTGAGGGTTGTGGTGGAAGGTGTCCTGGGAGTGGCAGTCTTCTTCTTCCCTTGGAGAAAAACAGGTCAAAACGTAGTACATCAATCTGAAGTCTGTATTGTTCAGAAGCAAACATATATATATTGTAAGCCTGCTCTGAATACCTGGCGGTGGTTCCTTCTGCCCGGGTGGCGATGTGCACCGGCCGGCCGTGCTCGTCGTAGAGCAGGAGGCCGCTGAAGCGCGGCAGCTCGCACCGCATCCCCATCAGTATCCTCCTCTGCCACACCGGCCGCCCTGGCGTCATCGCCGTCGACGCCGGCGTCCTGGGCACTATGAGCGGCGAGGCCGTTGTCGTCGGTGGTGCCGTCGACGGCGTCCCATACCGCCCCTGCGTCATCGGGTTCCTCGGCCGGCCGTCGCCGCCGTCGTCTTGCGCGTGGACAGCGGCGCACCCGGCTCGACCGGCGGTGCTTCTGGCAGTACCCAGCCGAGGAGCATGAGCGCAGGAGACCATCCTGTCCGGCGCGTCCGCGCCTTGCTGCCGGCTGCATCTCTCGTGCCTCCTGGGCGCCACATTGGCAGGCGGTTTCTGGAGCTGCGGTCGGCCGGAGTCCTGCACCCGGAGCACCAGCGGCTCCGGCCGGCGGTCTCCTCGCCTCTGACGACGAACAGCGCCGTCGGCGTGCCGCGCCTCGGCTCCGGGTGCCGGCTCGCCCTCCGCCGCAGCACCGACGCGCACAGCCCCATGGTCCTCCGGTCACCCGCTAGCTTCGGGTCAGGGGTTTTAGATGGATGGATTCACGCGGGGCGGCCGGTCATCTGCTTATCCATCTGCATTGCTTTTCTTTAAGGTGGCAAGCAAAGCAAGCCGGTGGAGTGAGCCACGCCGGAAGTAAACCAAGCAAAGGAAGGTTTCGTTAGTGATCTTTTTTGAGTTGCTTCGCCAACGGAGTAAGGCAAAGCATTGCTCGTTGCTTGTTTAGGTGACGGCCTACGCGTGTAGCGTAGTCGGCCGGGGTTTCGCTCACGGCCGCCGATCGACCCGCCGTCGTCCTCCTGACTTCGGTTGCATTCCTTCCTTGTGCCTTTCTTGCATGGACTCCCAAGTTTGGTAGCGTTTTGCACGGAAGTGGTACGGCGGCTTGCGTTTCCTTGACTTCGCAGGGGCGCCGTGACTTCTCCTCAGACAGAGGGAAGTCCATATTACAACCTAAAGAGATAAATACACTCATGGTCATTATAGTTGCGACTGAAGCATGATACGGTCACTGAACTTAGAAATACGCCACGGTCATTGAATATGATGTGCCGTGAAAATACGGTCACTGTAGCACGACACCGTGGGTACAGCGCTGTGACCACGTGTTGACCAGTCGCCCGTGCCAGGTGGCGAACCGCGGAGGCGCGTTGCTGTTTTGGCATTTAGCCCATCGCCACAACGAATCCACCCATTCACCCTCCTCCACCACGCCGCTCTTCGCCTTCGATTAGAAACAGGGAGCGGCTGCCGATAGGCGACGCCACGCTTCGGCGATCGCCGACGGTGCAAAGAAGAGGCGTGGAGTCGTTACTGTTGCACGGCGGCGCTGCGGTTTAGTCGGAGGTGTCGGGATGGCCCCGTCACGCGTTGTATAGGCGCCACCCCTATGTATGAGAAGTATCCGCCCCAATGGAACCCGAGCCTCTTTTGTGCTTTTGATCAAAAGACCTCCTTTAGGGCCGCATTCCCATCAGAGATGTGTTCTAGTTGCAAGGTAGGACTGATTGTTCTAGGGTTTTCAACAGAATTGGGGGTTAAGGAATTGGGGCTTAGGGTTTTGAGAGGTTACCAAATTGAAGATATCATCGATTGTGATGCATATACTGCTGTCGTTGTTCGCCAGTCGTCAAGCAACAATTTTTCTGGTGATCAACCATGGTGGATTTTTTGTCCAAGGCAAGAACTGCTCTTATGTAGATGGACGTGCCATTTGGTATGATCAAGTTGAAAGGGTCACCGGTCTCCTATTATGATTGAAAATCTTGTGGAAGAAATAGGTTATGAGATGGCAGTGAGGGTTAAGGTTTTCATCGTGTCCCCATCCTCAAACTTAGCAAATGGTCTCGTATACCATCGATGATGAACATGTTGGGAACGAGTAATTTCAAAATTTTTCCTACGCACACGCAAGATCATGGTGATGCAGCAACGAGGGAGAGTGTTGTCACGTGACCTCAGAGACCGGGAAGCCGACGCAACATAGAGGAAGTAGTCGACGTCCTCCCGGTCCAACCGATCCAAGCACCGCATTCGCACCTCCAGTTCTTGACACACGACAGCTTGATGACGACCCCGATCTCCGATCCAGCAGAGGCGCGGGGAGGAGTTCCACAAGACGACGGGCAGGACGATCTTGATGTTCTCCGTCGCAGGCTTCGCCTAAGCACCGCTACAATATGACCGAGGTGTATATCGTGGAGGGGGCACCGACACGGCTAAGGAACGATCTCAATGATCAACTTGTGTGTCTAGGGTGCCCCTACCCCTGTGATATAAAGGAGGGAGGAGGAGGAGGCCGCCCCAAGGGTGGCGCTACCTAGGGCAATCCTACTCCAAGTAGGTTTTGCCCCCTTTCCTATTCGGAGTAGGAGAAGGAAGGAAGAGGGGAGAGAGAAAGGGGGCCGGCCTTCCCAATTCGGATTGGGCTTGGGGGCCCTCCTTGCTCCTTCTCTCCTCCCTTCCACTAAGGCCCAATAAGGCCTATATACTTACCGGGAGGTTCCGTAACCTCCCGGAGCTCCCAGATATTCCTAAACTCTCCGGAACCTTTCCTGTCCAAATATAGTCGCCCAATATATCAATCTTTATGTCTCGACCATTTCGAGACTCGTCATGTCCGTGATCATATCCGGACTTCAACAACCTTCGATACATCAAAATACATAAACTCATAATATAACTCGCATCGAAACCTTGCGCAAGGATTCTACGGTTCGAGAACAATGTAGACATGATCGAGACACGCCTCGGTCAATAACCAATAGGGACCTAGATGCCCATATTGGTTCCTACATATTCTACGAAGATCTTTATCGGTCAAACCGCACAACAACATACGTTGTTCCTTTGTCATCGGTATGTTACTTGCCCGAGATTTGATCGCCTGGATCCAATACCTAGTTCAATCTCGCTATCGCAAGTCTCTTTACTTGTTAATACATCATCTCATAACTAACTCATTAGTTACATGCTTGCAAGGCTTAGGTGATGAGTATTACCGAGGGCCCAGAGATACCTCTCCGACAATCGGAGTGACAAATCCTAATCTCAATTATGCCAACTCAACATGTACCTTCGAAACACCAGAGAGCACCTTTATAATCACCCGCCATTGCTAGACGCTTGGTAGCACACAAAGTGTTCTTCGTAAACGGAGTTGCACAATCTCATAGTTGGGAACTTTGTATAAGTCATGAAGAAAGCAATAGCAAGATACTAAACGATCAAGTGCTAGGCTAACAAAATGGGTCATGTCAATCACATCATTCTTCTAATGATGTGATCCCACTAATCAAATGACAACACATGTCTATGGTCGAAACATAACCATCTTTGATTAATGAGCTAGTCAAGTAGAGGCATACTAGTGACTATAGTTTTGTCTATGTATTCACACATGTATTATGTTTCCGTTAATACAATTCTAGCATGAATAATAAACATTTATCATGATATGAGGAAATAAATAATAACTTTATTATTGCCTCTAGGCATATTTCCTTCACTCCCACTTGCACTAGAGTCAATAATCTAGATTACATAGTAATGATTCTAACACCCATGGAGTCTTGGTGCTGATCATGTTTTGCTCGTGAGAGAGGCTTAGTCAATGGTCTCGCAACATTCAGATCCGTATGTATCTTGCAAATCTCTATGTCTCCCACTTGGACTTGGTCCAATGGAATTGAAGGCTCTTGATGTGCTTGGTCCTCTTGTGAAATCTGGATTCCTTTGCCAAGGCAATTGCACCAGATTGTCACAGAAGATCTTCATTGGTCCCATGCACTAGGTATGACACCTAGATCGGAAATGAACTCCTTCATCCGGACTCCTTCATTCGCCGCTTCGTAAGCAGCTATGTACTCCGCCACATGTAGATCCCGCCACGACGCTTTGTTTAGAACTCGCACCAACTTACACCCACCGCTTAATAAAAACACGATCCGTTTTATATTTAGAATCGTCACCTGTCGCCGCCACCGGCTGGAGGAACACAGATGAAGAAGATGAGGGCCCAGTGTTCACATCGCCTCGCCACGGCACGTCCGTGGCTCGGCCTCCCCAACAGCCGCGACTTCCCGCTTAACCGGTCCAGCCGCTTCTTCCCAGATCCCTCAGGGCGCCAGAACTCGCTGTTCCAACGAGTGGTCGCTGGCAAGGGAGGCCGCATAAGCCAAGAATTGCCATCTCGCGGACGCCCTGGCTCAAAGAAAAAAGAGTCTGCGGGCGCCATGGGCTTACTAAAACCTTGGACCGGTGTCGTCCATGCATACTCTATGCTTGCCTCGCTTCCCCACCGCCTTGATCCTGGGTCTCCAACAGAAGACTAAGCCTATTACGCCATACCGCAGCCACTGGGCTTTTCATGGCTTCCAGATCCCTACCTGCCTACCTATCATTGCTGCCCTCACGCCAGTTCTAAGACCGGCTTTACAACCTGCTCCAACTCGCCGCTTGGGACCCATCTTCAGAATACAGCCGGCTCCCCACCCCCAACACATACACCGTGGCGGCGATCGTTCATGGACTGGGCTACCGCACATGTCCTCCAACCCGGTAACCTCACTTCTTTCTCCCCACCAACACCGCCACTCAGACATTCTCGGCGATGGCTCTTCCCTTCCCATTACACATGTTGGTTCTACTTCTTTTCCGCCTTCTAGTACTCCCATTAACATGTCTCATATCTTAGTTTCTCCTGAACTAATCAAAATCTTGTCTCTCGTCATTGCCTTACTCGTGAAAATCCAATTACGGTTGAATTTGACTTGTGGTTTTTCCGTGAAGGACGCCTGAGATGGTTCTTCACCGATGTGACAGCCCGATGACCTCACCCGGCCCACCCACCATCCTCCACCGCCCTGCCGCCTCTCTCCGCCGTGTGGACCTCTCGCATGCCTGCTTGGGTCACCCTAATCACGCCCGCCTGGCCACATCCTTCGCAGTTTTTCTTTCACTTGTAATAAGGTCAATGACCATACTTGTCATGCTTGCCGTGGTTGGCAAACACGCGCGCTCCCTTTAGCAACTCTACCACTATTGCGGCTTATCCGCTTCAGCTTGATACATTGCGATGTTTGGACATCACCCATTGCGAGCAACTCGCTATCTTTATTATCTTGTCATTTTAGACGACTTTACACACTATGTGGACTTTTCCTCTCTAAATCGGATGTTTCGACACTCACATCTTTTTACTCATTTGTGTCTACGCACTTTGGTCGACCCATTCTTGCGCTTCAAATGCAGACAATGGGAAAGAGTTCGATAGTCTTGCCGTCCGCAACCTCCTCACCACACATGGCAATCGCTTTCGCCTAACTTGTCCTTACACTCGCAGCAAAATGGCGGGCCGAGCGGTACTCCGTGACTCTCAACGATTGCGTCTGCATCTCTTATTCCATGCCAACATCCCCGCTTTTGGTCTGCTGCTCGCCACCGCGTCTCCTTGTCAACATCCGCCATGCCGCTGTCATGGAACTATACGATCGCTTGCTCTATGGGACTCCTCCTCCCACGATGATCTTCGTGATCTTTGGCTGCCTCGCTACCCTAGCACCGCCTCCACCGCCCCATAAGCTTGTTCATGTCCCCGCTTGCATCTTTCTTGGGTATCCCTCCAACACAAAGGGCTACCGGTGCTACGACCCGCCTCTCATCGGGTGATCACCTCGCATGTTTACTTTGACGAAAAGTGTTTCCGCTTCAGAGTGTACCTCCTGATGCACCGACTTGCCGACCCCGCCCCTTGGCGGGCTTCTCACAGCTGCCGCCCTCACGGCGGCCGCCTGGTCTCACCATCTGAGCCACGACCAGAGGCGACAGAGCGGCTCTGGATGTCTGGCACCAGCCACTCGTGACTGCCTCCATCACCTTCGGGTTCGCGACCTCCACCTCAGTGCCTCGTCTGCTGCGCCGGCCTCGCGGCTTCGACCGCGGCTGCCTGGCGCGCCACCCACGACCTACCAGACGCCCAGATCGCCTCGGCTCCTGGCCGAGCCACTCCGGTCCGCTCCCGCCATGGCATCGCCATGCTGCATTGGTCGCCACCAGGCCCCGATCGCTTCTTCAGGTTCACACCATGGGCTCGACCGCCTCACTGGTCTTACACCCCGGCCCCGGCAGACCCGACCGCCCACCGAGGCTGTCCACCGCTCCACATCACCACGCCTCCTCAGACCGGTGTTCTTCGCCCAAAGACGCTACCCCTGAGGAGTATCTCGCTGCCTCCTCCTCACCGCCACCGTTCCGCTGCTCTGCTCGCTGCCTCCCGCGACCCTAACTGGTTCAGAGCTGCGCAGGAGGAATTTGGCGCCGCAACGCAACCGCGACTGCAGCTGGTCCCACCTCCCCGCCATGCCAACATCATTATCGGAAGTTGGTTTTCCGGCATAAGACCGACCCGACGGCACCCTTGAGCGGTATAAGGCTCTTGGGTGGTTCGGTCCGAACGCCGGAGTTGACTTCACCGACACCTTCGCTCGGTCGCTGCCGGGCACGATCCGACCGACTCCAGCTTGCGGTGTCTCGTGCCCGGCCGTTCATCACTGGACGCTCCAACGCGTTCCTCCACGGTCATCTCGCCAACAGGTTCATCGCCAGAGCCCACCGCTTGGCCGACGCTGACCACCGAGCATGTGTGCTCGCTCTCGGTCCTCTATGGATCAAGCAGCGCCGAGAGCTTGGTACCAGCGCATCGCCACCTTTCTTCAGCGTTAGGCTTCCGAGCTACCGCCCGACGCCCCTCGCTTCCGTACCATCACGGATCGGCGATTGCCTATCTTCTACTATATCGCCGACGACATCATTCACGGCCTCCTCAGACAGCTCGACCAGCTTATCGCCGCCCCAAAGACCAGTTTGCCCTGAAGGATTTGGGGCCCATTACTTCCTCGGCATTGAGGTCGCGGCATTCGACGGGTTTTTCCTTCATCAATGTATACCATGAGCTTCTTGAGCGCGCGGCATGCTTAATCGCAAGCCCGCTGCCACCGCTGACATGAAGGCCAAGCTCTCCGCACTTGAGGGTTCTCCAGACCGGATGGTCCGCTTTACCGGTCTATTGTTGGCGCCTTCAAGATTTAACCCTCACACGACCGGATTTGCAAGACGCATTCAGCAGTGTGTCTCCACATGCATGCACCCCGTGATACTATTGGAACCCGTTGCCGGATTCACGCTACATCCGCTGCACTATGTCCTTTGGCTCACTCGACAAAGATCCTCCTCCACCGACATGGTCGCCATCTGGCGTCGACCGGGTGGCTGTCCAGATACTCGCCGCCCACCTCGCTATCTGATTTACTTGGGGCCCTCCCTCGCTCCTGGTCATCGAAACGACATTTCACGGTCTCTGCTCCAGCCGAGGCAGAAACGGGTTGTTGCCAACGCCCGCCGAAAGTGTTCCGGTTGCAACTTCTTCAGAGCTTCATCATGATGTTTCACGTGCCACTCTTGTGTACCGTGGACAACGTCTCTCGCTGTGTACCTCTCCGCCAACCCCGCTCATCATCCGCGACGGCACATCGAGCTAGACATTCACTTCGTATGGAGCAGGTGGCTCTCGCCGCATTCGTGGTGCTCCATGTTCCCACTGCTCGCCAGCTTTGCCGATGTCATGACCAAGGGGTTACCGCCTACCTTCGAGGAGTTCCGGTCCAGCCTGGCGCGAAGAGTGACGACGATCATGGGGGTGTTGAGATCCTCATGATCGCATGTACTTAGGCAGCTAGGATCTTCTTTTATTGTTTCCTAGTATACGGATATCTCCCATCCTTTCCTTGTATAGCGGATACGGTTGAGATATCCTGCCCTTGTACTCTATATATGCTACGGCATACGATCAATGAATGTATCGCGATATTCATCACATTCCTAAATATTTGTCTTTCGGAGATATCGCAAGTGACTACATACGGAGCAAAACGAGTGAATCTACACTCTAATATGTCTATATACATCCGTATGTGATAGTCCTTCGAAATATCTAAAAAGACAAATATTTAGGAACGGAGGGAGTATTTGGAACTTGTTTACAGTAAACGTATTCGCGGTTAGCAACAATGTACGTATATTCGTCGCTTACAATGAGTCAAATCTACTATCAAAATTTAGTCTACAATATAAAGGCTAATATATCGAGGCGAAACAAGCAGAGCAAACATTACAAGAACCGTTATAGACTAGTTAGGCCACACCACTTGAAGAACCACACCCATATTTCAGATGATGAGGAAACATAACTATGCGACAGACCATTCATAATTGCAGTTGATAAATGAAGTTTAAGCTTGAAGATAGGTGGACTTGTTTCCCTAAATCAAACTATAGTCCTCTATCAACTTAAAAAATGTAACCCTATATTAAATAGATTTTGACATGGGTACACAACACGAGAGATATCTAAGACTGATAAAATATACCCCAAAAAAAGACTGATAAAATATTTAAAAAAATAGATAGTTCATGAAGGACTTCTATATGTTCCGCTATGTTAATTTGACCTGTTGGTGTGAAAACCGAGTAGCTGGTTTTGTCTCAATGGCGTCTCGTTTTCAACCGAGCTACAAAGAGGCTCGACATTTTCATTTCAATGCACTATTGAGTCAAGCCAGGGAGGGGGGGGTCTCCTCTGCTGGTTGTTTGATTTGGTGGATATGTGAAAGATCGAGAAGAGGGTCTAGGAAGGGGGTGATTAGACCTTAACAAACAAGGGTGGCAGTTTTACTATTTTTCAAGTTAAGGTTGAGTTTAGCACATGTTGAAGGGCCCATAATACATTTACACAAGCATAGCAAGAGTATAGGAAAACGGAAAGAGTAAAGCATGCAAGTGCAAGAATGTAAAAGGAATGGGAATCGAATGAGCAAATGCAATGGAGACGCGGAGATTTTTGGCGTGGTTTCGATAGGTGGTGCTATCGCACGCCCACGTTGATGAAGACTTCAACCCACGGAGAGTAATGGTTGCTAAGTCCACGGAGGGCTCCACTCACGAAGGGTCCATAAAGAAGCAACCTTGTTTATTCCTCTGGAAATATGCCCTAGAGGCAATAATAAAGTGGTTATTATATTTCCTTAATCATGATAAAGGTTTATTATTCATGCTAGACTTGTATTGACCGGAAACTTAAATACATGTGGATACATAAACAATATTGTGTCCCTAGTCTCTACTAGACTAGCTCATTGATCAAAAGATGGTTAAGGTTTCCTAACCATAGACATGTGTTGTCACTTGATAACAGGATCACATCATCGAGAATGATGTGATGGACAAGATCCATCCGTTAGCTTAGCATATGATCGTCAGTTTATTGCTATGCTTTCTTAATGTCAAATACATATTCCTTCGACCATGAGATCATGCAACTCCCGACACCGTGAGGAATACCTTGTGTGCTATCAAACATCACAACATAACTCGGGTGATCATAAAGATGCTCTCTGGTATCTCCAAAGGTGTCTGTTGAGTTGGCATGGATCGAGATTGAGATTTGACACTGCAGACAGTAGAGGTATCTCTAGGCTCTCTCGGTAATATAGCATCACAAGAAGTTTGCAAGCAAAGTGACTAAGGACTTAGTTACGAGATGATGTATGGAACGAGTAAAGAGGCTTGCCAAGAAGAGATTGAACTAGGTATGGAGATGTCGGTGATCAAATCTCAAGTAACATATCGACAGACAAAGGAACTACGATATGTTGTCATAAAGGTTCGAATAAAGGTCTTCGTAGAATATGTTGGAACCAATATGGGCATCCGTGTCCTGCTATTGGTTATTGACTGAGAAGCATCTCGGTCATGTCTACATCATTCTCGAACCCATAGGGTCCGCATTAACGCTCATTGACGATATAGTATTATATGAGTTATGTATGTTGGTGATCGAATGTTGTTCGAGTCTCGATGAGATCACGGACATGACGAGGAGCTCCTAATGGTCCGTAGGTAAAGATCGATATATGTGATAATAGTGTTTGGTCTGTAAGGGTTCCAATTCATCGGAAGGGGTTTTTGATGTTTCCCAAAATGTTCTAAAAGAGAACACTTTATTTGGGCTAAGGTAAACCACGGGTTTAAGAAAGGTGCAAAGGAAGTTTTATGAGGTTGTGGGCTAGACGCCAGACTGCTCCTGGGTCCTGAGTCCGAGAAGGACTCTTGCCTTGTGGGTTAAACTGACTTTGAGGAGGCTCTTTCTCCAAGAAACGACCTGTGGCTCAACATATAAATACAGGGCGAGCTAGCACCAAGAACACATCAAAATTCACCAAGCCGTGTGCCGCAACCCCGCACCTCTAGTTTATCCTCCGTCATAGTTTCGCAGTGCTTGGCGAATCCCCGGGAGATTGTTCTTCACCACCACCACACCCCGCCAGTAGTGCTGCCGAACTCATCTACTACTTCGCCTCTTGCTGGATCAAGAAGGCGAGGACGTCATCGAGCTGAACGTATGCTGAACGCGGAGGTGCTGTACGTTAGGTACTTATTCGAGACGGATCGTGAAGGTGTACGTCTACATCAACCTCATTGATAAACGCTTGCTTAGCGATCTACAAGGGTATGTAGATGCTCTTCCCTCTCATAGATATACATCTCCATGGATAGATCTTGTGTGCATAGAATTTTTTGTTTTCCATGCAACATTCCACAACAATTCCACCATGGCTTACATCCACGAAGGACTAGCCTCATTCGCATAGATCTTCACGGTATGCGATTTCTTGCCCTTACAAACTCCTTGGTTCAACTCCACATGATATTGAGGCTCCCAAGTGACACCTAACCTATCTAGGAGACACCACTCCAAAAGGTAATAGATGTTGTGTTGGTGATGAACTCCTTGCTCTTGTGCTTCAAATGATAGTCTCCTCAACACTCAATCTCCTCTCACAAGTTTGGCTTGGGTAGGAGAAGGATTGGAGGAAAACAACTTGAAGAGGCTAGAAATCAACGCTCAACTGGTAGGAATGGAATCTCTTGATCTCAACACATGAGTAAGTGGTTCTTCTCAAAAATGAATGGTGGAAGTTGTGTTTCATTCTAATGGCTCTCTTAGAGAGAGTGGTGGAGGGTATAAATGCAACACAAAAATCCAACTGCTACAAGCTTTTGACCTAACTCGGTGGGACCATAAAGGATAAACTCGGTGAGACCGACTAGTGCAAAAGACTTGACCGTTAGCTGTGAGACCACAGTGATATTCTTCCTAGCAAAAGCATACATTATAGGGCCTCTAATTCACATGATTTCAAGAACCGGAATGCATGAATATAATGGGATCACATGTGGAAAACAAAGATTAAGAAAACACAAACGAAACTACACAATCAGGTGTTTTGATCAGCAGGAAGAGGAAAACCACAGGAATCCTAAAAAGGTGCATAGTGTCACCATAGAAAATTTTCTATTATGAACCGAAGAGGCCATACAATACACGTTTCTTAAATTTGGATGAGAGAAATCACAAACATCCTCAAACCGACAGAAAAAGGAATACGAAAAAGTTTACATTGAAAAGGAATACGAAAAATTACATTATCCTCTGTCTCATAATATAAAAATGTTTTTAACACTAATGTAGTTTCCATACTGTGTACGTCGACTCCCGTACAGGCCGGAGAGTAGGATCTCTCGTTGTCTCGCACCTGCATTTCTCCCGCATTTACACGCGCCCGTCCAAGAGAAGGAGAAACGGAGGTGCAGGAGAAAGCAGCAGCAGCAGCAGCATCCAAACCCAACCTTCCCACCCATCCTCCTCCTCCCTCCTCCCTCGACACGCCACACAACCAAACCAGACCAAACCAAACCGAAAGCAGAGCCAGCGAGAGGAGGCCCGGCCAAAGGAGCGGGCGCGTCCCTCATAAGCGGAGGGGCGGAGCGGCTCACGTTGCGGAATTCCGAGGCCCCCAGGAATAGCCAGCCGGTCGCGGAGGGCGGAGGGCGGAGGGCGGAGGGCAGGGGAACGGGGAACGTGGCGGCGCGGCTGGCCTTCTTCCGCCGGAGCCGGCCACGTACGAGGTGGCGGCGGCGGAGGGCGGCGCCGGGCTGCGGATGACGGGGTGCTCCCCGACGCCAACGTCGACGTGCACGCGCTGCCCACCAGGCCGACCCGCGTCGTCGCCGCCTTCTGGCGCTACCCCTCCGCGCGCCTCACGCTGCTCTACTCCCACGGCAACGCCGCCGACCTCGGCCAGATGCTCGGCCTCTTCATGGAGCTCCGCTCCCACCTCCGCGTCAACATCATGTGGTCAGCCACCCTCACCCCGTCCCTCCCTCTCTCCTCCCCCACCTCCGTAGCCTCCAGTTTCCCACACCGCGTCATGCTCTGCATTCACCTGCGACCCGCGCAATCGATATTCAGGCTCATCTTCTGCGTTCGTCAATGTCTGGCAGCTCCTCCGCACAGCCTCCTTCCGATTGGTTTTGGCAGGCTGCTGGCGGTCGTATTCCTCGTTATATTCCGTATCCGAAGTTGTTTTCTGGCTTCAGCACATGCTGATCCGGTTCGAGGAGGATTTAATCGGAGCTTCGACTTTGTCATCTGCTAGTCAGCCAACCGTGAATAAATTAAAAATTATGTGGCGTTTGGAATTTTTGATTGACCTGGAGAAGATCTGCCGGATCACCTCTGCTGAGTAGCCTGCTTCCAATTTTTTTTAAGTTTGATTCAGACACAATTTGGGTTTTGCTTCTTCGTGGGGATAATCTGCTCCAACCATATCCTATCCTAGTCGCAAATTATACGGTAGAAACAAACAGCCAGTCGCCTGCCTTTGATTATAGTACCAGGTCTGAGGTTAATTAATCCGGAGAGAAGTTCCCAGGTTTTTCAACGGCTTCAATTATTATTGTACCAGTCTGTACTATATCATCAGGTTCTGCTCTGCTGACGATTGCTCCCATGGGTGTTTCTCTGCTCTTGTTGCTTTCAGCAATGTCAGTCAGTCAGTTAGTGGCCATCGATCTGCCAATGACTATGAGCGTTCAAACGTCACTTCGCATGTGGCATATGGATTTGTCCATTTGGTGCTGTGTTTTATAAGGAATCGAAGATTTGAGAGTGCTGAGTATTGTAGTAGTAGTATACCATTGTTTCCTTGTGGTGGTTGGACTGCAGATGACAACCTGCATGTTCCCTTTGGTGGCACTCCAATAGATCTTTGAAATTTGCGTTTTCTATGGATATTGCCAGATCTCATATTCGTGAGATTTCGTGTCTGGTTGATCTTGCTGATGTCTACGGCTTGACTTTTGAGACTTTTGAGTATTTTACACCAATTGAAAAGTAGTTTCTATCTGAATCTGATGGGACTGCAGATTTCTTGCCTGGTGGATCTTGCTGACGGATTTTACTCTGACGAATCTACTAAATCTGTTTACTTGGTTTTCCTGTGCAGCTATGACTATTCAGGATATGGGGCCTCTACAGGAAAAGTAAGAATCTGAATTCCCAAGTAATTATAACAACTCGAACGCGATTCTCCTGTTGCTTAAACCTTCAGTTGCTGTCTTTTTTGTCACGTCACATTCCTACATAAACTCTCAAATTTTGTGATCATGATGTCTCCTGTATATATGATAGTGCCACAGTTTCATCAATTACTGACAACTATTGGATTGCATCGCTCCCTATCCTTTTCTCATAATCAGCTTTGTGTTCTTCGATAGGTGTGTGGCACCCTTTCTTAAAAGCAAATAATAATTATGAGCCACTCCTATCTTTGTTGGCCTCATCTATAAAAGGACATCGGCAAATGGTTGGTCATGCTTTTTCATTCATATGCGCTACAAACACCCGGAAAGTCATACTCGCTTTCTGCTATTCTAGTCCATGATGTTACCTTTGTTCTGGTTGTCATCCTTTGACAAAGTTGCTAAAGTAAGGGACCAACAGCCCCAACACTCATCGGTTATCGGTCCCTACTCAAAACCTTCCTTTGGCCAATCAGATAATGAACTATAGCATGTGTGCTTGTTCCCATATGCAATACATAGCTTTGTGAACTGTTGTACACTGACATGGGAGACAATTGGAGTTATAACAGACTGAATGATAGTAGACACGTTCATGTGTATGCACTTAGATTAGGTAGCTGAGTGCTACATTTTTCCTTGTGTGGAATATACATAACCTAACTACGCCCTTTTCTCGATCTTGTTTTCCGCTTCGACAGCCATCGGAGTATACGTACTACGACAGAGGCTGTCTATGACTGTTTGAAAAGGAGTATGGGATAGGGCAAGAGGATCTGATCCTGTATGGGCAATCAGTTGAAGCGGACCGACGTTGCACTTGGCCTCACGTTTGGAGAAACTAAGAGGGGTCGTCCTTCACAGCGGTATTCTGTCAGGCATACGCGTTTTGTATCCAGTGAAAGTGACACTTTGGTTTGATATCTTCAAGGTAAGTCTGGGTTATGCGCTTTTTCACTTTGGTTCTGAAATGCCGGTCGTTTATTCTCCTAATCATCACCTTCCTGCCAACGTTTGCAGAACATCGACAAAATAAAGCAGGTCGAATGTCCAGTGCTGGTTATACATGTGAGTAGGGACTCACTTACCTTTTGCATCGATGTCCAGTCATCTTTTTCTCATAGCAAGTCTATCTCATTGATTTGTGTGTTTTGATGGAACTCCTATGATTTTGTTCCTTTCCATAAAGGAAGCTTATCTTCTCAGCCTTTGAAACTATTACAAAAATAGATAAAAAAACATATGATAGTTCCTTCCCACCACAAGAACTTGTTGTTGGTGGTGTCCTGAACTCCTGGTGCATATGGAACATCTGTGGTTATTGATGTCCCCATGAAACCTGCTCAGAATGCAGACTTAAATATTGTATTTAAACGTCTAATTAACTGAAGTTCAAAATGTTTGTAGTTTCATTATCTTTGTGCCAAGACTCAAGATTTGGATATGCTTTATGGTCACTCCCAGCTGGGTTTTTGTTTGATGTGGACCTGCTGAATCACATGGCAGGGCACGGCGATTACATCGCCGATTTCGCACGGCAAGCGCCTATGGAGCTAGCGAAGGAGAAGTACGAGCCGCCAGGGTGAAAGGCGCGCCACTGCAACCTGGAGACGCATTCCCGAGTACATCCGCACCCGAAGTTCGTGAACGCGATGGAGAAGCTGGCGAGCGAGCTGCAAAGGCGCCCCAGGTACCGCCGTCGAGCATGGGCGAAGTGAAACACAACAAGTGCTTGAGATTTGGGAAGTGATCGATGACCCATGTCAGCTCGCTAACCGTGTCGTTGCTCGCGTATAGACACTGATGATCTGACGGAAGAACCGAAGAGGCCAGTCGCGGCGGACGGCGGTCTCCTCGCCGGGTCCGGCGCATTGACACCGTGGGGTGGGGAGGGAAGTGCAACGGCGTCGTGCGCATCGCCGGTCCGGTCGCGGGTTCGGATTTTAGACAGGCTCCATGGCTGGAATGTGCTGGGGATGACTGAAGAAAACAGAAGCCTAGTGGAGGAAGCATGCGGAAATCATATATAGCCTGTTGTTGTTGGGTAGTGTTGAGTTGGGTCTCCTTTCTTTTATCCAGCCTGTGTATTAGTTGATGTGCAAAGAAGTATCCATCTCTCCTAATTGATTGCAATGTGCATTGTGTGCTGTCAGGCAGTGGCCTTTAGGGTGTCTGCTTCATAGTTTCAGTTTCATTTTGCTTGTCTGGGTTGCTGTGCTCAGTTCATAGCAGAGCCAAACAGGAGGCAGGGCTTAACTTAACCTGCCTGCGCGACCAATTCTTGGTCTACAACAGTGTGGTACGGCATAATTAACTACTCCCTCTGCCCCATAATATAAGATCGTCTTATCACATGAGAGCTTGGTCAGTAAAGCAACGTCTTTGGCCGAACCATGGTAAATCGAACGTTTTCAGTGGCAATTTTAATGACGCGAGGATGGGAAGTTTAGTTGACACGCACGCCTGGCGTTGCTAAAATTGCTGTCAAAACATTTGATTTGCCGCGGTCAAATTCTGAACGTTTGGCTGTTATCGGGGTCCTTGTCTTTATGAAGAACGAATCCATTTCATATAAGTATAACATATTCACATGACTTGTGTTTGGTGTTTTACAGCAGAGTATTCCTTCCGCTTCTGTCAACTGGTTGCAACTAACTAACTAACTATGGGAGGTCCCTGAGGGTTGTGGTGGAAGGTGTCCTGGGAGTGGCAGTCTTCTTCTTCCCTGAGAAAAACAGGTCAAAACGTAGTACATCAATCTGAAGTCTGTATTGTTCAGAAGCAAACATATATATATTGTAAGCCTGCTCTGAATACCTGGCGGTGGTTCCTTCTGCCCGGGTGGCGATGTGCACCGGCCGGCCGTGCTCGTCGTAGAGCAGGAGGCCGCTGAAGCGCGGCAGCTCGCACCGCATCCCCATCAGTATCCTCCTCTGCCACACCGGCCGCCCTGGCGTCATCGCCGTCGACGCCGGCGTCCTGGGCACTATGAGCGGCGAGGCCGTTGTCGTCGGTGGTGCCGTCGACGGCGTCCCATACCGCCCCTGCGTCATCGGGTTCCTCGGCCGGCCGTCGCCGCCGTCGTCTTGCGCGTGGACAGCGGCGCACCCGGCTCGACCGGCGGTGCTTCTGGCAGTACCCAGCCGAGGAGCATGAGCGCAGGAGACCATCCTGTCCGGCGCGTCCGCGCCTTGCTGCCGGCTGCATCTCTCGTGCCTCCTGGGCGCCACATTGGCAGGCGGTTTCTGGAGCTGCGGTCGGCCGGAGTCCTGCACCCGGAGCACCAGCGGCTCCGGCCGGCGGTCTCCTCGCCTCTGACGACGAACAGCGCCGTCGGCGTGCCGCGCCTCGGCTCCGGGTGCCGGCTCGCCCTCCGCCGCAGCACCGACGCGCACAGCCCCATGGTCCTCCGGTCACCCGCTAGCTTCGGGTCAGGGGTTTTAGATGGATGGATTCACGCGGGGCGGCCGGTCATCTGCTTATCCATCTGCATTGCTTTTCTTTAAGGTGGCAAGCAAAGCAAGCCGGTGGAGTGAGCCACGCCGGAAGTAAACCAAGCAAAGGAAGGTTTCGTTAGTGATCTTTTTTGAGTTGCTTCGCCAACGGAGTAAGGCAAAGCATTGCTCGTTGCTTGTTTAGGTGACGGCCTACGCGTGTAGCGTAGTCGGCCGGGGTTTCGCTCACGGCCGCCGATCGACCCGCCGTCGTCCTCCCGACTTCGGTTGCATTCCTTCCTTGTGCCTTTCTTGCATGGACTCCCAAGTTTGGTAGCGTTTTGCACGGAAGTGGTACGGCGGCTTGCGTTTCCTTGACTTCGCAGGGGCGCCGTGACTTCTCCTCAGACAGAGGGAAGTCCATATTACAACCTAAAGAGATAAATACACTCATGGTCATTATAGTTGCGACTGAAGCATGATACGGTCACTGAACTTAGAAATACGCCACGGTCATTGAATATGATGTGCCGTGAAAATACGGTCACTGTAGCACGACACCGTGGGTACAGCGCTGTGACCACGTGTTGACCAGTCGCCCGTGCCAGGTGGCGAACCGCGGAGGCGCGTTGCTGTTTTGGCATTTAGCCCATCGCCACAACGAATCCACCCATTCACCCTCCTCCACCACGCCGCTCTTCGCCTTCGATTAGAAACAGGGAGCGGCTGCCGATAGGCGACGCCACGCTTCGGCGATCGCCGACGGTGCAAAGAAGAGGCGTGGAGTCGTTACTGTTGCACGGCGGCGCTGCGGTTTAGTCGGAGGTGTCGGGATGGCCCCGTCACGCGTTGTATAGGCGCCACCCCTATGTATGAGAAGTATCCGCCCCAATGGAACCCGAGCCTCTTTTGTGCTTTTGATCAAAAGACCTCCTTTAGGGCCGCATTCCCATCAGAGATGTGTTCTAGTTGCAAGGTAGGACTGATTGTTCTAGGGTTTTCAACAGAATTGGGGGTTAAGGAATTGGGGCTTAGGGTTTTGAGAGGTTACCAAATTGAAGATATCATCGATTGTGATGCATATACTGCTGTCGTTGTTCGCCAGTCGTCAAGCAACAATTTTTCTGGTGATCAACCATGGTGGATTTTTTGTCCAAGGCAAGAACTGCTCTTATGTAGATGGACGTGCCATTTGGTATGATCAAGTTGAAAGGGTCACCGGTCTCCTATTATGATTGAAAATCTTGTGGAAGAAATAGGTTATGAGATGGCAGTGAGGGTTAAGGTTTTCATCGTGTCCCCATC
The DNA here is from genome assembly GCA_021437245.1 of Aegilops speltoides. Classification (NCBI taxonomy): domain Eukaryota; kingdom Viridiplantae; phylum Streptophyta; class Magnoliopsida; order Poales; family Poaceae; genus Aegilops; species Aegilops speltoides. The sequence goes on along the minus strand of CM038146.1, from coordinate 468,155,973 downwards.
CTCAAACTTAGCAAATGGTCTCGTATACCATCGATGATGAACATGTTGGGAACGAGTAATTTCAAAATTTTTCCTACGCACACGCAAGATCATGGTGATGCAGCAACGAGGGAGAGTGTTGTCACGTGACCTCAGAGACCGGGAAGCCGACGCAACATAGAGGAAGTAGTCGACGTCCTCCCGGTCCAACCGATCCAAGCACCGCATTCGCACCTCCAGTTCTTGACACACGACAGCTTGATGACGACCCCGATCTCCGATCCAGCAGAGGCGCGGGGAGGAGTTCCACAAGACGACGGGCAGGACGATCTTGATGTTCTCCGTCGCAGGCTTCGCCTAAGCACCGCTACAATATGACCGAGGTGTATATCGTGGAGGGGGCACCGACACGGCTAAGGAACGATCTCAATGATCAACTTGTGTGTCTAGGGTGCCCCTACCCCTGTGATATAAAGGAGGGAGGAGGAGGAGGCCGCCCCAAGGGTGGCGCTACCTAGGGCAATCCTACTCCAAGTAGGTTTTGCCCCCTTTCCTATTCGGAGTAGGAGAAGGAAGGAAGAGGGGAGAGAGAAAGGGGGCCGGCCTTCCCAATTCGGATTGGGCTTGGGGGCCCTCCTTGCTCCTTCTCTCCTCCCTTCCACTAAGGCCCAATAAGGCCTATATACTTACCGGGAGGTTCCGTAACCTCCCGGAGCTCCCAGATATTCCTAAACTCTCCGGAACCTTTCCTGTCCAAATATAGTCGCCCAATATATCAATCTTTATGTCTCGACCATTTCGAGACTCGTCATGTCCGTGATCATATCCGGACTTCAACAACCTTCGATACATCAAAATACATAAACTCATAATATAACTCGCATCGAAACCTTGCGCAAGGATTCTACGGTTCGAGAACAATGTAGACATGATCGAGACACGCCTCGGTCAATAACCAATAGGGACCTAGATGCCCATATTGGTTCCTACATATTCTACGAAGATCTTTATCGGTCAAACCGCACAACAACATACGTTGTTCCTTTGTCATCGGTATGTTACTTGCCCGAGATTTGATCGCCTGGATCCAATACCTAAAACATATAGTCACTAGTATGCCTCTACTTGACTAGCTCATTTATCAAAGATGGTTATGTTTCCTAACCATAGACATGTGTTGTCATTTGATTAAATGGGATCACATCATTAGGAGAATGATGTGATTGACATGACCCATCCGTTAGCTTAGCACTTGATCGCTTAGTATTCTCGCTATTGCTTTCTTCATGACTTATACATGTTCCTATAACTATGAGAATTATGCAACTCCGTTTACGGAGGAACACTTTGGGTACTACCAAACGTCACAACGTAATCGGGTGATTATAAAGGAGTACTACAGGTGTCTTGAAGGTACATGTTGTGTTGGCGTATTCGAGATTAGGTTTTGTCACTCCGATTGTCGGAGAGGTATCTCTTAGGCCCTCTCGGTAATACACATCACTTAAGCCTTGCAAGCATTTCAACTAATGAGTTAGTTGCGAGATGATGTATTCTGAGCGAGTAAAGAGACTTGCGGTAACGAGATTGAACTAGGTATTGGATACCGACGATCGAATCTCGGACAAGTAACATACCGATGACAAAGGAACAACGTATGTTGTTGTGCGGTTTGACCGATAAAGATCTTCTTAAAATACGTAGGAACCAATATGGGCATCCAGTCCCGCTATTGGTTATTGACCGAGACATGTCTCGGTCATGTCTACATTGTTCTCGAACCGTAGGGTCCGCACGCTTAAGGTTTCATGATGGTTATATTATGAGTTTATATATTTTGATGTACCAAGGTTGTTCGAGTCCGGATGTGATCACGGACATGACGAGGAGTCTCAAAATGGTCGAGACATAAAGATTGATATATTGGACGGATATATTTGGACACCGGAAAGGTTCCGGGAGAGTTTGGGAACATACCGGAGCTCCGGGAGGTTACCGGAACCCCCCGATAAGTATATGGGCCTTATTGGGCCTTAGTGGAAGGGAGGAAGAAGGAGCAAGGAGGCGCCCCCCCCAAGCCCAATCCGACTGGGAGGGGGCCGGCCCCCCCTTTCCTTCTCTCCTCCCCCCTCTTCCTTCCTACTCCTACTCCGAATAGGAAGGGGGCAAACCTACTTGGAGTAGGTTTGCCCCCCTAGGGCGCCACCACCCCTTGGGCCGGCCTCCTCCTCCCTCCCTCCTTTATATACGGGGGTAGGGGGGCACCCTAGACACACAAGTTGATCATTGAGATCGTTCCTTAGCCGTGTGCGGTGCCCCCCCCCCAACGATATTACACCTCGGTCATATTGTAGCGGTGCTTAGGCGAAGCCCTGCGACAGGAGAATATCAAGATCGTCACCACGCCGTCGTGCTGACGGAACTCTCCCCTCGCGCCTCTGCTGGATCGGAGATCGGGGGTGCGTCATCGAGCTGTACGTGTGTCAAGAACTCGGAGGTGCCGGAGTAATGGTACTTGGATCGGTTGGACCGGGAGGACGTACGACTACTTCCTCTACGTTGTGTCAACGCTTCCGCTTCGGTCTATGAGGGTACGTAGACAACAGTCTCCCCTCTTGTTGCTATGCATCACCATGATCTTGTGTGCGCGTAGGAAATTTTTTGAAATTACTACGTTCCCCAACAATAAGAGAGATGAATGAGAATACACATGAATACATGTACTTGTGTTAGATGGTTTCAGCTTTTACAGAGGAGCGAGAGAGGGGGTAGTGGAGAGAACGGTGCATGCATGCATTCTCTCACCCCATACAATGGACATGCATTTTATTTTCATCCTCATATTTTTAATGATTCATATTTTTGAACCAAATGTTCATTATTGAAACATTTTATATATTTGAATTTGTGGTGTGAAGACCTTCAGAACAAGATCAATTTAGGATATGTTTGAACTACATTTTTCATATATATTTCAATTATATTTGAAAATTAATGATACATTAAAATGTTTCACTATTTCATAGAAGTGATTTACACGGACATTTTTACAAACTGGAATATGGAACTCACAAACACATTGAAATATCTTTCATATATTATGAAAAAACAAATTTAATAAATTTCCAATAATCAATTCTGCACTATTTAATCTGATTTGAAAACATCAATTTCACACATTTGAAACACAGGTTCCAGTCATTTCAAAGAACTGACTTCGTTCATTTCATAAAACTGATTAAAAATAATTCAGCCATTTAAAAACAATTCAGTATTTTAAGAAAAACAATTCAGAACATTTAAGGAAACCATTTCACTCGTTTCAATAAAAAAATCAGCCACTTAAAAACAGTTCACTCATTTCAAAAACATATTTCACCCATTTAAAAAAAATGATTCCATTCATTTCAAAACTGATTTCACTCGTTTCATATAGCACATTTCACTCTTTAAAAAAAGGTTTCACGCATGTTTAAAAACTGATTTCATTTTTTTTCCAAAAGTCTGATTTCACTCATTAAAAGGAGTTCTGAGTTCGTACATCTTAAAAGAACGATTTTCTTCATTAAAATATTCAACTCATATATTTGGAAAATACCAGTTTCATATATTTGAAATAATAAGTTTAACGTATTTCACACCAAAATATGTGTCATGTAATCATGTGTATGAAAAAATGATTTCACTCTTTTTTAAAAAATGGTTGGGTTTCACTTATTTCAAAAAACTATCATTTGGAAAAGTAACTTCTCTTATTTCAAAACAAGATTTCACTAATTTTGAAAGTAATTTGAAGTAATCAGCTTCACATTGTGCAGGTAACTAGTTTCACATATTTCACACTAAAAATATGTTTCATATGCGTGAAAAACAAATTTCACTCATTTTAAAAAATGGTTTCACTAAATTCAATAAAGTTATTACACTTATTTCAGAAAACCGATTTCACTCATTCGGAACGTTGAAATTTAAATATGTTTGAATGCATTCAAAATTGATCTTGTTCGAAAGGTCTTGGCGCCAGGAGTTCAATTTTTAAAAAATAATTTGAAATGGAATTTTGGTTTGAAAGATATAAATGTTTTAAAATATCAAAAGGAAATTAAACCGTATGGACTTTGTGTAGGGATAAATCACATGCATGCGTACGATTCTCCGGTACCCTCTCTTGTCTTGTGACGAAAAATACTGGCAACAAGACAAGCCGAGTTGACATAATGGGAGATACAATATTGGAAGGAACGTGAATACATAAAAAAAATGCACACATCTAAATCCCTTTGTGTGGTGGATCCTTCACCGGTAGCTACCGGCTGTGGTAAAAAGAGCTTTGCGATGCCCCGCCCCCCTCCGACATGTGCATAGCTCTACCCCTGATTGTTGTTATTGTCCCGTCTCTAAAAGAAAAAAAGAACTCACGTACTACGAGTGAGGGCATGAGTGCATCATCGATCGCCCTACTGTCATTTCCTGCTTCCAGTGAATAATCATGTTTGTTTGGTACTACATTGAAATTCTACAGGAAAAAAATGTACTCATTTTCCATAGAACCGTGGACTCGATGGGTGTCTTCGTGTTTGTTGGGGCGGCGGCGGCCCTAGCCGGTGGTACTTTGAAGCATGTAAAGTTGAAGATGAACACATGGTCCTGAGGCGCACTTAATTTGATCACCTCCTTCAAAAATCGGGGCGACACGTTTTCAGCTCCTCCTCCCATTGCGGCAGTGGTCGTGCGGTGCTCCTGGTGTGGCGTCGTCTGCGCTCCTTTGCTAGCCCATCGATCCTTTTCATAGCCCTCCTCGGGCAGGCCACGCCGGACCTGGCTTGCTCGACGGGGGATGCTAGGGGGGCACGATATGGCGAGGATCCGCTCCGATGGCATATGTTGGTGTGGTGGCATGCTAGTGGCACATTTTTATTCTTGAGTTTCCATCGTCGAATCGATCGCCGGTGAGGCTTCGTGCCAATTGTATCTGGTTTTGCGTTGTTCTTTCTATTTAACCGAACGCCTCTCTTCTTCTATAGTGACGTACATGGATCCCCGCCTATTTGAGGTGTCCACGAGAAGTGAGGTGTCTACCGGGAAGGAAAATTCGTACATGAAAGTGGCATCAACCGGCAGAACGAGGACAGGCGAAATGTTGAGGGAAACGAGAGAGAGAGAGAGAGAGAGTGAGAGAGAAAACTTGTGCGCTTCCCTTCCCGGTGCATGGGAGATGGCATCAGCGAGGGGATCTCGAGGCGTGGCAGCTGGCGTGGGGCCGGGGTGACAGTGGGCTGTGCCGACACGCACTCTCATCAGTCATCCCTCCCGTCAGTCAGTCAGCTAGTCATTCGCCGCACGCAAACACCCAAAGAACTATCCATCCTCTGCTGCTCCTCGTTTTTCTTTCTTTTGACCGAATCTTGACCACGTTACCACTAACACTAAGGCTGCTGGCACGAGCTTAATTACCTTTTTTTATCTTCTACTCACTTCATTCTGTTGAGATCCTCATGATCGCATGTACTTAGGCAGCTAGGATCTTCTTTTATTGTTTCCTAGTATACGGATATCTCCCGATCCTTTCCTTGTATAGCGGATACGGTTGAGATATCCTTGCCCTTGTACTCTATATATGCTACGGCATACGATCAATGAATGTATCGCATATTCAACATGGTATCAGATACCGAGTTTTCTTCCTAAAACACGCTTCCGCCGCCGCCGCCGCCCTCGGCCGCCGCCGCTCTCCTGCCGCCGCCGCCAGGTGCCGCCGCCGCCTCTTGCCGCCGCAGTCCCTCTGCCGCTGCACACCATCCCCGCTGCCACCCTCTCCCGCAGCCACCTCCCTTCCTCTCCCGCTACCTCCGCCGAACCCTAGCCGCACGCCACCATGTCGTTCGCCTCCTCTGACACTTCCTCCTCCTCCTCCCTCCTGTCCGGCGCCACCCAACCCTCCAACCCCTTCGCCGGCCCTGATCCAATCCCCGCTGAAGTCATCCGCAACGTCGACATCCTCGCTCGTGTGCCCATCCGTCTATCCCAGGAGGACTCCTCGTACTATGCATGGAAGACTCACTTTCACCTCGTTTTTCGTGAGTTTCACCTCCAGGAGCACATCGACGGCACCGTCGACGCCGCGACCATGGCGTTTGACGCCGAGTGGTCGGCGGTCGAGGCGACGCTCATTCGCTGGTTCTTCCTCACCATCTCCAAGGACTTGTTCTACACGGTGGTGCACGACGGCGATGACGCACACGCCGTTTGGACGAAGCTCAATAGCCTCTTCACCGACAATCGGCTCCAGCGGCTCGTTTTTCTCCAACAGGAGTTCTTTGGGTGCCATCAAAACAGTTCCTCCGTGGACGACTTTTGCATGCGCCTAAAGCGCCTCTGTGACGAGCTCCGCGACATCGGCGAGAACGTCTCCAACGACCTCCTCCTCAGCACCCTCGTCGCCGGTCTCAACGAGAATTCACCCACGCTGCCAACCTCACGCTCATCCCCAACCCGACCTTCCCAAGGTCGCCGCCACCTAGTTTGGAGGAACACAGATGAAGAAGATGAGGGCCCAGCGGTTCACATCGCTTCGCCGCCGCACGCGTCGCGTGGCTCGGCTCCCCAACAGCCGCCAAGCGCTTCCCGCCTCAACCGGTCCAGCCGCCTTCCGTATCCCCAGCAGGGCGCCGCAACCCGCTGCCTCCACGAACGCGGTGGTCGCCAAGGCAAGGAGGCCGCAAAGAAGAACGGGCGGTTAACCCGCCGGGGCGCCCGCGTCCGGCAAAGCGGCGGCCTGTGGCGCCATGGGCTTACGGCAAAACCCTTGGACCGTGTCGTCCATGCATACTCTATGCGGTTCCCGCCCCACCGCCCGGCATCCTGGGTCCTCGGCGGCAGAAGACCAAGCCTACTACGCCATACCGCAGCCACTGCGGCCTTCAGCGGCGTTCCAAGAGTCCGGGGCCTACCTGCCTACCCACCCACCGCTGGCCCTGCGCCGCCAAGAGCCGGCACCGCTTCTACAACCTGCTCCAACCTCGCGCCTTGGGACCCATCTCTTCTCAGGCGCTGCAATGGCCCCCACCCCAACACATACACGGTGGCGGCGATCGTTCATGGACTCTGGGCTACCGCACATGTCCTCCAACACAGGTAACCTCACTTCTTTCTCTCCCACCAACACCGCCACTCGCATTACTCTCGGCGATGGCTCTTCCCTTCCCATTACACATGTTGGTTCTACTTCTTTTCCGTCTTCTAGTACTCCCATTAACATGTCTCATATCTTAGTTTCTCCTGAACTAATCAAAAATCTTGTCTCTGTTCGTCGTCTTACTCGTGAAAATCCAATTACGGTTGAATTTGACGGTTGTGGTTTTTCTGTGAAGGACGCCCGTTCCAGGATGGTTCTTCACCGATGTGACAGCCCGGATGACCTCTACCCGGTCCACCCACCATCCTCCACCGCCGCCGCTCCCGTCGCCCTCTCCGCCGGTGTGGACCTCTGGCATGCTCGTTTGGGTCACCCTAATCACGCCTCGCTCCGTCACATCCTTCGCAGTTTTTCTTTCACTTGTAATAAGGTCAATGACCATACTTGTCATGCTTGCCGTGTTGGCAAACACGTGCGTCTACCCTTTAGCAACTCTACCACTATTGCGGCTTATCCGTTTCAGTTGATACATTGCGATGTTTGGACATCACCCATTGCGAGCAACTCTGGCTATCTTTATTATCTTGTCATTTTAGACGACTTTACACACTATGTGTGGACTTTTCCCCGCATAAATCGGATGTTTTTTCGACACTCACATCTTTTTACTCATTTGTGTCTCGCACTTTGGTCGACCCATTCTTGCGTTTCAAATGCAGACAATGGGAAAGAGTTCGATAGTCTTGCCGTCCGCAACCTCCTCACCACACATGGCAATCGCTTTTCGCCTAACTTGTCCTTACACCTCGCAGCAAAATGGGCGGGCGAAGTGTACTCCGCACTCTCAACGATTGCGTCCGTACCCTCTTATTCCATGCCAACATCCCGCCTCGCTTTTGGCCCGATGCTCTCGCCACCGCGACTCTCCTTGTCAACATCCGGCCATGCCGCGTTCGCTGGAACTATACGCCGCATCAGTTGCTCTATGGGACTCCTCCCTCCTACGATGATCTTCGCATCTTTGGCTGCCTCTGCTACCCTAGCACCGCCTCCACCGCCCCCCATAAGCTTGCTCCGCGGTCCCTCGCTTGCATCTTTCTTGGGTATCCCTCCAACACAAAGGGCTACCGGTGCTACGACCCCGTCTCTCATCGGGTGATCACCTCGCGGCATGTTTACTTTGACGAAAAAGTGTTTCCGTTTCAGCAGGTACCTCCCTCGGATGCACCGACTTCGTCGACCCCGCCTTCCCTTGGCGGGCCCTCTGCCGCGCTGCCGGCCCCTCACGGCGGCCGCCCTGGTCTCACCATCTCCGAGCTTGGCGACTCTGTAGGCGTACAGAGCGGCTCGGATGTCTGGGCACCAGGCCACTCCGTGACTTCGGCTCCTTCATCAGCTTCGGGTTCGCGCACCTCCACCTCAGGTGCCTCGTCTGGCTCGCGTCGGCCTCCTGCGGCTTCGACCGCGGCTGCCCTGGGCGCGCCACCTACGACCTCGCCCGTAGACGCCCGCGCCGCCCCTGCGGCCTCGGTGGAGCCACTCCGGTCCGCTCCCACCGCGGCATCGCCCGCGCGCCTCTTTGGTCGCCACCATGGCCCCGATCGCCTCTTCGCAGGTCTCGCCACCTGCGGCCTCGACCGCCGTCCCGCTGGTCTTGCCACCCGCGGCCCCGGCAGCACCCGACCGGCCCACTGAGGCTGTCCAGCCGCTCCACATCACCACGCGCTCCCGCACCGGTGCTCTTCGGCCCAGCACGCGCTACCCCTCGGAGGAGTATCTCTGCGCGGCTTCCTCCTCCTCACCGTCACCGGTTCCGTCGTCTGTTCGGGCTGCCCTCCGCGACCCTAACTGGTTCGTAGCCATGCAGGAGGAATTCGATGCGCTGCAACGCAACCGCACCTGGCAGCTGGTCCCACCTCCCCGCCATGCCAACATCATTATCGGGAAGTTGGTTTTCCGGCATAAGACCCGACCCGACGGCACCCTTGAGCGGTATAAGGCTCGGTGGGTGGTTCGCGGCTTCCGGCAACGCGCCGGAGTTGACTTCACCGACACCTTCGCTCCGGTCGTCAAGCCGGGCACGATCCGCACCGTACTCCAGCTTGCGGTGTCTCGTGCCTGGCCGGTTCATCAGCTGGACGTCTCCAACGCGTTCCTCCACGGTCATCTCGCCGAACAGGTCTACTGCCAGCAGCCCACCGGCTTCGTCGACGCTGACCACCCTGAGCATGTGTGCCTGCTCTCTCGGTCCCTCTATGGACTGAAGCAGGCGCCGAGAGCTTGGTACCAGCGCATCGCCACCTTTCTTCAGCAGTTAGGCTTCCGAGCTACCCGCTCCGACGCCTCCCTGTTCGTGTACCATCACGGATCGGCGATTGCCTATCTTCTACTATACGTCGACGACATCATCTTCACGGCCTCCTCGGTACAGCTTCTCGACCAGCTTACTGCTCGTCTCAGCACCGAGTTTGCCCTGAAGGATTTGGGGCCGCTCCATTACTTCCTCGGCATTGAGGTCGTTCGGCATTCCGACGGGTTTTTCCTTCATCAACAGAAGTACGCCCATGAGCTTCTTGAGCGCGCCGGCATGCTTAACTGCAAGCCCGCTGCCACTCCTGTTGACATGAAGGCCAAGCTCTCCGCACTTGAGGGTTCTCCAGCACCGGATGGTCCGTTTTACCGGTCTATTGTTGGCGCCCTTCAGTACTTAACCCTCACACGACCGGATTTGCAGTACGCAGTTCAGCAGGTGTGTCTCCACATGCATGCACCCCGTGACAGTCATTGGAACCTGGTTAAGCGGATTCTACGCTACATCCGCGGCACTATGTCCCTTGGGCTCACCCTGACAGCATCCTCCTCCACCGACATGGTCGCCTACTCCGATGCTGACTGGGCTGGCTGTCCAGATACTCGTCGCTCCACCTCCGGCTACTGCATTTACTTGGGGCCCTCCCTCGTCTCCTGGTCATCGAAACGACAGCCTACGGTGTCTCGTTCCAGTGCTGAGGCAGAGTACCGGGCTGTTGCCAACGCCGTTGCCGAGTGTTCCTGGTTGCGGCAACTTCTTCAGGAGCTTCATCATGATGTTTCACGTGCCACTCTTGTGTACTGTGACAACGTCTCTGCTGTGTACCTCTCCGCCAACCCCGTTCATCATCGGCGCACGAAGCACATCGAGCTAGACATTCACTTCGTGCGTGAGCAGGTGGCTCTCGGTCGCATTCGTGTGCTCCATGTTCCCACTGCTCAGCAGTTTGCCGATGTCATGACCAAGGGGTTACCGACGTCTACCTTCGAGGAGTTCCGGTCCAGTCTATGCGTCAGTAGTGACGTATCGACTGCGGGGGGGTGTTGAGATCCTCATGATCGCATGTACTTAGGCAGCTAGGATCTTCTTTTATTGTTTCCTAGTATACGGATATCTCCCGATCCTTTCCTTGTATAGCGGATACGGTTGAGATATCCTTGCCCTTGTACTCTATATATGCTACGGCATACGATCAATGAATGTATCGCATATTCAACACATTCCTAAATATTTGTCTTTCTGGAGATATCAGCAAGTGACTACATACGGAGCAAAACGAGTGAATCTACACTCTAATATGTCTATATACATCCGTATGTGATAGTCCTTCGAAATATCTAAAAAGACAAATATTTAGGAACGGAGGGAGTATTTGGAACTTGTTTACAGTAAACGTATTCGCGGTTAGCAACAATGTACGTATATTCGTCGCTTACAATGAGTCAAATCTACTATCAAAATTTAGTCTACAATATAAAGGGGCTAATATATCGAGGCGAAACAAGCAGAGCAAACATTACAAGAACCGTTATAGACTAGTTAGGCCACACCACTTGAAGAACCACACCCATATTTCAGATGATGAGGAAACATAACTATGCGACAGACCATTCATAATTGCAGTTGATAAATGAAGTTTAAGCTTGAAGATAGGTGGACTTGTTTCCCCCCCTAAATCAAACTATAGTCCTCTATCAACTTAAAAAAAATGTAACCCTATATTAAATAGATTTTGACATGGGTACACAACACGAGAGATATCTAAGACTGATAAAATATACCCTAAAAAAAGACTGATAAAATATTTAAAAAAATAGATAGTTCATGAAGGACTTCTATATGTTCCGCTATGTTAATTTGACCTGTTGGTGTGAAAACCGAGTAGCTGGTTTTGTCTCAATGGCGTCTCGTTTTCAACCGAGCTACAAAGAGGCTCGACATTTTCATTTCAATGCACTATTGAGTCAAGCCAGGGGGAGGGGGGGTCTCGCCTCTGCTGGTTGTCGGATTTGGTGGATATGTGAAAGATCGAGAAGAGGGGTCTAGGAAGGGGGGGGGGTGATTAGACCCTTAACAAACAAGGGTGGCAGTTTTTACTATTTTTCAAGTTAAGGTTGAGTTTAGCACATGTTGAAGGGCCCATAATACATTTACACAAGCATAGCAAGAGTATAGGAAAACGGAAAGAGTAAAGCATGCAAGTGCAAGAATGTAAAAGGAATGGGAATCAGAATGAGCAAATGCAATGGAGACGCGGAGATTTTTGGCGTGGTTTCGATAGGTGGTGCTATCGTACGTCCACGTTGATGAAGACTTCAACCCACGGAGAGTAATGGTTGCGCAAGTCCACGGAGGGCTCCACTCACGAAGGGTCCATAAAGAAGCAACCTTGTTTATTCCTGCTGGAAATATGCCCTAGAGGCAATAATAAAGTGGTTATTATTATATTTCCTTAATCATGATAAAGGTTTATTATTCATGCTAGACTTGTATTGACCGGAAACTTAAATACATGTGTGGATACATAAACAAATATTGTGTCCCTAGTCTCTACTAGACTAGCTCATTGATCAAAAGATGGTTAAGGTTTCCTAACCATAGACATGTGTTGTCACTTGATAACAGGATCACATCATCAGGAGAATGATGTGATGGACAAGATCCATCCGTTAGCTTAGCATATGATCGTTCAGTTTATTGCTACTGCTTTCTTAATGTCAAATACATATTCCTTCGACCATGAGATCATGCAACTCCCGGACACCAGAGGAATACCTTGTGTGCTATCAAACATCACAACATAACTGGGTGATCATAAAGATGCTCTACAGGTATCTCCAAAGGTGTCTGTTGAGTTGGCATGGATCGAGATTGAGATTTGACACTCCGTGTGACAGAGAGGTATCTCTAGGCTCTCTCGGTAATATAGCATCACAAGAAGTTTGCAAGCAAAGTGACTAAGGACTTAGTTACGAGATGATGTATTATGGAACGAGTAAAGAGGCTTGCCAGTAAAGAGATTGAACTAGGTATGGAGATGTCGGTGATCAAATCTCGGGCAAGTAACATATCGACAGACAAAGGGAACTACGTATGTTGTCATAAAGGTTCGACCGATAAAGGTCTTCGTAGAATATGTTGGAACCAATATGGGCATCCAGGTCCTGCTATTGGTTATTGACCAGAGAAGCATCTCGGTCATGTCTACATCATTCTCGAACCCATAGGGTCCGCACGCTTAACGTTCATTGACGATATAGTATTATATGAGTTATGTATGTTGGTGATCGAATGTTGTTCGGAGTCTCGGATGAGATCACGGACATGACGAGGAGCTCCGGAATGGTCCGTAGGTAAAGATCGATATATGTGATAATAGTGTTTGGTCTCCAGAAGGGTTCCAGAATTCACTGGAAGGGGTTTCGGATGTTTCCCAAAATGTTCTGGTGCGAGAACACTTTATTTGGGCCAAGGGGTAAAGCCCACGGGGTTTAAGAAAGGTGCAAAAGGAAGTTTTGCGGAGGCCAGGGGCTAGACGCCAGGACCCTGGCGTCTGGTCCTGGAGTCCGAGAAGGACTCTTGCCTTGTGGGTTAAACCGACTTTGAGGAGGCTCTTTCTCCAAGAAACGACCCAGGGCTCAACATATAAATACAGGGGCAGAGCTAGCACCAAGAACACATCAAAATTCACCAAGCCGTGTGCCGGCAACCCCGCACCCTCTAGTTTATCCTCCGTCATAGTTTCCGTTGTGCTTGGCGAATCCCTGGGGAGATTGTTCTTCACCACCACTGTCACCCCGCCGTAGTGCTGCCGAAACTCATCTACTACTTCGCCCCTCTTGCTGGATCAAGAAGGCGAGGACGTCATCGAGCTGAACGTGTGCTGAACGCGGAGGTGCTGTACGTTAGGTACTTATTCGAGACGGATCGTGAAGGTGTACGTCTACATCAACCTCATTGATAAACGCTTCGTTTAGCGATCTACAAGGGTATGTAGATGCTCTTCCCCTCTCATAGATATACATCTCCATGGATAGATCTTGCGTGTGCATAGAATTTTTTTGTTTTCCATGCAACATTCCACAACAATTCCACCATGGCTTACATCCACGAAGGACTAGCCTCATTCGCATAGATCTTCACGAAGTATGCGATTTCCTTGCCCTTACAAACTCCTTGGTTCAACTCCACATGATATTGGAGGCTCCCAAGTGACACCTAACCTATCTAGGAGACACCACTCTCCAAAAGGTAATAGATGTTGTGTTGGTGATGAACTCCTTGCTCTTGTGCTTCAAATGATAGTCTCCTCAACACTCAATCTCCCTCTCACAAGTTTGGCTTGGGTAGGAGAAGGATTGGAGTGGAAAACAACTTGAAGAGGCTAGAAATCAACGTTCAACTGGTAGGAATGGAATCTCTTGATCTCAACACATGAGTAAGTGGTTCTCTCTCAGAAAATGAATGGTGGAAGTTGTGTTTCATTCTAATGGCTCTCTTAGAGAGTAAGTGGTGGTGGAGGGGTATAAATGCAACACAAAAAATCCAACCGTTACAAGCTTTTGACCTAACTCGGTGGGACCACAGTGATAAACTCGGTGAGACCGACTAGTGCAAAAGACTTGACCGTTAGCGTTTTCGGTGAGACCACAGTGATATTCTTCCTAGCAAAAGCATACATTATAGGGCCTCTAATTCACATGATTTCAAGAACCGGAATGCATGAATATAATGGGATCACATGTGGAAAACAAAGGATTAAGAAAACACAAACGAAACTACACAATCAGGTGTTTTGATCAGCAGGAAGAGGAAAACCACAGGAATCCTAAAAAAAGGTGCATAGTGTCACCATAGAAAATTTTCTATTATGAACCGAAGAGGCCATACAATACACGTTTCTTAAATTTGGATGAGAGAAATCACAAACATCCTCAAACCGACAGAAAAAGGAATACGAAAAAGTTTACATTGAAAAAGGAATACGAAAAAGTTTACATTATATTCCCTCTGTCTCATAATATAAAAATGTTTTTAACACTAATGTAGTTTCCATACTGTGTACGTCGACTCCCGTACAGGCCGGAGAGTAGGATCTCTCGTTGTCTCGCACCTGCATTTCTCCCCGCATTTACACGCGCCCGTCCAAGAGAAGGAGAAACGGAGGTGCAGTGGAGTAGAAAGCAGCAGCAGCAGCAGCATCCAAACCCAACCTTCCCACCCATCCTCCCTCCCTCCCCTCCCTCGACACGCCACACAACCAAACCAGACCAAACCAAACCGAAAGCAGAGCCAGCGAGAGGAGGCCCGGCCAAAAGGAGCGGGGCGCGTCCCTCATAAGCGGAGGGGCGGAGCGGCTCTCACGTTGCGGAATTCCGAGGCCCCCAGGAATAGCCAGCCGGTCGCGGAGGGCGGAGGGGCGGAGGAGGGCGGAGGGCAGGGGATGGGGAACGTGACGTCGTCGGTGGCGGCGCGGCTGGCCTTCTTCCCGCCGGAGCCGGCCACGTACGAGGTGGCGGCGGCGGAGGGCGGCGCCGGGCTGCGGATGACGGGGGTGCTCCCCGACGCCAACGTCGACGTGCACGCGCTGCCCACCAGGGCCGGGACCCGCGTCGTCGCCGCCTTCTGGCGCTACCCCTCCGCGCGCCTCACGCTGCTCTACTCCCACGGCAACGCCGCCGACCTCGGCCAGATGCTCGGCCTCTTCATGGAGCTCCGCTCCCACCTCCGCGTCAACATCATGTGGTCAGCCACCCTCACCCCGTCCCTCCCTCTCTCCCTCCCCCACCTCCGTAGCCTCCAGTTTCCCTCACACGGCCGCGTCATGCTCTGCATTCACCTGCGACCCGCGCAATCGATATTCAGGCTCATCTTCTGCGTTCGTCAATGTCTGGCAGCTCCTCCGCACAGCCTCCTTCCGATTGGTTTTGGCAGGCTGCTGGCGGTCGTATTCCTCGTTATATTCCGTATCCGAAGTTGTTTTCTGGCTTCAGCACATGCTGATCCGGTTCGAGGAGGATTTAATCGGAGCTTCGACTTTGTCATCTGCTAGTCAGCCAACCGTGAATAAATTAAAAATTATGTGGCGTTTGGAATTTTTTGATTGACCTGGAGAAGATCTGCCGGATCACTCCTCTGCTGAGTAGCCTGCTTCCAATTTTTTTTTAAGTTTGATTCAGACACAATTTGGGTTTTGCTTCTTCGTGGGGATAATCTGCTCCAACCATATCCTATCCTAGTCGCAAATTATACGGTAGAAACAAACAGCCAGTCGCCTGCCTTTGATTATAGTACCAGGTCTGAGGTTAATTAATCCGGAGAGAAGTTCCCAGGTTTTTCAACGGCTTCAATTATTATTGTACCAGTCTGTACTATATCATCAGGTTCTGCTCTGCTGCTGACGATTGCTCCCATGGGTGTTTCTCTGCTCTTGTTGCTTTCAGCAATGTCAGTCAGTCAGTTAGTGGCCATCGATCTGCCAATGACTATGAGCGTTCAAACGTCACTTCGCATGTGGCATATGGATTTGTCCATTTGGTGCTGTGTTTTATAAGGAATCGAAGATTTGAGAGTGCTGAGTATTGTAGTAGTAGTATACCATTGTTTCCTTGTGGTGGTTGGACTGCAGATGACAACCTGCATGTTCCCTTTGGTGGGCACTCCAATAGATCTTTGAAATTTGCGTTTTCTATGGGATATTGCCAGATCTCATATTCGTGAGATTTCGTGTCTGGTTGATCTTGCTGATGTCTACGGCTTGACTTTTGAGACTTTTGAGTATTTTACACCAATTGAAAAGTAGTTTCTATCTGAATCTGATGGGACTGCAGATTTCTTGCCTGGTGGATCTTGCTGACGGGATTTTACTCTGACGAATCTACTAAATCTGTTTACTTGGTTTTCCTGTGCAGCTATGACTATTCAGGATATGGGGCCTCTACAGGAAAAGTAAGAATCTGAATTCCCAAGTAATTATAACAACTCGAACGCGATTCTCCTGTTGCTTAAACCTTCAGTTAAGCTGTCTTTTTTGTCACGTCACATTCCTACATAAACTCTCAAATTTTGTGATCATGATGTCTCCTGTATATATGATAGTGCCACAGTTTCATCAATTACTGACAACTATTGGATTGCATCGCTCCTATCCTTTTCTCATAATCAGCTTTGTGTTCTTCGATAGGTGTGTGGCACCCTTTCTTAAAAGCAAATAATAATTATGAGCCACTCCTATCTTTGTTGGCCTCATCTATAAAAGGACATCGGCAAATGGTTGGTCATGCTTTTTCATTCATATGCGCTACAAACACCCGGAAAGTCATACTCGCTTTCTGCTATTCTAGTCCATGATGTTACCTTTGTTCTGGTTGTCATCCTTTTGACAAAGTTGCTAAAGTAAGGGACCAACAGCCCCAACACTCATCGGTTATCGGTCCCTACTCAAAACCTTCCTTTGGCCAATCAGATAATGAACTATAGCATGTGTGCTTGTTCCCATATGCAATACATAGCTTTGTGAACTGTTGTAC
The DNA here is from genome assembly GCA_021437245.1 of Aegilops speltoides. NCBI lineage: Eukaryota > Viridiplantae > Streptophyta > Magnoliopsida > Poales > Poaceae > Aegilops > Aegilops speltoides. The sequence continues at coordinate 468,139,019 of CM038146.1, read as the reverse complement.
ACTGACATGGGAGACAATTGGAGTTATAACAGACTGAATGATAGTAGACACGTTCATGTGTATGCACTTAGATTAGGTAGCTGAGTGCTACATTTTTCCTTGTGTGGAATATACATAACCTAACTACGCTCCTTTTCTCGATCTTGTTTTCCGCTTCGACAGCCATCGGAGTATAACACGTACTACGACATAGAGGCTGTCTATGACTGTTTGAAAAAGGAGTATGGGATAGGGCAAGAGGATCTGATCCTGTATGGGCAATCAGTTGGAAGCGGACCGACGTTGCACTTGGCCTCACGTTTGGAGAAACTAAGAGGGGTCGTCCTTCACAGCGGTATTCTGTCAGGCATACGCGTTTTGTATCCAGTGAAAGTGACACTTTGGTTTGATATCTTCAAGGTAAGTCTGGGTTATGCGCTTTTTCACTTTGGTTCTGAAATGCCGGTCGTTTATTCTCCTAATCATCACCTTCCTGCCAACGTTTGCAGAACATCGACAAAATAAAGCAGGTCGAATGTCCAGTGCTGGTTATACATGTGAGTAGGGACTCACTTACCTTTTGCATCGATGTCCAGTCATCTTTTTCTCATAGCAAGTCTATCTCATTGATTTGTGTGTTTTGATGGAACTCCTATGATTTTGTTCCTTTCCATAAAGGAAGCTTATCTTCTCAGCCTTTGAAACTATTACAAAAATAGATAAAAAAAAACATATGATAGTTCCCTTCCCACCACAAGAACTTGTTGTTGGTGGTGTCCTGAACTCCTGGTGCATATGGAACATCTGTGGTTATTGATGTCCCCCATGAAACCTGCTCAGAATGCAGACTTAAATATTGTATTTAAACGTCTAATTAACTGAAGTTCAAAATGTTTGTAGTTTCATTATCTTTGTGCCAAGACTCAAGATTTGGATATGCTTTATGGTCACTCCCAGCTGGGTTTTTGTTTGATGTGGACCTGCTGAATCACATGGCAGGGCACGGCGGACGACATCGTCGACTTCTCGCACGGCAAGCGCCTATGGGAGCTAGCGAAGGAGAAGTACGAGCCGCTGTGGGTGAAAGGCGGCGGCCACTGCAACCTGGAGACGTACCCCGAGTACATCCGGCACCTGCGGAAGTTCGTGAACGCGATGGAGAAGCTGGCGAAGGAGCGAGCTGCAAAGGCGCCCCAGGTACCGCCGTCGAGCATGGGCGAAGTGAAACACAACAAGTGCTTGAGATTTGGGAAGTGATCGATGACCCATGTCAGCTCTCGCTAACCGTGTCGTTGCTCGCGTATAGACACTGATGATCTGACGGAAGAACCGAAGAGGCCAGTCGCGGCGGACGGCGGTCTCCTCCCCGCCGGGCTCCGATGCATTGACACCGTGGGGGTGGGGGGAGGGAAGTGCAACGGCGTCGTCGCTTATCGCCGGTCCGGTCGCGGGTTCGGGATTTTAGACAGGCTCCATGGCTGGAATGTGCTGGGGATGACTGAAGAGAAAACAGAAGCCTAGTGGAGGAAGCATGCGGGAAATCATATATAGCCTGTTGTTGTTGGGTAGTGTTGAGTTGGGTCTCTCTCCTTTTTCTTTTATCCAGCCTGTGTATTAGTTGATGTGCAAAGAAGTATCCATCTCTCCTAATTGATTGCAATGTGCATTGTGTGCTGTCAGGCAGTGGCCTTTAGGGTGTCTGCTTCATAGTTTCAGTTTCATTTTGCTTCTTGTCTGGGTTGCTGTGCTCAGTTCATAGCAGAGCCAAACAGGAGGCAGGGGCTTAACCTTAACCTGCCTGCGCGACCAATTCTTGGTCTACAACAGTGTGGTACGGCATAATTAACTACTCCCTCTGCCCCATAATATAAGATCGTCTTATCACATGAGAGCTTGGTCAGTAAAGCAACGTCTTTTGGCCGAACCATGGTAAATCGAACGTTTTCAGTGGCAATTTTAATGACGCGAGGATGGGAAGTTTAGTTGACACGCACGCCTGGCGTTGCTAAAATTGCTGTCAAAAACATTTGATTTGCCGCGGTCAAATTCTGAACGTTTGGCTGTTATCGGGGTCCTTGTCTTTTATGAAGAACGAATCCATTTCATATAAGTATAACATATTCACATGACTTGTGTTTGGTGTTTTACAGCAGAGTATTCCTTCCGCTTCTGTCAACTGGTTGCAACTAACTAACTAACTATGGGAGGTCCCTGAGGGTTGTGGTGGAAGGTGTCCTGGGAGTGGCAGTCTTCTTCTTCCCCTGGAGAAAAACAGGTCAAAACGTAGTACATCAATCTGAAGTCTGTATTGTTCAGAAGCAACCATATATATATTGTAAGCCTGCTCTGAATACCTGGCGGTGGTTCCTTCTGCCCGGGGTGGCGATGTGCACCGGCCGGCCGTGCTCGTCGTAGAGCAGGAGGCCGCTGAAGCGCGGCAGCTCGCACCGCATCCCCATCAGTATCCTCCTCTGCCACACCGGCCGCCCCGGCGTCATCGCCGTCGACGCCGGCGTCCCGGGCACTATGAGCGGCGAGGCCGTTGTCGTCGGTGGTGCCGTCGACGGCGTCCCATACCGCCCCTGCGTCATCGGGTTCCCTCGGCCGGCCGTCGCCGCCGTCGTCTTGCGCGTGGACAGCGGCGCACCCGGCTCGACCCCGGCGGTGCTTCTGGCAGTACCCAGCCGAGGAGCATGAGCGCAGGAGACCATCCTGTCCGGCGCGTCCGCGCCTTGCTGCCGGCTGCATCTCTCGTGCCTCCTGGGCGCCACATTGGCAGGCGGTTTCTGGAGCTGCGGTCGGCCGGAGTCCTGCACCCGGAGCACCAGCGGCTCCGGCCGGCGGTCTCCCTCGCCTCTGACGACGAACAGCGCCGTCGGCGTGCCGCGCCTCGGCTCCGGGTGCCGGCTCCTCGCCCTCCGCCGCAGCACCGACGCGCACAGCCCCATGGTCCTCCGGTCACTCCGCTAGCTTCGGGTCAGGGGTTTTAGATGGATGGATTCACGCCGGGGCGGCCGGTCATCTGCTTATCCATCTGCATTGCTTTCTTTCTTTAAGGTGGCAAGCAAAGCAAGCCGGTGGAGTGAGCCACGCCGGGAAGTAAACCAAGCAAAGGAAGGTTTCGTTGCTAGTGATCTTTTTTTGAGTTGCTTCGCCAACGGAGTAAGGCAAAGCATTGCTCGTTGCTTGCCTAGGTGACGGCCTACGCGTGTAGCGTAGTCGGCCGGGGTTTCGCTCACGGCCGCCGATCGACCCGCCGTCGTCCTCCCGACTTCGGTTGCATTCCTTCCTTGTGCCTTTCTTGCATGGACTCCCAAGTTTGGTAGCGTTTTGCACGGAAGTGGTACGGCGGCTTGCGTTTCCTTGACTTCGCAGGGGCGCCGTGACTTCTCCTCAGACAGAGGGAAGTCCATATTACAACCTAAAGAGATAAATACACTCATGGTCATTATAGTTGCGACTGAAGCATGATACGGTCACTGAACTTAGAAATACGCTCGATACGGTCATTGAATATGATGTGCCGTGAAAATACGGTCACTGTAGCACGTACACCGTGGGTACAGCGCTGTTGACCACGTGTTGACCAGTCGTCCAGGCCAGGTGGCGAACCGCGGAGGCGTTGCCGTTGCTCTTTGGCATTTAGCCCACTGGCCACAACGGAATCCACCCATTCACCCCTCCTCCAGTCACGTCGCCTCTTCGTCTTCGATTAGAAACAGGGGAGCGGCTGCTGCATAGGCGACGCCGCCGCCCCCGGCGATCGTCGACGGTGCAGGCGAGTTGAGGCGTGGAGCTCGTCAGCGGTTGCACGGGCGGCGCCGCCGCGCGTGCTCTTCTAGTCGGAGGTGTCGGGGATGGCCCCTGTTCGTCGCGCAGAAGGGGCGCCACCCCCTATGTACAGTAAGTATCCGCCCCCAATGGAACCCGAGCCTCTTTGTGCGTTTTGATCGTCAAAAGACCTCCTTTTAGGGCCGCATTCCCATCGTAGATGTGTTCTAGTTGCAAGGTAGGACTGATTGTTCTAGGGTTTTCAGTCAGGAATTGGGGGTTAAGGGAATTGGGGCTTAGGGTTTTTGAGAGGTTACCAAATTGAAGATATCATCGATTGTGATGCATATACTGCTGCTGTTGTTCTGTCAGGTCGTCGAAGCAACAATTTTTCGGTGCAGATCAACCATGGTGGATTTTTTGTTGGCCAAGGCAGTAACCGTTCTTATGTAGATGGACGTGCCATTTGGTATGATCAAGTTGAAAGGGTCACCTGGTCTCCTATTATGATTGAAAATCTTGTGGAAGAAATAGGTTATGAGATGGCAGTGAGGGTTAAGGTTTTCTACTGTGTCCCCATCCTCAAACTTAGCAGAAATGGTCTCAGGGCAATTACTGATGATGAACATGTTGGGGAACGTAGTAATTTCAAAATTTTTCCTACGCACACGCAAGATCATGGTGATGCATAGCAACGAGAGGGGAGAGTGTTGTCTACGTACCCTCGTAGACCGAAGCGGAAGCGTTGACGCAACATAGAGGAAGTAGTCGTACGTCCTCCCGGTCCAACCGATCCAAGCACCGTTACTCGGCACCTCCGAGTTCTTGACACACGTCAGCTCGATGACGCACCCGATCTCCGATCCAGCAGAGGCGGGGGAGGGAGTTCCACAAGACGACGGCGGCAGGTGGCGATCTTGATGTTCTCTGTCGCGAGGCTTCGCCTAAGCACCGCTACAATATGACCGAGGTGTAATATCGTGGAGGGGGGCACCGCACACGGCTAAGGAACGATCTCAATGATCAACTTGTGTGTCTAGGGTGCCCCTACCCCCGTATATAAAGGAGGGAGGGAGGAGGAGGCGGCCCCAAGGGGTGGCGCCCTAGGGGGGGCAATCCTACTCCAAGTAGGTTTGGCCCCCCCTTTCCTATTCGGAGTAGGAGAAGGAAGGAAGAGGGGGGAGGAGAGAAGGAAAGGGGGGCCGGCCCCCTTCCCAATTCGGATTGGGCTTGGGGGGGGGCCCTCCCTTGCTCCTTCTCCCTCCCTTCCACTAAGGCCCAATAAGGCCCATATACTTACCGGGAGGTTCCGGTAACCTCCCGGAGCTCCGGTATATTCCCAAACTCTCCCGGAACCTTTCCGGTGTCCAAATATAGTCGTCCAATATATCAATCTTTATGTCTCGACCATTTCGAGACTCCTCGTCATGTCCGTGATCATATCCGGGACTTCGAACAACCTTCGATACATCAAAATACATAAACTCATAATATAACATCGCCGAAACCTTAAGCGTGCGGACCCTACGGTTCGAGAACAATGTAGACATGATCGAGACACGTCTCCGTCAATAACCAATAGCGGGACCTAGATGCCCATATTGGTTCCTACATATTCTACTGAAGATCTTTATCGGTCAAACCGCATAACAACATACGTTGTTCCTTTGTCATCGGTATGTTACTTGCCCGAGATTTGATCGTCGGTATCCAATACCTAGTTCAATCTCGTTACCGCAAGTCTCTTTACTTGTTACGTAATACATCATCTCATAACTAACTCATTAGTTACATGCTTGCAAGGCTTAGGTGATGAGTATTACCGAGAGGGCCCAGAGATACCTCTCCGACAATCGGAGTGACAAATCCTAATCTCGAATTATGCCAACTCAACATGTACCTTGGAAACACCAGAGAGCACCTTTATAATCACCCGATTCGTTGTGACGTTTGGTAGCACACAAAGTGTTCTTCCGTAAACGGAGTTGCACAATCTCATAGTTGCAGGAACTTTGTATAAGTCATGAAGAAAGCAATAGCAGATATACTAAACGATCAAGTGCTAGGCTAACAAAATGGGTCATGTCAATCACATCATTCTTCTAATGATGTGATCCCACTAATCAAATGACAACACATGTCTATGGTCGGAAACATAACCATCTTTGATTAATGAGCTAGTCAAGTAGAGGCATACTAGTGACTATAGTTTTGTCTATGTATTCACACATGTATTATGTTTCCGTTAATACAATTCTAGCATGAATAATAAACATTTATCATGATATGAGGAAATAAATAATAACTTTATTATTGCCTCTAGGGCATATTTCCTTCAGTCTCCCACTTGCACTAGAGTCAATAATCTAGATTACATAGTAATGATTCTAACACCCATGGAGTCTTGGTGCTGATCATGTTTTGCTCGTGAGAGAGGCTTAGTCAATGGGTCTCGCAACATTCAGATCCGTATGTATCTTGCAAATCTCTATGTCTCCCACTTGGACTTGGTCCCGAATGGAATTGAAGCGTCTCTTGATGTGCTTGGTCCTCTTGTGAAATCTGGATTCCTTTGCCAAGGCAATTGCACCAGATTGTCACAGAAGATCTTCATTGGTCCCGATGCACTAGGTATGACACCTAGATCGGAAATGAACTCCTTCATCCGGACTCCTTCATTCGCCGCTTGAAGCAGCTATGTACTCCGCTTCACATGTAGATCCCGCCACGACGCTTTGTTTAGAACTGCACCAACTTACAGCTCCACCGCTTAATAAAAACACGATCCGGTTTGCGATTTAGAATCGTCGGGATCGGTGTCAAAGCTTGCATCGACGTAACCATTTACGACTAGCTCCTTGTCACCTCCATATACGAGAAACATATCCTTAGTCCTTTTCGTATTTCAGATGTTCTTGACCGCTGTCGATGATCCACTCTGGATTACTTTGGTACCTTCCCGCCAAGCTTATTGCTAAGCATACGTCGTGTCTAGTACACAGATTGCATACATGATAGAGCCTATGGCTGAAGCATAGGGAACATTTTTCATTTTCTCTCTATCTTCTGCTGTGGTCGGGCATTGAGTTCGACTCAACTTCACACCTTGTAGCACATGCAAGAATCCTTTCTTTGCCTGATCCATATTGAACTTTTTCAAAATCTTGTCAAGGTATGTGCTTTGTGAAAGTCCTATTAAGCGTCTTGATCTATCTCTATAGATCTTGATGCCTAATATGTAAGCAGCTTCACCGAGGTCTTTCATCGAAAAACTTTTATTCAAGTATCCCTTTATGCTATCCAGAAATTCTATATCATTTCCAATTAATAATATGTCATCAACATATAAAACTAGAAATGCTACAGAGCTCCCACTCACTTTCTTGTAAATACTGAGCTTCTCCAAAAGTCTCAGATAAAACCATATGCTTTGATCACACTATCAAAACGTTTATTCCAACTCCGAGATGCTTGCACCAGTCCATAAATGGAACGCTGGAGCTTGCACACTTTGTCAAGACCTTTTGGATCAACAAAACCTTACGGCTGCATCATATACAACTCTTCTTCTAGAAATCCATTCAAGAATGCAGTCTTGACATCCATTTGCCAAATTTCATAATCATGAAATGCAGCAATAGCCAACATGATTCGGACAGACTTAAGGATCGCTACGGGTGAGAAAGTCTCATCGTAGTCAACCCCTTGAACTTGTCGAAAACCTTTTGCAACATGTCGAGCTTTATAGACAGTAACATTAACATCAACGTCAGTCTTCTTCTTAAAGATCCATTTATTCTCAATGGCTTGCCGATCATTGGGCAAGTCAACCAAAGTCCATACTTTGTTTTCATACATGGATCCCATCTCAGATTTCATGGCTTCCGGCCATTTTGCGGAATCTGGGCTCATCATCGCTTCCTCATAGTTCGTAGGTTCATCATGGTCAAGTAACATGACTTCCAGAATAGGATTACCGTACCATTCTGGTGCGGATCTTACTCTGGTAGACCTACGAGGTTCAGCAGATACTTGATCTGAAGTTTCATGATCAATATCATTAGCTTCCTCACTAATTGGTGTAGTTGTCACGGGAACCGGTTCTCGTGATGAACTACCTTCCAATAAGGGAGTAGATATAGTTATCTCATCAAGTTCTACTTTCCTCCCACTCACTTCTTTCGAGAGAAACTCCTTCTCTAGAAAGGATCCATTCTTAGCAACGAATGTCTTGCCTTCGGATCTGTGATAGAAGGTGTACCCAACAGTCTCTTTTGGGTATCCTATGAAGACACATTTCTCCGATTTGGGTTCGAGCTTATCTGGTTGAAGTTTCTTCACATAAGCATCGCAGCCCCAAACTTTAAGAAACGACAACTTTGGTTTCTTGCCAAACCACAGTTCATAAGGCGTCGTCTCAGCGGATTTTGATGGTGCCCTATTTAACGTGAATGCGGCCGTCTCTAAAGCATAACCCCAAAACGATAGCGGTAAATCGGTAAGAGACATCATAGATCGCACCATATCAAGTAAAGTACGATTATGACGTTCGGACACACCATTTCGTTGTGGTGTTCCGTGGCGTGAGTTGCGAAACTATTCCGCATTGTTTCAAATGTAAACCAAACTCGTAACTCAAATATTCTCCTCCACGATCAGATCGTAGAAACTTTATTTTCTTGTTACGATGATTTTCTACTTCACTCTGAAATTCTTTGAACTTTTCAAATGTTTCAGACTTGTGCTTCATTAAGTAGATATAGCCATATCTGCTCAAATCATCTGTGAAGGTGAGAAAATAACGATATCCGCCACGAGCGTCAACATTCATCGGGCCACATACATCTGTATGTATGATTTCCAACAAATCTGTTGCTCTCTCCATAGTTCCGGAGAACGGTGTTTTAGTCATCTTGCCCATGAGGCACGGTTCGCAAGTACCAAGTGATTCATAATCAAGTGATTCCGAAGTCCATCAAGATGGAGTATGCGTTTTACACCGATATGACCTAAACGGCGATTACCACAAATAAGTTGCACTATCATTATCAACTCTGCATCTTTTGGCTTCAACATTATGAATATGTGTATCACTACTATCGAGATTCAATAAAATAGACCACTCTTCAAGGGTGCATGACCATAAAAGATATTACTCATATAAATAGAACAACCATTATTCTCGATTTAAATGAATAACCGTCTCGCATTAAACAAGATCCAGATATAATGTTCATGCTCAACGCAGCACCAAATAACAATTATTCAGGTCTAAAATTAATCCCGATGGTAGATGTAGAGGTAGTGTGCCGATCGCGATCACATCGACTTTGGAACCGCTTTCCCACGCGCATCATCACCTCGTCCTGGCGATTCTCGCTTATTCCGTAGTCCTGCTTGAGTTGCAAATATTAGCAATGAACCAGATCAAATACCAGTGCTACTACGAGCTCTAGTTAGGTACACATCAATAACATGTATATCACACATACCTTTGTTCACTTTGCCATCCTTCTTGTCCGCCAAACACTTGGGGCAGTTCCGCTTCCATGACGATGCGCTTGCGGTAGAAGCACTCGAGCCAGTGCTTAGGTCCATACTTGGGTTTCTTCTCTTGAGCAGCAACTTGCTTGCCGTTCTTTTGAAGTTCCCTTCTTCTTCCCTTTGCCCTTCTTCTTGAAACTAGTGGTCTTGTTGACCATCAACACTTGATGCTCCTTCTTGATTTCTACCTCCGCTGCTTTCAAAGATCGCGAAGAGCTCGGAATTGTCTTGTTCATCCCTTGCATATTATAGTTCATCACAAAGCTTTTGTAGCTTGGTGGCGTGATTGAAGAATTACATCAATGACACTATCATCGTGAAGATTAACTCCCAGTTGAATCAAGTGATTGTTATACCCGACATTCGAGTATATGTTCACCGATGTAATTATTCTCCTCCATCTTGCAGCTATAGAACTTATTGGAGACCTCATATCTCTCAATCCGGGCATTTGCTTGAAATATTAACTTCAACTCTTGGAATATCTCATATGCTCCATGACGCTCAAAACATCGTTGAAGACCGGTTCTAAGCCGTAAAGCATGGCACATCGAACTATAGAGTAGTCATCGACTTTGCTCGCCAGACGTTCTTAACGTCGTCGGTTACATCGATGGCGGCACGGCACCCAGCGGTGCTTCCAGACGTAACTCTTACGTGCAGCAATGAGGATAATCCTCGAGTTACGGACCCGATCCGTGTAATTGCTACCATCATCTTTCAACTTTGCTTTCTCAAGGAACGCATTAAAATTCAACGGAACAACAAAGACGAGCCATCTATCTACAAACAAACATAGACAAGCAAGATACTATCGGTACTAAGTTCATGATAAATTTAAGTTCAATTAATCATATTACTTAAGAACTCCCACTTAGACAGACATCTCTCTAGTCATCTAAGTGATCACGTGATCCAAATCAACTAAACCATAACCGATCATCACGTGAGATGGAGTAGTTTTCAATGGTGAACATCATTATGTTGATCATATCTACTATATGATTCACGCTCGACCTTTCGGTCTCTGTGTTCCGAGGCCATATCTGCATATGCTAGGCTCGTCAAGTTTAACCTGAGTATTCTGCGTGTGCAAAACTAGCTTGCACCCGCTGTAGATGGACGTAGAGCTTATCACACCCGATCATCACGTGGTGTCTCGGCATGACTAACTTTGGCAACGGTGCATACTCAGGGAGAACACTTCTTAATAATTTTAGTGAGAGATCATCTTAAAATGCTACCGTCAATCAAAGCAAGATAAGATGCATAAAGGATAAACATCACATGCAATCAATATAAGTGATATGATATGGCCATCATCATCTTGTGCTTGTGATCTCCATCTTCGAAGCACCTTCATGACCACCATCGTTACCGGCACGACACCTTGATCTCCATCGTAGCATCGTTGTCATTTACGCCATCTATTGCTTCTACGACTATCGCTACCGCTTAGTGATAAAGTAAAGCAATTACAGGGCATTTGCATTTCATACAATAAAGCGACAACCATATGGCTCCAGCCAGTTGCCGATAACTTCGGTTACAAAACATGATCATCTCATACAATAAAATATAGCATCATGTCTTGACCATATCACATCACAACATGCCCTGCAAAAACAAGTTAGACGTCCTCTACTTTGTTGTTGCAAATCTTACATGGCTGCTACGGGCTTAGCAAGAACCGTTCTTACCTACGCATCAAAACCACAACGATAGTTTGTCAAATAGACTCCGTTTTAACCTTCACAAGGACCGGGCGTAGCCATACTCGGTTCAACTAAAGTGAGAGAGACAGACACCCGCCAGCCACCTTTAAGCACGAGTGCTCGTAACGGTGAAACCAGTCTCGCGTAAGCGTCGCGTAATGTCGGTCCGGCCGCTTCATCTCACAATACCATGAACCAAAGTATGACATGCTTTGGTAGGCAAGATGACTTATATCGTCCACAACTCACTTGTGTTCTACTCGTGCATATAACATCAACGCATAAAACCTAGGCTCGGATGCCACTATTGGGGAACGTAGTAATTTCAAAAATTTCCTACGCACACGCAAGATCATGGTGATGCATAGCAACGAGAGGGAGAGTGTTGTCTCGCACCCTCGTAGACCAAAGCGAAGCGTTGACGCAACATAGAGGAAGTAGTCGTACGTCCTCCCGGTCCAACCGATCCAAGCACCGTTACTCCGGCACCTCCGAGTTCTTGACACACGTACAGCTCGATGACGCACCCCCGATCTCCAATCCAGCAGAGGCGCGGGGGGGAGTTCCGTCAGCACGACGGCGTGGTGACGATCTTGATGTTCTCCTGTCGCAGGGCTTCGCCTAAGCACCACTACAATATGACCGAGGTGTAATATCGTGGAGGGGGGCACCGCACACGGCTAAGGAACGATCTCAATGATCAACTTGTGTGTCTAGGGTGCCCCTACCCCAGATATAAAGAAGGGAGGGAGGAGGAGGCCGGCCCCAAGGGTGGCGCACCCTAGGGGGCAATCCTACTCCAAGTAGGTTTGGCCCCCCCCCTTTCCTATTCGGAGTAGGAGAAGGAAGGAAGAGGGGAGGAGAGAAGGAAAGGGGGGGCCGGCCCCCTTCCCAACTCGGATTGGGCTTGGGGGCGCCCCCCTTGCTCCTTCTCCTCCCTTCCACTAAGGCCCAATAAGGCCCATATACTTACCGGGGGGTTCCGGTAACCTCCCGGAGCTCCGGTATATTCCCAAACTCTCCCGGAACCTTTCCGGTGTCCAAATATAGTCGTCCAATATATCAATCTTTATGTATCGACCATTTCGAGACTCCTCGTCATGTCCGTGATCACATCCGGGACTCCGAACAACCTTCGGTACATCAAAATACATAAACTCATAATATAACTGTCATCGAAACCTTAAGCGTGCGGACCCTACGGTTCGAGAACAATGTAGACATGACCGAGACACGTCTCCGGTCAATAACCAATAGCGGGACCTGGATGCCCATATTGGTTCCTACATATTCTACGAAGATCTTTATCGGTCAAACTGCACAACAACATACGTTGTTCCCTTTGTCATCGGTATGTTACTTGCCCGAGATTTGATCGTCGGTATCCAATACCTAGTTCAATCTCATTACCGGCATGTCTCTTTACTTGTTCCGTAATACATCATCTCATAACTAACTCATTAGTTACATGCTTGCAAGGCTTAGGTGATGAGTATTACCGAGAGGGCCCAGAGATACCTCTCCGACAATCGGAGTGACAAATCCTAATCTCGAATTATGCCAACTCAACATGTACCTTCGGAAACACCTGTAGAGCACCTTTATAATCACCCGATTCGTTGTGACGTTTGGTAGCACACAAAGTGTTCTTCCGTAAACGGAGTTGCACAATCTCATAGTTGCGGAACTTTGTATAAGTCATGAAGAAAGCAATAGCAGTATACTAAACGATCAAGTGCTAGGCTAACAAAATGGGTCATGTCAATCACATCATTCTTCTAATGATGTGATCCCACTAATCAAATGACAACACATGTCTATGGTCAGGAAACATAACCATCTTTGATTAATGAGCTAGTCAAGTAGAGGCATACTAGTGACTATAGTTTTGTCTATGTATTCACACATGTATTATGTTTCCGGTTAATACAATTCTAGCATGAATAATAAACATTTATCATGATATGAGGAAATAAATAATAACTTTATTATTGCCTCTAGGGCATATTTCCTTCAGTCTCCCACTTGCACTAGAGTCAATAATCTAGATTACATAGTAATGATTCTAACACCCATGGAGTCTTGGTGCTGATCATGTTTTGCTCGTGAGAGAGGCTTAGTCAATGGGTCTGCAACATTCAGATCCGTATGTATCTTGCAAATCTCTATGTCTCCCACTTGGACTTGGTCCCGAATGGAATTGAAGCGTCTCTTGATGTGCTTGGTCCTCTTGTGAAATCTGGATTCCTTTGCCAAGGCAATTGCACCAAGATTGTCACGAAAGATCTTCATTGGTCCCGATGCACTAGGTATGACACCTAGATCGGAATGAACTCCTTCATCCAGACTCCTTCATTCGCTGCTTCAGAAGCAGCTATGTACTCCGCTTCACATGTAGATCCCGCCACGACGCTTTGTTTAGAACTGCACCAACTTACAGCTCCACCGTTTAGTAAAAACACGATCCGGTTTGCGATTTAGAATCGTCCGGATCGATGTCAAAAAGCTTGCATCGGCGTAACCATTTACGACTAGCTCCTTTTCACCTCCATATCGAGAAACATATCCTTAGTCCTTTTCAGGTATTTCAGGATGTTCTTGACCGCTGTCCAGTGATCCACTCCTGGATTACTTTGGTACCTTCCTGCCAAGCTTATTGCTAAGCATACGTCAGGTCTGGTACACAGCATTGCATACATGATAGAGCTTATTGCTAAGCATACGTCAGGGCTACTCTGCCACCAATTTTCAGCCCAACAAGAAGAGTTCATAGCAATGTAGAGAATGCTGAGGCAGAAGAAGAGCATGGAGAAGCTGAGGCAGAAGCAGAGCATGGAGAAGTTCAACTAGAAGCAGAGGCAGGAAAAGGAGAGGAAGCAGAGACACATGTGGCACCTATTCCTATTCAAGTTGTGTATCCTGATTGTGATGAGGAGGAGGATGTCAACCAGTTTGAGTTTGTTAAGAGGGCATCAGTTGAGACAGAGGATAGTAATCAAAGAGATGAAGAACATGCAGAGCTAGAAGGTGATGCAGGTGGAAATCTAAGAGTGAGGAGGAGTGCCAGGCAAAACCAGATGAACTATGCAATGGAAGAAGAGGATGGAGCAAGTGATAGTGATGATGAAGATTATGAACCTGATATGCTTGTGGACAGTGACAATGAGATAGGACATGATGATGATGATTTATATGCAGATAATGTAGATGAGGATGAACCTGAGTAGAGAGATGAAAAGAAATCAAATGAGAAAGCAAAGCAAAAAGGGAAAGATAGAGTAGTTCCTACCAAACAACAGAAAGGGAAACAAGCATACCACTCTGATGAAGACATGTCAGGGAATGATGATTTGTGGGCTCCTGATTCAGATGATGAAGAGATCAATTTGAAGTTCAAATCCTTCAGAGAAGAGGATCTTCATAAGCCAACGTTTCATGTTGGGCAGGTGTTTGAGAGTGTAGAGCTATTAAGGACTGCCATCAAAGAGTACTCATGTCAGAACAGAGTTGATATCAAGTTGCCTGTGAATGACAGGAAGAGGTTGAAAGCAAAGTGTGATGAAGACTGCACATGGTACTTGTGAGCATCATATGACAATAGGACTACGACTTTCATGGTGAAAAGATATGTGAGTGAGCACACATGCAACAAGAAGTGGAAGATTAGGGCTTTCACTGCTAAATTCCTAGCACATAAGTACCTAGAGATGTTCAGAGCTGATCAAGACATGAACCTTATGAATTTTTCTAGGGTTGTTTAGAAAGAATGGCATATGACACCAGGCAGGATGAAGTTGCAGAGAGCTAGAAGGATGGCAATGAAAAAATTATATGGTGATGAAGAAGGGCAGTACAAGCTTCTTCGGAATTATGCTAATGAAGTCAGGAGAAGCAACCCTGGCTCATCATTTTATGTCTCACTTGATGAGAATGCAAGGTTCCACAAGCTATATATGTGTCTGGATGCTTGCAAGAGAGGATTCCTTTTGGGTTGCAGGCCAGTGATCTTCCTTGATGGCTGCCACATAAAAACAAGGTACAGAGGTCAACTACTTGCAGCTGTTGGTGTAGATCCAAATTGCATCTTTCCAATAGCAATTGCTGTTGTTGAAGTGGAGGACACCCCTAACTGGGTGTGATTCTTTTGGTCGATGATCATGTTTGGTCTTCTTCTCATGCCAAATTTAGTCCAATTGAGCAGTTTAATGCCATTTTCTCTTCTATTATGCGGATCACATATTGGGATTTCACATTCAAAGCTGGTACTTCTTATTGTACCAAGAAACTGTAGATGATCATTAGCAATATGATGATTGATAACCCGCAAGTATACGGGATAGTTGTAGCCTCTTTCGATAAGTAAGAGTGTCGAACCCAACGAGGAGCTAAAGGTAGAACAAATACTCTCTCAAGTCCTATCGACCACTGATACGACTCTACGCACGCTTGACGTTCTCTTTACCTAGAACAGGTATGAAACTAGAAGTACTTTGTAGGTGTGATAGGATAGGTTTGCAAGATAATAAAGAACACGTAAATAAAAAGTAGGGGCTGTTTAGATAAAAATGCAATAAAGTAAATATAGAGAGTGTGGAAAAGTGGTGGTAGGAGTTGTGGAATTGTCCCTAAGCAATTGACTACATTACTAGACCGGTAATCACTATTGCAATTCTATTTGAGGGAGAGGCATAAGCTAACGTACTTTCTCTACTTGGATCATATGCACTTATGATTGGAACTCTAGCAAGCATCCGCAACTACTAAAGATTCATTAAGGTAAAACCCAACCATAGCATTAAAGCATCAAGTCCCCTTTATCCCATATGCAACAATCCCCTTAATCGGGTTTGTGTTTCAGTCACTCACGCAGCCCACTATAAGCGAATCATGAACGCATTGCATCACCCTACAGTGGGAATCCCTCACGCTTGTGCGACACGGAGGACACCATAGGAAAGCACCAATAATAAAACATGCAACTCAAACCAATCATAGCAATTCATCAATCACCGGTAGGACAATGAAAATCTACTCAGACATCATAGGATGGCAACACATCATTGGAAAATAATATGAACATAAAGCATCATGTTCAGGTAGAGGGTACAACGGGTTGTGCGAGAGTGGACCGCTGGATATAGAAGGGGGAAGGTGATGGAGATGTTGGTGAAGATGATGGAGGTGTTGGTGAAGATCGCGGTGATGATGATGGCCCCCGGCGGCGTTCCGGCATCACCGGAAGCAAGGGGGAGAGAGCCCCCCTTCTTCTTCTTCTTCTTCCTTGACCTCCTCCCTAGATGGGAGAAGGGTTTCCCCTCTGGTCCTTGGCTCCCATGGCTTGGGAGGGGCGAGAGCCCCTCCGAGATTGGATCTATCTCTCTGTTTCTGCGTTCTCAGATTCTTCCCCTTCACCGTTTCTTTTATACCTGGAGATCCGTAACTCCGATTGGGGTGAATCTTTCGCCCAGATTTTTCTCGTAAAATTAGATTTCTTGCGGTAAAATAAGAGCGTCAACCGTCTGACGGGTGGCCCACGAGATTCCAGGGCACGCTTCCTGTCTCGTGGCCACCCCGGACACCGTTTCGCGTTGATTCTTCCTCCGAAAAATCCCAAATATTCCAAAATAATTCTCCGTCCGCTTTTATCCCGTTTGGATTCCGTTTGATATTGGGTTTCCGCGAAACGTAAAACATGCAACAAACAGGAACTGGCACTTGGCACTGGATCAATATGTTAGTCCCAAAAATAGTATAAAAAATTGCCAAAAGTATATGAAAGTTGAAGAATATTGGCGTGAAACAATCAAAAATTATAGATACGACGGAGACGTATCAGCATCCCCAAGCTTAATTCCTGCTTGTCCTCGAGTAGGTAAATGATGAAAAGATAATTTTTGATGTGGAATGCTACCTAGCATAATCTTGATCATATGTCTAATCATGGCATGAATATTAAGACACGAGTGTTTCAAAGCAATAGTCTATCATTTGACGTAAAAAACAATAATACTTCGAGCGTACCAATAAAGCAATCATGTCTTTTCAAAACAACAAGGCAAAAGCAAGCTTATCCCTACAAAATCATATAGTTTGGCCATGCTTCATTTTCGTCACACAAAATGCCCCCATCATGCACAACCCCGATGACAAGCCGAGCAATTGGTTCATACTTTTTAACGCGCTTCAGCTTTTTCAACCCTCACGCAATACATGAGCGCAAGCCATGGATATAGCACTATAGGCGGAATAGAATATAATGATGGAGGTTATGTGGAGAAGACAAAAAAAGGAGAAAGTCTCACATCAACGCGGCTAATCAACGGGCTATGGAGATGCCCATCAATTGATGTCAATGCGAGGAGTATGGATTGCCATGCAATGGATGCACTAAGAGCTATAAGTGTATGAAAGCTCAATAAAAGAAACTAAGTGGGTGTGCATCCAACTTGCTTGCTCATGAAGACCTAGGGCATTTGAGGAAGCCCATCGTTGGAATATACAAGCCAAGTTCTATAATGAAAATTCCCACTAGTATATGAAAGTGATAACATAGGAGACTCTCTATATGAAGAACATGGTGCTACTCTGAAGCACAAGTGTGGAAAAAGGATAGTAACATTGCCCGTTTTCTTTTTTCTTTTTTTTCTTTCTTTTTTTCTTTTTGGGTGGGCTTCTTTGGCCCCCTTTTTTATTTAGGCTTCTTTGACCTTTCCTTTTTCTTTTCTTTTTTTTTCTTCTTTTTTTATGGGGCAATGTTCAATAATGATGATCATCACACTTTTATTTACTTACAACTCGATATTACAACTCGATACTGGAACAAAGATATCACTCTATATGAATACTTCCGGCGGTGTACCGGGATATGCAATGATCTAGCGTAGCAATGACATAAAAAAATAGACAAGCCATGAAAACAACATGCTAGCTATCTTACGATCATGCAAAGCAATATGAAAATGAATGCTCAAGTCATGTATATGATGATGATGAAAGTTGCATGGCAATATATCTCGGAATGGCTATGGAAATGCCATGATAGGTAGGTATGGTGGCTGTTTTGAGGAAGATATAAGGAGGCTTATGTGTGATAGAGCGTATCATATCACGGGGTTTGGATACACCGGCGAAGTTTGCACCAACTCTCGAGGTGAGAAAGGGCAATGCACGGTACCGAAGAGGCTAGCAATGATGGAAAGGTAAAAGTGCGTATAATCCATGGACTCATGCTACGTCTCGAGCTAGCGTTGGTTTTCCCCGAAGAGGAGGGGGTGATGCAGCACAGTAGCGTAAGTATTTCCCTCAGTTTTTGAGAACCAAGGTATCAATCCAGTAGGAGGTCACGCGCAAGTCCCTCGTACCTGCACAAAACGATAGCAACTCGTAACCAACGCTTAGGGGTTGTCAATCCCTTCACGGTTACTTATGAGAGTGAGATCTGATAGAGATAATATTTTTGGTATTTTTGATAGATAGATGCAAGGTAAAAAGTAAAGGCAAAGTAAAAACAAAGCAAGTAAATAAAGTGATATAGATTGATATGATGAGAATAGACCCGGGGGCCATAGGTTTCACTAGTGGCTTCTCTCAAGAGCATAAGTATTCTACGGTGGGTGAACAAATTACTGTTGAGCAATTGACAGAATTGAGCATAGTTATGAGTATATCTAGGCAATGATCATGTATATAGGCATCACGTCCGTGACAAGTAGATCGAAACGATTCTGCATCTACTACTATTACTCCACTCATCGACCGCTATCCAACATGCATCTAGAGTATTAAGTTAAAAACAGAGTAACACCTTAAGCAAGATGACATGATGTAGAGGGATAAATTCATGCAATATGATAAAAACCCCATCTTGTTATCCTTGATGGCAACAATACAATACGTGCCTTGCAACTCTTTCTGTCACTAAGTAAGGACACCGCAAGATTGAACCCAAAGCTATGCACTTCTCCCATTGCAAGAACTACCAATCTAGTTGGCCAAACCAAACGGATAATTCGAAGAGACTTGCAAAGATAACTCAATCATACATAAAAGAATTCAGAGAAGAATCAAATATTATTCATAGATAAGTTGGACCATAAACCCACAATCCATCGGTCTCAACAGACACACCGCAAGAAGAAGATTACATCGAATAGATCTCCACAAGAGAGGGGGAGAACATTGTATTGAGATCCAAAAAGAGAGAAGAAGCCATCTAGCTACTAGCTATGGACCCGAAGGTCTAAAGTAAACTACTCACACTTCATCGGAGGGGCTATGGTGATGATGTAGAAGCCCTCCGTGGTGGATGCCCCCTCCGGCGGAGCTCCGGAACAGGCCCCAAGATGGGATCTCGTGGATACAGAAGGTTGCAGCGGTGGAATTAGGTTTTTGGCTCCATCCTTGGTCTAATGGGGGTACGTAGGTATATATAGGAGGAAGGAGCACGTCGGTGGAGCTTCGAGGGGCCCACGAGGCAGGGGGGCGCGCCCAGGGGGGAGGGCGCGCCCTCCACCCTCGTGACCGCCTCGTGGCTTTCTTGACGGAGGGTCCGAGTCTCCTGGATCTTATCTGATGAGAAAATCACGTTCCCGAAGGTTTCATTCCGTTTGGACTCCGTTTGATATTCCGTTTCCTCGAAATACTGAAATAGGCAAAAACAACAATTCTGGGCTGGGCCTCCGGTTAATAGGTTAGTCCCAAAAATAATATATAAAAGTGGAAAATAAAGCCCATTATAGTCCAAAACAGTAGATAAAGTAGCATGGAGCAATAAAAAATTATAGATACGTTGGAGACGTATCAACTCACATTAGTCATAAAGAACTCATATACTTATTGCAAAAGTTTATTAGCCCTCGAAGCAAATTACTACTACACATGCCCCTAGGGGGATAGATTGGTAGGAAAAGACCATCGCTCGTCTCCGACCGCCACTCATAAGGAAGACAATCAAAGAAACACCCTATGCTTCAAATTTGTCACACAACGGTTACCATACGTGCATGCTACGGGACTTGCAAACCTCAACACAAGTGTCTCTATAATCCACAACACCCACTAGCATGACTCTAATATCACCATCTTTATATCGCAAAACTATTGCAAGGAATCAAACATATCATATTCAGCGATCTACAAGTTTATGTGCGATTTTATGACTAACCATGTGAATGACCAATTCCTGTCATCTCTCTAAATAGATATAAGTGAATCAAGAGAGTTTAATTCTTTCTACAAAAGATATTCCCACGATCTAATAAGTATAAGTGAAGCAAAAGAGTATTCTACAAATGGCGGTTTTCTATGTGAAGAAAAACAGGCAATCCAAACTTCAATGATATAAGTGAAGCACATGAAGCATTCTATAAAGCCATACTCAAAAGATTTAAGTGAAGTGCAATGAGCATTCTATAAATCAACCAAGGACTATCTCATACCAGCATGGTGCATAAAATAAAAATGAAAACTAAATGCAAAAGACGCTCCAAGACTTGCACATAATGCATGAACGAAATGAATCCGAAAACACACCGATACTTGTTGAAGAAAGAGGGGATGCCTTCTGGGGCATCCCCAAGCTTAGACGCTTGAGTCTCCTTGAATATTTACTTGGGATGCCTCGGGCATCCCCAATCTTGAGCTCTTGCCTCTCTTCCTTTTCCTCATATCGAGACCTCCTCGTTTAGACACTTCATCCACACAAAACTTCAACAGAAAACTCGGTAAGATCCGTTAGTATAATAAAGCAAATCACCACTCTAAGTACTGTTGAAAACCAATTCATATTTTGTTTTTGCATTGTTTCTACTGTAATATAACTTTTCCGTGGCTTAATCCACTGATACAAATTGATAGATTCATCAAAACAAGCAAACTATGCATCAAAAACAGAATCTGTCAAAAACAGAACAGTTTGCAGCAATCTGAAAATCCATCATACTTATGGTACCCCAAAAATTCTACCAAAATTAAGATAAATAAAAAAGTTGTATAGCAAGACAGTGCAAAAGGAATCAGAACCAATTGAGATTCCAGTTCAAAATGTAAAATCGCACACTACAGCCAAAGTTTCTGTCCTGCACCGTACAAACCAACAAGCATTGTAAACATCCTAAAGGCAAACCTTGGCACATTATTTTTATAATACTATGGAATTATACAAGGGGATAATTATTTTTGTTGAATTTTTTTTTTGTAATTAAGATTCACAAAGTTTCCGTGAGCATGAACAAAGTTCAAGGCTAGCTCCCACTTCAACAATGCTTGTCTCTCTCACTTTCACTTCCCTTTTTGAAAAGTGTTATGTTTCCCTCTTTATTTTTTTTAAAACTATATAAAAGCACTCAACAGAAATAAATGACTCTCTAAAACTTCTGGGTTGTCTCCCTGGCAACGCTTTCTTTAAAGCCATTAAGCTAGGCATATAGTGCTCAAGTAATGGATCCACCCGGATCCCAAGGTATATCAAAGCCAATTTTAATTAACAATGATTTGTAATTTAGTAGTGAGCACAAAGTAACATATATCAAGCAACAACGAAGTCTAACTCTCTTCCTATGCATCGGCATGTCATAAAAGAACAATTCATGCACACATAGTAAAGGCCAATGCATAGTATAAGCAGTTGCTTGCAATTCTATCGTGTTGGAAACATAGAGAGGTAGATACATAGTTCCTCTCTCATAATAATTGCAAGTAGTAGCAGCAAGCACATGCATATCACATTCATCAAAATCATCATGTGCAATGGTAAAAGGCAACCCATCAATATAATCCTTACTAAGCGCAAACTTCTCCGATATAGTGTAGTCGGGAGAATTCAAAAAGATAATAGGACTATCATGCGTGGGTGCAATAGCAACAATTTCATGTTTAACATAAGAACTATAGCAAGTCCATCTCCATAAGCATAATTCATATTGGCATCTTGGCCACAAGCATAGCAAGCATCATCAAAAAGGGATATTTCAAGAGAGTCAACAGGATCATAGCAATCATCATAGCAATCATCCTTCGGTAAGCATGAAGGGGAATTAAATAATGTATGAGTTGGAGGGTTACTCTCATTAGAAGGTGGGCACGGGTAGCTAATCCGCTCTTCCTCCTTTTGTTCTTCGCTCTCCTCATCATCTTTTTCATCCAATGAGCTCAATGTTTCATCAATTTCTTCTTCCACAGCTTCCTGCAAAATATTAGTCTCTTCTTGGACAGCGGAGAAGTCCTCAATATATGGTTTAACATAGGCATTAGAAGCATAATTATCATAACAATATTGAAATATGGCAAAATTTTCAGATTTGTAAAGAGTAGCATCATACTTTTCAATCAAAGAGGCAATCTCATAAGCACCTTTAAAAGCAACAAATTCTTCAATTTGTTGAACATCATAGTAATTGTAAACACCCTTAGCATACGAAGATACGATTCCATTATCACTAAACAAGCATTGATAGGGTAGGTGTTTCTTAGGATCTTCAGAACAACAAGTAAACTCATATATTTCACATAAATTCCAAGCATAGCATTGCAAACGTTGAATTTGATCCCATAATAGTTTCCCTTTTCAGATATACGGTGTCGCACAAAACAAGCATGCTCATCTAAAGATTTGCCCTCAACTAAACTGGTGGGGGTTTCAGCACGAGCACAAAGGGATCGAAGATGATCCAAGTAAAAAGCTTCAGGAGTGTGATAGATTTTGAGTGGTTCTTCAACCACTGGTTCAGTAGGTACAACTATTTTTTTTTTGTATTTTGCGTTTCCTACCCATAGCTAAAGATAGAAAACAACTAAGAACAGCAGATAAAAATTACTTCGTGATAAAGCAAACAAGCACACACGAGAATATTCACCCCACGCTATGACTCCCCGACAACGGCGCCAGAAAAAGGTCTTGATAACCCACAAGTATACGGGATAGTTGTAGCCTCTTTCGATAAGTAAGAGTGTCGAACCCAACGAGGAGCTAAAGGTAGAACAAATACTCTCTCAAGTCCTATCGGCCACTGATACGACTCTACGCACGCTTGACGTTCGCTTTACCTAGAACAAGTATGAAACTAGAAGTACTTTGTAGGTGTGTTAGGATAGGTTTGCAAGATAATAAAGAACACGTAAATAAAAAGTAGGGGCTATTTAGATAAAGATGCAATAAAGTAAATATAGCGAGTGTGGAAAAGTGGTGGTAGGAGTTGTGGAATTGTGCCTAAGCAATTGACTACATTACTAGACCGGTAATCACTATTGTAATTCTATTTGAGGGGGAGGCATAAGCTAACATACTTTCTCTACTTGGATCATATGCACTTATGATTGGAACTCTAGCAAGCATCCGCAACTACTAAAGATTCATTAAGGTAAAACCCAACCATAGCATTAAAGCATCAAGTCACCTTTATCCCATACTCAACAATCCCCTTAATCAGGTTTGTGTTTCAGTCACTCACGCAGCCCACTATAAGCGAATCATGAACGCATTGCAACACCCTACAGCGGGAATCCCTCACGCTTGCGCGACACGGAGGGCACCATAGGACAGCACCAATAATAAAACATGCAACTCAAACCAATCATAGCAATTCATCAATCACCGGTAGGACAATGAAAATCTACTCAGACATCATAGGATGGCAACACATCATTGGAAAATAATATGAAGCATAAAGCACCATGTTCAAGTAGAGGGTACAGCGGGTTGCGGGAGAGTGGACCGCTGGATATAGAAGGGGGAAGGTGATGGAGATGTTGGTGAAGATGATGGAGGTGTTGGTGAAGGTCGCGGTGATGATGATGGCCCCCGGCGGCGTTCCGGCGCCATCGGAAGCAAGGGGGAGAGAATCCCCCTTCTTCTTCTTCTTCCTTGACCTCCTCCCTAGATGGGAGAGGTGTTTCCCCTCTGGTCCTTGGCTCCCATGGCTTGGGAGGGGCGAGAGCCCCTTCGAGATTGGATCTATCTCTCTGTTTCTGCGTTCTCAGATTCTTCCCCTTCACCGTTTCTTTTATATCTGGAGATCCGTAACTACGATTGGCGTGAATCTTTCGCCCATATTTTTCTCGTAAAATTAGCTTTCTTGTGGCAAAATAAGAGCGTAAACCGCCTTACGGGTGGCCCACGAGAGTCCATGGTGCGCCCAGGGGGGAGGGCGCGCCCCCCTGCCTCGTGGCCACCCCGGACACCGTTTCGCGTTGATTTCCTCCGGAAAATCCCAAATATTCCAAAATAATTCTCCATCCGTTTTTATCCCGTTTGGATTCCGTTTGATATTGGGTTTCTGCGAAACATACATGCAACAAACAGGAACTGGCACTGGGCACTAGATCAATATGTTAGTCCCAAAAATAGTATAAAAAGTTGCCAAAAGTATATGAAAGTTGAAGAATATTGGCATGGAACAATCAAAATTTATATATATGACGGAGACGTATCAATGAATGGCACTGCACATTCAAAGAAACTGCTTATTGTACAAAGAAACTACTTAACACTGCCACTTAACTTTGCCAGTTAGAACAGCACATGAACAATCATCTACATTGCCACTTAACAGTCATCTACTTCAAC
Organism: Aegilops speltoides; assembly: GCA_021437245.1. Taxonomy (NCBI): domain Eukaryota; kingdom Viridiplantae; phylum Streptophyta; class Magnoliopsida; order Poales; family Poaceae; genus Aegilops; species Aegilops speltoides. Next base: position 468,114,449 of record CM038146.1, on the reverse strand, counting down.
ATTGCCACTTGATAAAGGATCACCAGCACAAAGAACAATTGGCAATATCATGGTTCATAATGGAAAGAAACTGGACTGATCAATTGACAATTAGAACAACACAAAGTATTGACATTGCCACTTAACTTTCCATTGCATCATGCTGAAACCATTACAAGATAGGACACACACTAACATCAGGGTTCACCACAATTCAACACAACCATTACAAGACATGACACAAAATAACTAACACCAAAACCTAGCAACACCAGGACATCATCTTCTTCACTTCTTCAGCATGATCACCACCAGTGCTGCAACACCTAGCAACACCACAACACCAACCAGCATCTTCATGACCATCACCAGCTCTCTCCCAAGCATCATCAGTGCAGCAGCTTGCTGCTTGGTCATCAGATTGGCAGTTCCATCTACTGCCTGCTCATTCTTCTTCAAAACCTTCTTAACATTACTGACAGATCCATTCATATAGAACAGTTCTTGTGCTTTCAGTAGTTCCTCCATGCGTTCCTCAGCCGCACCAATAGCATCCACTGCCGCATTGCCAGTGAGATACTGCTTCTCAACTAGGTGCTCAACATACTCCAACTCCCACCTCCAGAAATCACAAGTGACCTATCCAAACCACAGATGAATGTGGTGAAAAAATCTTCAATCTTTGGATCCAGAACATAAACCAAATCATATCAAGAATGTAAATTGAACAACATAACTTACCCATGCTTCTGGCACTTGTAGAAGACCCATCTATCATGCTTCTCTGTTGTGGAGATGTACATGCGCACCTTCTCCTTGCAGGTCGGGCAGCGGGCCAGCGGTAGCGCCAGTGCACGGCGGCGAACATCAGCGGAGGAGGAGCCGGCGGCAGACATGAGCACCAGAAGGCAAGGAACTACCCTCCTCGACGGCGGCGGCGAGGTGAGGCGGAGCAGAGCGACGGGAGGGAGGGAGGCGGAGCAGAGCGACGGGAGGGAGGGAGGCGGAGCAGAGCGACGGGAGGAAGGCAGAGCAAGGGATTTGACGGGAAGGAGCTGCGGGTTAGGGATTTGAGGATGGGGAATTTAGCGCTTTTACAAAAAAAACCTCCCTGCAAGATTGGCCGAATCAAAACGAACTACGTGGCGGCCAACAGTTGGTCAAACCCACCGCCTACCCACCGTGCACGTGCTACAGTGACCATATTTTCACGTCACATCGTATTCAGTGACCGTATCTAGCGTATTTCTAAGTTCAGTGACTGTATTGTGCTTCAGTCGCAACTACAGTGACCATTGTGCTTGACGGGCCTGCGCGCTCTGTACGGGCTATGCCTTGTAATGCGTCAGTAACATCTCATTTGGTCGGCCGTTCTTTAGCTGCGCGAGCTACTCTGGCTTTTGGTGGTGTAAGACTTATTGCTGTTACTCTGCCGTTGGGGCTTTATTAATTTAAAGCCGGACGCATCTGGCGTCTTCGTTCTAAAAAAAAACTACAGTGACCATGAGTGTATTTATCTCCAACCTAAAACTACGTCCGAAATCTAAAATACAATCCTGAACTACGAACCCGTGTAAACGCTCGACTTCCAAAACTGGACAAAGACAACCCAGGGTATTTTTTTGACTATTTTTAACCGGGTTTGACCAGTCAACTTCCCAGTTAGCACACTATTTTAACCGGGTTTGACCAGTCACTTCCCAGTTAGCGCCAACTCATACACCACATCACCATGCTCCTGAATTTAAAATATGCTTGTATTTTTTCTATCCACTTGGAAAAACTTGTTGGAACTTTCACAGATTGAATATATGGGTTCTGTGGAATTTTGAGATTTTTTCAAATTTTTCTGAATTTTTTTAAAAAGGGTTGTGTGAAAAAATTCTCAACAAGGCACTTAAAATATGTTTCCAGAATTTTAAAAAATCTTCAAAAATCTACACAACCCTTCCCTTAAATCTTGGAATGTTCCAACAAGTTCTGCCAAGTATAAAGACAATTAGAGCGAAAATTCATTATGGAGTACTAAACGAGTGTAAATTTCATGATGAAATATATTAACACGCGAGCTAAAAAGGGCAAAATCATGTTTAAAACAATGAACAGTGTGTGTTAACCGATTCTATCTTTCCTGTGTAGCTTGCATGTTAATATATCCCATGAAAATTACAAACATACAATATACATCCATATGAACATGTAAGATTGTTTTCAGATTTATTTAAAACTTGTAAATGCGCTTTTAAATTTAAAAAATAATAATGAGTTCACTGGAGCTCGAGCAGACAAATGCCGCACTCTAGGGAAAGCGGAAACCAAAGAAATATACGGCTGGCTTCTTGACACTTGGTTTTTGCAACGTGCCGATGACAATGGAGAACCCATGGGCAAGTCCTTGATAGAAAAGATTTTCAGTTCAAAACTTCATGTCATGGTAAGCGTAGAGATGCATTAGTTTTATTTACAGTTTTCTTTCAGGAAACGCACAAGTGTACCGTGTTGTCAAGAACCAGTTTCTCTTGCACGCCTCTTGTTATCATCTTCTACTCTTTTGATTTCAAACTCTCCTTAGATTCACCATCATCGCTCTCGTCCTTCACCCTTGTTTCAACTTCCACCTCCGCATCGACCGCAACAGCCTCACCGTCGTCCACCACATTCTCCGTGACATGCTCCTCCACCTCGACGTCGGGTTCCTTCTTGTCCCCTGGCTTCAGCGACACGTGGTGGAAGGTCTCCTGGATCTTCCCGACGCCTTTCTCCACGGGCTCCATCGCCTGTGAGATGGTCAGGGCCACATCCTTGACAACCTACGCAAGAAGCAGAAAGCAACATGTCAGAAAGCCAAGAATCCAGGCCCTTCAACCTACTGAAAATTCTGATGTGTGTCGCGGGCACTTTACATGGTGGCCGCCACCAAGAACGACGTCCTCGACGCTCTCTCTGATGCTTGTTCCTGGAGTCTTGACATTTGTCTCTTTCTGCTCCACGGTGGCCGGCACCGAATCGCTTTCGTCATTGACATCCACCGTCACCTCCATTTTACTCTCCTCATGGGTCACCTCCCCGTGCTCCCTGTCCTGGACCGGGATGTGCTGGTACGGCTCCACGCCGAAGACAAACGCATGCGCGATGGCCGCGATAGCCATCTAAGAGAAAGCAATTTCGCTTTACTGCAGCAACAGAAGATCAAGGATGGTTCTCAATCAAACTCACAAGATTTGCCTATTTACCTCGATACAAATCAGAAAGTCTTGAATCCCATTTTGCACCTTGCCCTCCTTCGGCAGGAGCCCCGTATGGCAGATGATTGTGATTCCGATTCCCTGCCACCAAGTGGCGAATACAATGGCCTTGAAACTTATGAACTTGGCTAGCGGCCTTATTGCCTGTAGCCTTTCATGTGTTGCATTGTAAAATTTCACCAGACAGTACAGTGCCCATGTCTGGCTGAAATTTATGACAAGAGCGATGTAAGGGTATCTGCGTATTAGAGCATGACATGCTTTTAGTGAAAAATACGAGTCACTGTAGTTAAACGCATACTGTAAGTAGTCATATTCTCATAATAGTGTCTGTTAATGTTCTGTCCCTAAGTTTTGAAGGTAATTTGTTAAAACTTCAAGTTCCAAGGTTCTCCAATGTGTAAAAGTACACTGCACCAATCAATTGACCTCCTCTCCCATTTCGTAAATTCAGACATCTCACCATTTTAGATATCAACGAAAAAAATATACATGAGATAATTACCCATAGTTCCACTTGAATTCACCATCTCCATATGCTCCAAAAAGCTCCAAGACGAATGCCAAGAAAGCACAGAGTGTCTTTAGAATCATCTGGAACGGTGTTGAGGAAGGATATATCATCCACTTATTGACCAGTTTCAGATGAGAACATTCTAAAATGTACTACTGTACTTACATATTGCACAAGGCCGAATTTTATAATTGTGTATAAGCTCTCCCCCATCGCATTAGGATCGCAAAAGAAGTCACGCAGTCTACTTCGATTACGATATTTTGCCTTCTCTTGACTCTCAAGCAACTGTTCACTTAGCTCTTCCATTCTTTCTTTTTCAAGCAGGCCAACAACCTGCCGTTCTCCCCCTGAAAGAGTTAAGCTTTCAATTTCCATAATTCTTAATACAGTAAGGTATCATGAATTTGAACAGCAGAATCAGAGAGGTGCTGGAGTTAATTTTTGAACATATTTAGTTAGTCAAAATTTGTCCATGCAAGTTACCGCTGTTTATCATGGCAAATTTACAATGATTTCTCACGTATTATTTGGGTCCATTCCTGTGGTCATATAGAGGAAAGTAAGATTACCCAGGCATGCAACCAAGTATCGTCCAAAGGCATACAAAGCAAATGCTTCATAACAATTCCGCAATATATCACAGGCCAAGGAGAATTCCGAATGCCACAGCGATATTATCTGAGGAAGAGAAATCAAATATCAAAAAATGGGATAACCACACAGGTCAACAGTTCAATATGAAAATTGGATAGAATCTTCAGGCAGGCAAAAATCAAATGCCCAAAGTAACCATGATAAGGTGTTTTTTCTTACGAGTTCATGATTCAATCATATAACTGATCTTTTTTAACACTTCCAACATTTTGATATGAAAATGGGAGTAGCTATTTTTTCTAAAGCCAGCAATTTCATAGCACATTCAGCATTCCAGCATTCATATTTTGCTCGTTTTTACACATCTACTGGTGGCTGCATTGTACTCCTAGAGTTATTCAACCAATTCCAACAAGTTTGGGCTCAAACTTACAGATTCAGACGCGTATACAGGCACCATAAACAGGACAGCTATGATCCATTTCTGCTCCTGCAGAACTCTCAGCAAGATAAATTGGTTCAATCAGAACAACGGCAAGCTATAAATAATGGCTACACTGGGGACATTTGGTCCACCAGCAGAAAGAGGGGATACTGCGACATGAACCCGCTGCACTCACCGAAGGATTTCTGTACGATCTAAGGTGCTGCAGTATGAGCCAGAGCGAGATGAGCAGCGCGACGAGCACGAACCCGGCCCCGATGAGCACCGCGGGGGTGTGGAGGTTCCTGTAGAACCCCTGGAAGCTAGAGGATTCATTCGATGTCATCGGCTCATCCCACGTGCACTGATCCCTGAAACAAAGTTCAATTTGATCGGACACTCTGTTCTCAAATGAAGAATCTGGTATCTGAAAAATGCATGAGGATAGAAACTATAAACTGATTCTGACTGCCCCATTGTTGTCCTCGCCTCTGTCAAACCTGATTTTGCTGAACGAATGAATGTTATAGGTGGCTTTGTGCCAAATTGCAGTGAATCAGTCATTTAACAGGCATCTATGTACATCGATATGAGGTTTCGGACCAGAAGAAATGATATCGAAATGAGGTGCAGAGGACATTCGGAGCAGGAAAAACAGAGCACATCAAGAAGGCGAAGTTTACCGAGGAAGAACCAGGCAGACAGCTCCGGGGAGCGCAGTGCGACCACGACGGTATCAGTAAGGAGTAAGGAACTTGCGGTGCCGCCGCAGGAACCGCTCCGGCTTGCCGTCGAAGTCACCCCACCGACGGCCGCGCCTCTTCAGTCCACCGTCCCCGCCAGCCTGGTCCCCGCACTCCTGAAGCGGCCGCCGTACGTCCGACTGTCCCAGGAGAGAGATGGCGCAGGCTCAGGGTGAGAGATGAAGTAGGTACCTCACGTCCGGCGCCTCCCGCCTGATCTGCCGCCGCCACCACCGCCGCCGCGAGAGGAGAGGAGAGACGAGATGGGAAGTTTGCTCGGGGCAGAAGGGGTCAGCGAGGGAACCCCCTCTGTCCCCGGCTGGAGATGCAGCCATGCAGCGGGCGGCGTCGCCCGCCTTCCACGTGTCCGGGGCCGTGGCGCACGCGGCGGTTTCCCGTGGGCTCCAGGCAACTGGAGAACGATCTGATTCATCCGTCCGGCCGATCCGGCGCCCGGCGTCGTCGGACGCCTCCGCCTCCAACCACGTGCCCCCCCTGCTCCATGTGCTTCCGTTTCTTTCTCCCCTTTTTCGTGCACGACTCGTCATCTCCGCCGCTTCCCTCTTCTCTTCGCGAGTCAAAATCTTTTCTCGCTTTTTTTTTATCATGGATGGATGTGTATTTTCTTTCAACGCAGCACAGATGCAGACGCTCATATATACGTGCAGGTAGCAGGCTGTTGCGGAAGGTGCAGGGGTGTGTCGTGGTGCGGGCGGCAGAGTGCAAGCACGGATAGTGGTGGCGGCGGCACCGGGGCATGTTGTGGGGTGGTGGTGGTGGTGGTGTGGACTGGTCTAGGTCTGTGTGAGGTGCTCCGGTGGAGCGAGGCATGGCTCACTCGACTGACGTGGGCGATGAGTTGCGTAGTTTGTTGTTGGTCCGCGATGCTGCTGCTTGTGCCGCAGGAGCGTTAGTGTTGCACACTCGTTATGGCTCGAGTTGTGTCGACATCGATTTGGGCAGTCTTCCATAGTGATGTGTGGTCCACTGCCCTTCTACTCGATTTAGTGTGATCCACCATTGAAGGATACATACGGAGTCGTGGCTCGGTTTGGAGGCTCACAGGCTCACAGTGGCTAGCCCCCCTACCCGGGGTTTGTTGAGGTGGAGAGGAATAAGAGTCTAGATGAAAGCTTTGATTCTTTAATGATCGTTACTGATGATGATGATGGGGCTCGAGGGCATCCTTCACTTCCTTGGAGGCATTATCGATCCTCAACATTGGGGAGCGTCCACTCTGAGTGGGAGCGGTGGTGGTGGTTGTTGGCTTGGCCGAACCATTACACAAGATTCAGTACGGAGGTCGAGCGTGCGTCTGGGCAAAATCTTTGGGGTTGAAGGGGTCGATGCTGGTGACGATGGTGTCGTGGTGCGGGCGGCAGAGTGCAAGCACAGATAGTGGTGGCATTGGCATCGGGGCTTGTTGTGGGGTGGTGGTGTCGGGTGGACTGGTCTAGGCCCGTGCGGGGTGCTCCGGTGGAGCGAGGCATGGCTCACTCGGCTGACGCGGTCGATGAGTTGCGTAGTTTGTTGCTGGTCCGCGATGGTGCTGCTTGTGTGGCATGAGCGCACCCTCATTCTGGCTCGAGTTGTGTCGACATCGACTTGGGCAGTCCTCCATGGTGATGTGTGGCCCACTGCCCTTCTACTCGGTTTGGTGTGGTCCACCATTGAAGGATACATACGGAGTCGTGGCTCGGTTCTGAGGCTCACAGGCTCAAAGTGTGGGATCTCTCGAGAACATAGGCTTGCGGCAGCGGAAAAATTATTTTGTGGACTCCTATGTTGGTTCTCGATTTTAGAGAATTTATAGAGGCGGTGCTAGGTCAAACGGAGCCACGTGGGCCCCATGAGCCACAAGGGCACGCCTAGGGTGCCTCGTGGGCCACTGCTCCATCATCCCGTCCCCTCCCGAAGCTTACAGGGTCTCTTATGTCCAGAAAAAAATCTCCAAAAAGTTTTGTGGCATTTAGACTTCGTTGGGTATTGATATTCTGAAAAACCAAAAACAGGCAAAAAATAACAATTGACACTAGGCACTAAGTTAATAGGTTTGTCCCAAAAAATGATATATAATTGATTGTAAATGTATATAAAACATCAAACATTGATACTATAATAGCATGGAACAACAAAAAATTATACTCCCGCCGTCCCAAAATAAATGTCTCAACTTTGTACTAGCTCTAGTACAAAGTTGTACTAAGTTTAAGACAGTTATTTTGGGACAGAGGGAGTAGATATGTTGGAGACGTATCATGGTGGTGGTGGTTGGCCTGGCCGAACCATTACCCTAGGTTCAGTGGGGCAGTCGAGCGTGGGTCTTGGCAAAAGCTTTGTGGTTGAGGGGGCTCGATGCCGGCGAAGATGGCATCCACAGATGTCGTTTCCATCTTAAAAGGCATTTCCGAAGACCTCACTCATGGTCTCTCTGAGTGGTGGTGGTCTGTTTGGGTTAACCAAGTCTTCCTATGGTTATTATCTCACAATAAACTCATGATAGACATTATCTAGAAAAAAGGAAGATCTGTAAACCATTACATTCTATTTTTTGTACTGAGAATAAGACCATAATACATATTTTGTTTCAATGTTTGGTTGCAAAATTTTTTGGGAGTTGCTCTCAGCCTTTTTTCGCAAAATGTTAGGCACATATTTTCTATCCATTGAGAACGGTGTTTTGCTATATACTCTCCTGCTAATAAAACCACATAGTTCTTAATTTTGTCTATACCTGTGCTATATATGTGGTGCATTTGGAAGACTATAAATGCTCACATTTTTAACAATGCAATTTAGTCTGACATTAAGCATGCCCGGTGGTTGATACTACATACTCTAAAGAAATGACAGATTCTATTCAAGAGGAACATCTAGAAAATGCAAAACCTCTTTCCCAGATGATTTCCCATCAGATAGATCTCCTCTCCAGATATCCATGTGGTAAAAGCCCCCGGTCCTGCATCATGCAAACAATGGCGATATCTCCCCTCCTAGGCCTTGATAGCCATGGGATTAGAAGATGCCCCTCAACCCCATCACTCCGCTTGAGCTGGTGAATTCAGCAGGTCAATCTCCTATGAAGAAGACCAAGATGGTGTTTACACCTCCACCTATTGTGATCCTGAATAGCTTCAGTGTCGTGGATGTTGTCTCATGATGGCATTGAGTGACATTATCTTCGGGTGCTTATAAAATGCTATTTGTTTGCTATGTATGGATGATCAACTCCATCATGTAGCATTTATTTCCCTGTTTTCCTTTAAAAAAACTACTAGCTTGTAATAATTACTAAACTTGATGGTTTCATTTTTAGTGGAACTGGGAGGGCTTGCACACCCCTAATGATTTAAAAATGTAACAATACTGTTTTCATAGGAGATAAGAACAATAAAAAAATCGAAAAATATAGCTACACTGATCATCACTAAAATAAATCATCCTTTTTTTCGACAATACACAAAAGCCTTGTGCTTCCATGCATTTATAGAAAGAAAAGTTTGGACAAGTCGAGATGATTGTCATCGCCCATAGCTTAGCCTCCGTCTCAATCATGTCAAGGAGGTGATAAAGCTGAGTTGAGTGTTGTTGAAGATGACCGCATTGCGATGATTCCAGATGCACCATGACACCAACATGATGGCCAAGAACATGCCCATCTGAGCTGACGTCTAGACGAAATGACATGTTTAATGCCACCAATCAATGTACTGAGACTTGGTAAAACGAAGAATCTTGTAACATAAAATGTATGGAAGTCAAGGTAACCGACAGATCAATGATAGGTAGCACATTTGTTGTTACCGGAAAGTGCACAAGGTAATACTACTACTGGTTTGGTAGGGGGTTAATTCATTCTTGTTGTAAAACCACAATGCTCACATAAAGGGCCCTCTGAGGTTAGATCGTTTATTGATTGATCGATGGAGGCAAGGGAATAGGCAAAGAAAACATAGGTAGTGTGCTCACTATGTGTTTGTCTAGAATGATTCCTCAGGGGTTATTTGCTTTTTCCTGGCCTCTAGTTAATGCCTAACATACGACCCTTTCGTCTTTCAAGATTGAAATGACATGCAAAAATAATGTAGTGAGCGGAATAGTAATTAGAATCAAGGCAAGGAAATAGACGAAGCAATTATATGGAATACTTTTTTTAGCCGGTGACATGAGGAGAGGGTGATTAGGGTTGGTCCTGCAAGTGGTTTGTCATCTTTGGTTGGCCTTTGATATTCAACCTAGTTAGTTGGCCTTCGATATTCAACCTCATACTCCTCTTCTATATACAAAATATTCATCCACAAAATGTGACAAATCCACGAGCTATTCTGCAGTCTTTTCCCTTTGTGATTTTTTATCGTAATCACTCTATTTTTCTTTCTAAACATAGCAGACTACTAGGAACATATGGGGGATAAAGACTCTTTAAGTTAATTTGCAGTGGCTTATAAAACTCGCCAGACATATTTTTTCAATTACTGGTCCTATATATACACGTCAATTATGCATAGTAATTAGAATCATATTTTAACTAGTTCCTATTATATTAGGACACTCATCCTGATCCCTTGCAAAAAAAAAAGAACAATCACCCTGACTACACATGTAATTTTTGGACGTAAATGTTTATAACTACTACAGGGCAGCACTAGTTAGCTTAGCTAGGCTATATGCCATGTGACGCACACAATCAAAAAGTTTGATCAATCTTTTTTTTTCGACGGTATGCAAATTGCGTACCTTAGCTTTATAGAAGAAGAGAAATACAACCATACAACCACCTCTACCTCTCGCTGCGAACAACGAGCGTAGCACAACTTCACACCCGACATAAACAAAGGAAACCACACACGACTACACACTACGACATACAAGAGCCTACCCAAAACCGATATCCTCGCCGCGTCTCGACCGACGCCGGAGATCATCGAAGAACAACAACTCCAGCTTCCTTGGAAGAACCAGCGACGACCGTACATAGCGCCAGAGAAGAACAATCCGAGCAGCGGTGCACGCCGGAGGAGCGCACCATAGGGCCTCATATCTCCAAGCACGAAGCTCCCAACAGAGAAACAACGTCAGAAAGACGCCGCCATCGTGCCGATCCTACGAATCAATCCTACGAATCAAGGCTTTCACCCCGGAGATGGTTGCCGATACAAGGCAACATGGACAATGGCGCTACCCTCGGCGACGCCTCCAGGAAGGGGAGTGACACCCACGGGTGCCATCGACGCCGGTCCGACCTGTTAAACATCCTTGTACGCTACGGTATAATATAAACCGTAGCTAGATATTGTGTGCGTGTTGTAGTTGGGTTAGGCTAGGTTGTTGAGATGAGATCTTGTAGATAACTTGTAAATCAATCCACACCTAACCTAACCTAACCTCCTTGTAAATCCTGCCGCCTGTTTTGGCTATATAACACGCACCGCGCCCCTGCCCCTGGCATGCGCTTCCAGCCTCGCTTTTTACATGGTATACAGAGCCTAGTACTTCCACACATCTAGATCATGTCATCTTTCTCCTCTCCTCACGCCATGGCCATGCCCTCGCTTGCCTCCCTCGGCCACACCATCACGGAGAAGCTTACCCGTGACAACTTCCTGGTATGGAAGGTTCAAGTCCTTCCGCACGTCAGGGCCGCGGCGATGATAGGCTACCTTGATGGCACGATCAAGGAGCCTGCTGCTGTCATCATCACCGAGAAGGAGACCAACGGGAAGAAGGAGACCGTCGAGACGCCCAATCCGGAGCATGCGATCTGGGTCACCCAAGATCAACAGGTGCTCACGTTTTTGCTTGCGTCCCTGTCTCGTGAAGTTTTGATGCAGGTGTCCAATCACACCACGGCCGCGGGTGTCTGGCAGGCTCTGGTCGAGAGTTTCTCCGCGCAGTCCAGAGCACGTCAGATCCAACTCCGTTCGGCGATCGGCAACGCCCGCAAGGGCGATCTCTCCGCTTCTGCTTACTTCACGAAGATGAAGGGACTTGCAGACGAGCTTGCTGCTGCAGGAAAGCCTCTCAAGGAGGATGATATCGTCTCGCACATCCTCGAGGGTCTTATGCATGAGCCCGACTACAACGGGTTCGTTACCTCCATCTCCACGCGCGCTGCCACCGATCGACCGATCGGTCTTAGTGAACTCTTCTCGCTGCTGCTCTCTGCGGAGGCCCGGATCACCGCCCAGCAGGCCGCCTACACCGCTCACCACTCCGCCAACCTTGCTGCAAAAGGTGGGCGCGGTGGCTACGGCGGCGGGCGCGGTGGTCAGGGTGGTGGACGTGGCGGCTATGGCAGGGGCAACTACCACGACAACTCAAGCAACGGCGGTGGCGGCGGTGCACCGCGCCAGAACAACGGTAACCGCGGTGACCGTGAGCGGTGCCAAATCTGCAAGGAGGGCCATGGTGCGTGGCGCTGCAGGAAGCGGTACGATAAGGGCTTCAACAACAACGTATGCAACCCTGCAGGCGGTGGCGGTGGTGGACACGTCGGTGGTGGGCGCGGTGGCGGCGGCGGCGGTAATGGAAACCAGCGCTTCGCCAACTCTGCCCACTCTTACGGCGTGGATACCAACTGGTATCTCGACACTGGCGCCACAGATCATGTTACCGGCGAGTTGGAGAAGCTAGCTGTGCGTGATCGCTACACCGGCACGGACCAGATCCATACGGCAAGTGGGCAAGGTATGGACATAGCACATATTGGTCATTCAGTACTATCTACTCCCTCTGGTTCCTTGCACCTAAACAACATCCTTCATGCTCCTAGTGCCGACCAAAGCCTCCTTTCTGCCTATAATCTTATGCGAGATAACGATGTTTTTATTGAACTTCACCCTGAATTCTTTCTTGTTAAGGATCAGGCTACCCGGAGAACAATTCTGCAAAACAAGAGTAGATGGGGTCTGTTCCCCGTGACTGGACGGCAAAGTGCCCCCTCACGTCAAGTTCTTGCTGCCATCAAGCCCTCCACGTCTCGGTGGCACAAGCGCCTAGGGCACCCTGCCCTTCTGGTAGTTACAAAAATTCTACGTGATTTCAATCTTCCTGTTTCGAATAAACAAGACCATCTTCTTGTGTGTGATGCATGTTAGATGGCCAAGAGCCATCAGCTACCTTATTCTTGTTCAACTAGTGAATCTACAGCTCCTTTAGAGCTGATTTTTTTCAGATGTTTGGGGTCCTGGACCCGTCTCTGTAGGAAGACAGAAATACTATGTCAGTTTTATTGATGATTTCAGCAAGTTTAGCTGGATATATTTGCTCAAAAATAAATCTGATGTCTTTGAGAAATTTCGTCTTTTCCAAGCTCATGTTGAACGTCTCTTTGACAGGCTTGGAAAAGACGAAATTTCTCAAAGCCATCAGATTTATTTTTGAGCAAATATATCCAGCTAAACTTGCTGAAATCATCAATAAAACTGACATAGTATTTCTGTCTTCCTACAGAGACGGGTCCAGGACCCCAAACATATGAAAAAATCAGCTCTAAAGGAGTTGTAAATTCACTAGTTGAACGAGAATAAAGTAGCGGATGGCTTTACTAAACCACTATCGCTGCGGCAGCTGGAGGTCTTTCGGCGCAATCTCAACTTAGATAGTTGTGATTGAGGGGGAGTGTTAAACATCCTTGTACGCTACGGTATAATATAAACCGTAGCTAGATATTGTGTGCGTGTTGTAGTTAGGTTGGAAAAGACGAAATTTCTCAAAGCCATCAGATTTATTTGGAGCAAATATATCCAGCTAAACTTGCTGAAATCATCAATAAAACTGACATAGTATTTCTGTCTTCCTACAGAGACGGGTCCAGGACCCCAAACATCTGAAAAAATCAGCTCTAAAGGAGCTGTAAATTCACTAGTTGAACGAGAATAAAGTAGCGGATGGCTTTACTAAACCACTATCGCTGCGGCAGCTGGAGGTCTTTCGGCGCAATCTCAACTTAGATAGTTGTGATTGAAGATCTCATCTCAACATCCTAGCCTAACCCATAATATAACACGTAGCTAGATATCTAGCTACGGTTTATATTATACCGTTAGGTTAGGATGTTTAACATTCAATCACAACTTATCTACAAGATTGCATCTCAAGACCTCCAGCTGCCGCAGCGATAGTGGTTTAGTAAAGCCATCCGCTACTTGATCACCAGTAGGAACAAACCGAATGTTTAGCAGCTTGTTAGCAACTCTTTCACGAACAAAATGATAATCAATCTCAATGTGCTTTGTCCTGGCGTGAAAGATAGGATTGGCTGAGAGATACGTGGCTCCAAGATTGTCACACCAAAGTGAGGCTGCAGGTGAATGACGAATACCCAGTTCTGTCAACATATTTTGCACCCAAATAATTTCAGCAGTTGCATTTGCTAAAGCTTTGTACTCAGCTTCTGTGCTTGACCTGGACACAGTGGCTTGTTTACGTGCACTCCAAGAAACCAGATTACCACCAAAGAACACTGCAAAGCCTCCAGTGGACCGCCGATCATCAGGACAACCTGCCCAATCTGCATCTGAAAAGGCACTAACTAGTGTAGAATCTGATTTGGCAAGTGTAAGACCATGACTCTTGGTTGCCTGGAGATACCGAAGGATGCGTTTCACTGCTGTCCAATGAGTACTAGTGGGTGCATGAAGAAATTGACAAACTTTGTTGACTGAAAAACATATATCAGGCCGGGTTAAAGTCAAATACTGTAAAGCTCCAACCACACTTCTGTACCTAGTGGAGTCTTCAGCTCCAAGGGCCTCTCCATCATGAAGAGACAACTTCTCTGAGATAGACAGATGGGTTGGAGAAGGTTTGCAACCTTTCATGCCCACCCGCTCAAGGATATCTTGGACATACTTTTCTTGAGAGAGAACAATGCCACGAGCCACCTGCTTCACCTCGATCCCAAGAAAATAATGAAGGCTGCCCAAATCATTGAGAGCAAAATCCATGCGCAGATCCTGAAGAAGGGCATCAACTGCTCTAGGAGAGGAGCTGGTGACAATAATATCATCAACATAAATTAGCATGAAGATGGTTACTCCATGTCGATGATAAGGCCGAACAGAATTTTCATCCGTAGCATTGCACATTTCCACGCCACCAAGCTTCCGGCCAGCCTCGAAAGATGCCTCTCACCGCCAACACCGCAGCCATTTGCAGTCGGAGCCACACATCACTGCCGAGGAAGCACGCCTCAAGCCACCACCTTCAGCACACCAGGAACCACAGCAACCACCAATCGATGCGGGGATCAGATTCGTCGCGATGGCCTTCACCCGCACCTAGGGACTGCCACACAGATGGACCTGACCCGCACCATCAGCCACACTTCGACGCCAACTTCACCGAGGCATCACTGCCGGCGCCTCACACGTAGGTGGTCGGGCGCCCGCTGCTCGCCAGGCCCTGCCTAGCCGAGCCTCGCAGCGCCACCGCCTCCATGGCTGCGCATGCGCTGCCGCCTCCGACGAAGTCAGTGCACCACCCACATCCACTCACCCGCTGCACCCCTCGTGCAGATCCAGGGGACCGCCGTCGAGCATCCCGCCGTGAAACAGTCTCCCGTAGCACCCGATCGGGAGCCATCCAACGCGCCAAATCTGGCCCGAGAGCCACAAATCCGCGCAAGGGAGGGCTGCCTGCCAGCCGACCTGACGCCGATCAAGGGCGCCACCACGGCGCCACAGGCCGGACGAGGCCATGCCAAGCCGAGCAGGCGCGCGCCACGCCGAGGCGAACACCGCCGACCCGACGCCGCCGCTCGCCCAGCGCCATCCGGAGCAAGGCGCGCCACTCCGCCAGACGAGAGCCACGGGCGCGCCGTGCGCCAGAGCCACCCCCGCCGCCGCCGGCACGCCAACCATGCCGGCGTGAGGACCTCCGCGCCAGATCTGGCGTCCCGCGCCGCCAGGAGCCTGGAGAAGAGGGGAGAAACCCCGCCGCCGCCGACCCGTACGGGCTTTGCCCGACGTCGTCCCTTGGCGGCGGCGAGGGAGAGGGGAGGAGGGGCGGGAGG
Source organism: Aegilops speltoides (assembly GCA_021437245.1). NCBI lineage: Eukaryota > Viridiplantae > Streptophyta > Magnoliopsida > Poales > Poaceae > Aegilops > Aegilops speltoides. The sequence goes on along the minus strand of CM038146.1, from coordinate 468,098,932 downwards.
ACTGGCGGTGGCGCGATTTAGGGATCCTCTCGGGCCGCTCGCGGGAGCGGCACAGGGGACAAGGGGGAGGGGGTTTCTCAAGTTTGATCAATCTCTTCTAGTTGGAAAGCAATTTATACTGCTTTGGGGGTACATAAATCTGATTTTTTGTTTAACAATTTGTGTGAGCGTGTTAGCTCACCAGCGTCAGGGATAAAATAAGCAACTATAGTCAGCCCTGGATATGTGGGGCCGCATTCAGTTAACGTATTGGAAAAGCGAAAGTGCTCTGTACACGAGTGGCTCTTGGACGATTTGCGGCCGACAGGGTTAGGAGCCACACAGATTAAATAATCCAGCTAATCGTATGGTCTAACTGACTTGTCGTCTATGGATTGTGCGTACATACGGTGTGTGCATAGCAGTGCTCTTAAAAAAATTGGTAGAACTTTAGTATTTTCAATTCGTCCTACATAATAGGATAATCTATGTACGTTATTTATTGTTATTTCTTAACATGGCAACAAATTAATAGTAGATGGTTAATTGGATGATGCACAATTTTGAATAACCATCTAACTTTGGAACAAAATAAATGCACAATTAATTTTGGCAATACATAGCTAAAATAAGAATATCCGGATAAGATGCATGGGCCTCTTGAGAGAAACCAAAGTTCTTTGCTATGGATATGTGCTCCCTCGGTCCATTATAAGCACTTTTTAATGAAAGAAAATACTTGGTTTGATGATGCATTTATGAAGATAGCGCACCTCCTTATTTTGTGAGCGTGAAGTTAAAAGTTTCTCGATATAGCCTCCCCATCTTGGTCGATCCTCCACTATAAATCAAACCTCCCCACCTGGCCAAAACCTGCAACCTAGTTTCCATTTCTCATTTTATCCCTCTATTGCAATGGCTCGCAAGAAGATTGCCCTCCAGTACATCAAGAATAAGTCGAGCCGGCGCCGTACCTTGGATACGCGCATGAAGAACCTGGCAAGTAAGGCACGCGAGCTTTCTATTCTATGCAACGCCAAGGCCTGCGTGTTGGTGTACGATGAGGGAAATGCGGCGCCAAAGGTGTACCCATCGCACGCCGAGGCGGTGGATCTCCTGAATAGGTACAGAACCATGGCAGATGGGCGGTTCAAGAAGACGGTGAACCACGAAGACTTCCTCAGCCAGCGCCTCAGCAAGCTCCAGGTCGAGGAAAACAAGGTACGAGACCCCGAGATCAGGCTCCTGCTACACAAGGCCATGCTCGGCAGCGACCTCCCCGATCTCAAAGTCGATGAGCTCACCATCATCAGTAGTAGGCTGGAGGAGATCCTCAAGAGCATGGGAGAAAGCATCGCTAAAATTAGCGGACAACCCCCTGTCTTGCAGCCCCATGTGCCATACATCCCCGATAACGTGGACATGGGCGGGTCTTCGGCAATGTATCAGGCGTCCCAGCCAGCTCCATACGTCACCAACAACATGGACATGGGGTCTTTCGCCATGAATCAGCAGCCGTCGCCCACTCCATACGTCACCAACAACATGGACATGGGGTCTTTCGCCATGAATCAGCAGCCGTCGCCCACTCCATACGTCACCAACAACATGGACATGGGGTCTTTCGCCATGAATCAGCAGCCGTCCCCCACTCCATACGTCACCGGCAGCATGCACGTGGGGTCTCCAACGATGTATCAGGTGCCGCCACAGCATGAGGGTTGGCTCGACAAGGTGAGATCTGGAAGGGACCTCGACGCCCTGGCCCACAATGGCTATAACACCGCTGGGCATGACGGCACCGGCACCAGCGCCGGCGCCGGCTATAGCACCAATGGGCACGACGGCGCCGGTACCAGTGCCAACGCCGGCTCTTCTGGTGGGATGAAGTCCTTTGATGTGGGGTTTGGTTGGCAATCGGGCGGCGTCGATCCTGAAGAATCATCTTGGAGTCTTTTCCCTCCCATGTAAGGTAGGATGGAGAGAAGTCTTTTCCAGTAGCGTGCAGTGAGCTACGTGCGTCTTGTCTTGTTTGATTTAGTTTGGCATAGCGAAGAGGCAGGGAAGGTAGCCTTAATAAGTTGAGACATTCCGTCTCTCGGTGGTGCTCTTTGAGCCAAGACATTTTTATTTTAGTAGTTGAAATTGTTGTTATCAATCTCTTCCATGGTCTCCATGATTTGTTTACTCATTGAAACTGTTATATGGGATCTCTTCCATGATTTGTTTGTTTGATCTCTGTTCTTCAGTTCGTTGTAACTCGCAAGTTGTGCCTGCTCTTTTTGTCAACACGTGTGTATGAAGTATATACTATTTTTCGATAATAAAGTTTTTATTTACTCTTAACGTGAGCGATACAAGTATGAAGACTCCACTCGACTTTGACGTATTTAGATGCACACAACCTATACAAAGCCAAAATAATTGTGGAAACAAAAAAACATAACATTGTTTGACACAGAAAGAAGACAGTTAAAAGCAATCTAAGACAGATCCAAAGTGAACATCGTTCATGTTCGGAAACGATCTCCATAGCCGTCAGCTCCATCTTAATACATGCCACCAGATATAAGGAGCTCCCAGTGCTCCGGATATTGTAGTACCAGCCAAGTACGGAGCCAATGCGTACATAAGTTAATAACCGACAGTGGAGAAAAATATCTTCTATTTGTCAAAACCATACCGTTCATGCATAATCATAGCGCCGAGACAAGGGCCCCCATGCCTACTAAGATAAAAGATCTCGTTTTTTATGTATACCTAAAATCCAATTACCAAACAAGTTTGGAAAGCTTTGGGCGAATACAAGTTATGCATGACATGTATTATAATCCATACAACATGAGCGTACTTGCTCAAAGAATATATGCTTAATTTTCTCATCATGATAGTAGAAACAACATTACTACTCCCCTATCAGTTTTTCTTTGCTAGAGTTTCCCTCGTTAAGATGACCCCTCTAGGTAAATACCATAGGAAAAACATAAATCTTTGGAGGAACCTTAAGCTTAAAATCAACATATTGTTAATCGGTGCATCAATATTCATAAGAGCTAGTACAATGAGTTCATAGAGAAGAGTCCATCTTGATGTAGAGTCCATCAAAACTCGTATGTCTGGTGCTACTACCTCCATCCCAAAATACAAGACGTTTTTGCAATTCAAATTTGAACTTCAAAAATGTCTTATATTTTGGGACGGAGGTAGTATAAATTAACAACATTCATACACTCCAGTAGATCCTTCCATGCTACTAACAAAGGCCTAAACATGTCATGTCTGAAGTCCACATCTGGCAGAAAGCTACCCAACACCTCTGCTATTATGACATGTTGATGACACGGTAAAAGCCCTAGTTACTAGTAGATGCTAAGGCGGAGCATTGCCCAACTATAAGTCGTGCCAAAACCTAACATGCTAGTCGTCCTTTGGTAGTGAAGGTTCGAACTAGAAAAGGTGTTGCCAACCCAAAAGTGGAAGCCCTCAGATTTACTTTGGACTTGGGACAGAGCCTTAGAGTGCATACATTTATTACCGAGTGTATCATGCCATCACTCATACTCGGTAAGAGTCCAAAACAACAATTTACTAAAAAGCACGATAGTTTTGGCCACTATATATTGGATACTAACTAAGCCACATTATTCTTCATCAACGATAGAACCGAATGAGCCCAAGGGGGTCAACCCGTCCAGAGAGAACCAAAATTATTGTAACAAAAATTTCAAAAAGTAGGTAGCAATCCGCGAGGCATTCGGAGACCACTGGATTTGAATGCATGCCCAACAAGAAATGCTAAAGGGGCAATTGAAATGAGGTGCTCAATGGGTCTCTTCATCAATAGAAGTACATAGGATGCAAGAATAATCAATATCAACAGTGAAGTGTTTCCGCTTCAGCATACTTCGTCTATTAAACCTATTAGAAATAAGTAGCCACACAAATACTTCCAACTCAATTTTGGCACTTGGAAGAAAGACATCATGTAAATAACCATGTTAGAACTCATAGAAGTGATAAGAACCAATCCTCTCTAGAGGAAAGTATCTTCCCTTTACAACTATCGAGACACTTTACATTGTTTCCTCCAGGTGTTTCCTTATTAATCTACCATAACTAGGAAATATCTGTTAATGGCACAAATTACCATTCAATTTACCTTTGACATTTCATATTTCTCAGTGTCTCTTATTATGGAATGTATATGTAAATGGACATGTAAAGGAGACTGTAAGAGGTGCAGGAATGCTTCAATGTTTGTGACCGAGAACAATGAGAATTTCATGGAAATGGAGAGATAAAATACAAGTTATATGGATATAAGGTGAATGGGTACAAAAGAAAATAAAGTGACATACCAGTGATGAGTTACGGTTGGAGCTATAGGTGACAAGTTTACAAGGCTAATATGTTTTTGGTTTACAAGTTGGCTCTATATATGTTGTCACATTGGCTAAATAATTTGAACAATGGAACGTATGTGCTTTTATGTTGCATTCAATACTAAACACACAATTCTTCCATGTTTTATAGATTTCAAATGGGTATGCCTAGACTGTGGGGAGGTAAGTGCACTGGTTTACATGTTTCTGGGGGAGCATGCCAAGAATGATAGTAGGTAAAATGAATTTATAGGGCCATACAAACTGAATTCTAAATTAAAGGCAAGTAGAAAAATCAAGGATGGACATGAGGGCTAGATTTCTTCGACACAAGATTAAAAACAATATGATTGGTTTGCCAATATGCAAGTAGGATTTGCAAAATTATAAAGATGCTGGTGATTGGGTAAGGTGAGTTAGACTAGTAGATCTATGAATATCCATTTTTGATGAGGCCATAAGGTGGATACATGTTGTTAGCCAGTTCAAATGACATTCATGGCCAGCTACGTGCATCTCATCTAGTTTGATTCAGTTTGGCATAGCTAAGATGCAAGAAATGCAGCCTTAATAAGTTGAGACATTCTATCTCACTGGTGCTCTTTGAACCAAGTCATTTTTTATTGTAATAGTTGAAATGCTATTATGTATCTCTTCCATGGTCCATTTATGCCGTTTTTATTTCTCATTGAAACTATTATTTGGGATCGCTTCCATGGTATGTCTGTTTGATCTTTGTTATTCAGCTGGTCATAGCTTGTAAGTTGCACTTGCTCTTGGGTCAACGTGTTTTGTGAGGCATACTATTTTCTGGTACTACATGCACACAATATGTACTAAGACATAATATTCTTGGAAATGAAAACATGTAACGTTATTTGACGCAAAAAGAAGAACAATAGCAAGCAATCTAAGATAGATTCGAAGACAACACCTTCCATGTTTGGAAAAGACCTTCTTAATCACCCTCTCCATCTTAGTACATGCCATCGTAAAGAGATCCATGTGCTCCAAACACTGTAGTACATGCCAAGTACGGAGCCAATGTGTAGACAAGTAATGACTGTGTCAGTGAAGAAAATATCTTCTATTTGTCAAAACCACATCATTCTTGTATAACCATAACGACCAAACCAAGGTCGCCGCAGCTACTAAGATAGAAGATCTCGTATTTTTATACTGCACAACCAATTACCAAACAAGTTTGGGATGCTCCGCGTAGAACACAAATTATGTGCGGCATGTATTATAGGCCATACACCATGTGTACTTACAGTCAAAGAATATGTGCTTGCTTGTCTCGTCATGAAACTACATTGTCAACCCCCCCACCAGGTTTTCTGTGCAAGATTTTCCCTTGTTAAGATGAACCTTCTACGTAAATGCCATATGGAAAATATATCTTAAGCTTCTAGATCACCTTATTGTTAATAGGTGCACCTGTACACACAAGTGCATGGTACAATGAATTCATGGAGAAATTCCCATCTTCATGTAAAGTCCATCAAAATTTGTATGTCCCATGTTATAAATTAACAACATATAGCCACTCCAGTAGATCATATTCCAGGCTACTAAGTTCTAATCATTTCATGCCAGAAGCCACAAATGGCGTTCTAATCATGTCATGTCAGAACCACAAATGGGTGCAAGTTACCCACCACCTCTGCTATTATGACATGTTTATACGCGGTATATGAAAAAGCCATAAGTAGTAGGAACTAAGGTGATGCATTTCCCAACCATGACCAATGACAAAACCTAACATGTGATTTGTTATTGCTAATGAAGGTTCCAAACTAGAAAGGTGTTGCCTCCTCGTCATCGAACTAACCCAAAAGTGGTACCCCATATTTACCATGGACTTGCCTTAGATCCCATTTATTTATTACATAGTATATCATGCCTTAATTCACCTCATTAGGAAGCTTGAAGAAACCATTGATTGAGAATGATGATATTTTGCCAATATATACTGGATGTCTACGCCACTTTGATTTTTGGAGCAATGTGATAGATTTTGGCCACTCCCGAGGTGGTTGGCATGTCTACAAAGACTCAACAATGTTGTAATCAACATTTCAAAAAAGTAGATTACCATGAAAGATCACTTTAGCTTGGTACCAAAGTAATCTGCGAGGCATTCGGAGACCATTGTACTTGAATGACAAGAAATTCTTAGGTGCTCAATTGTCTCTTCAACATTAGTTGTAGAGTGAGGGTGCAAGAATAATTGATACCAACATTAAATTGTATCTGCTTCAACATATTCGTTATATTAAACCTATCAAAAATAAGTAGCCACACAAATAATTTCAACTTAATTTTGGCACTGGGAAGAGACATATCATGTAAATAACCATATTAGAACCCATGGAGGTGTTAATAACCACTCATCTCTAGAGGACAAACGTGTCCCTTTCCAACTATAGAGACACCTTCATGGTCTTCCCTCAACGTGTTTCCTTCCCTAGTAATATAGCATGAGTAGGCACAATTCTATTATATGGCACAAATTACCATTGCATGTTGACCTTTGAGATTTTAAATTTGAAAATTTCTCCTGTTATGGAATATAGGTAAATGGATATGCAAAGGAAACTAGAAGAGATACATAATTGCTTAATTGTTTGTGGCTTAGCATGACGAGAATAACTTGGCACATGGAGTGAGACAATACAAGTGTTAAGGGGATAATGCGAATGAGTACAAAAGGAAAGAAAAGTGACATATGAGTGATGAGTTATGGTTGGAGTTGCAGATACGAAGGATACAAGGTTAATATACTTTTAGTTTACAACCTGGCTTTTGCATTGGCTAAATTATGTGAACAAAAGAAGGCACATGTTTTTAGGCCGCATTCAGTACTAAACACACAATTCTTCCATGTTCTACAAATTTCAAATGGGTCTGCCTAAGATGTGGAGAAGGAAAGTGCAATGGTTCATATGTTTTTGGAGCAGCATGGCAAGAATGAGAGTGGAAAATAAGTATAGTGCCACACATAATGATTTCTAAATTCAAAGTAAGTGGAAAATCAAGGATAGATATGACGACTAGGATTTTGCGACACAAAAGCAAGAAAAGTATGATTGGTTTGCCAGCATGCTAGTAGTTCTTGCGAAAACAAAAATATGTTGGTAAATGGGTAAGGTGGGTTCGATTGTTAAATGTATGAATATCAATTGGTGATATGGCCATAAGGATTATATAGATAGTTAGCCAGCTCTATATGTGACATTGCATGGTCAGTGTGGCCTGGGTTATGTGTTGTTTTTACCTTGTTTTTAATTAATGTCTAACTTCCATGCTTGAAGATTAAAATGGTCTATAAATAGAATATGTGACTAGAGCGAGGGCCTTGTCCCTAGTAAGAAGCTTGAACACCATTTACTGAGGAGCATGGTATTTTCAACCTCTTAGTCTTATATGCCTAAGCCACCTTGATCCTTGGGGAAATAGGTAACCACTACCTTATCATTAGGGGGTTGGCACCGTAAAAAGAGAAAAGCAACAATAAAATGAAGCGGACTAAAGGGAGTCTATGATAGAAGTAATATAACCAGTAAGGTCGTGTGAGAACTTGATTTATGGGGTAGTAGATCAGATTTAGTCCCTTTTTTTATCTGCCCCAATCTCGAAGGCCTAATATCTTTGAAAATGAAATTATTGTGCACCTTCCAAATAAGCCAAGTTGTTGTTATAGCAAATTACATGTTAGCTTGGTACCAAAGCAATCCACGAGGTATTGGGAGTCCATTAGATTTGAAGACGTGTCAAACAAGAAATGCTAAATGGGCAATGGAATGTGCTAAATATTCTCGTCGGCTACACCAGCAATGTGATGCAAGAATAGTTGTTACCACAAGTGTCTCTGCTTCAGTATATTTCATGTATTTAACCTATTAGAAAGAAGTAGCCACAGAAAGACTTTCAGTTTCATCATGGCACTTGGAAGAAAGACTTAAGGACAAGGTTAGAAAGCACGAAATAGACAAGTATCGATCGCCCTATAGAGGATAAATGCATCCTTTTTGACTATTGAGATGATTTTATATGTAATCCTCCATGTGTTACCATCCCTAGTGATCCAGCATAAGTAGACACATTTTAATTATATGGAACGAATACCATTTATATCGTCTTCTGACATTTTGCCTTTGATATTTTCTCTTCTTATGGAATACATGTAAATAGAGGTACAAAATAAACTGAAAATGTGTAAGGTTGCTTCAATGTCCATGGTTGAGGATCATGAGAATAGGATGACAAATGGAGTGTGAAAATACCACTTATAAGGGGGTATGGTGAATGTGTACAGAAGGAAAGAAAAGTGGCCTACACGTGCTGACTTATGGCTAGAACTGCAAGCAACAAGGAGACAAGGCGGATATACTTTTAGTTTACAACTAGATTGATCTTTTCACATTAATAAATGATGATATCCTAAGAATGCATGCATTTTTAGGTGGCTTCAAAAACTAAGCATGTGATCCTTGCATGTTTTACAAATTTCACATGGGTTGTCCTAATACATGGATGAGGTAAGGGTGGTTCACATGTTTTGGAGGAGTGTGACACGAATAAGATTAGGTAAATGACATTATAGTGCCATGTAAAGTGATTTTTGAAATTGAGATAAGTGGAAAGTCAAGGATAGACATCAGGACTAGATTTCTATGACATGGTGCAATCGTTGCATGGGAAGAGTGACGTGGGGTGTTGGGGATATTACCACTAGGTGTAAACCGGCCAAACTTGGGCCGGGTTGACTCCGCTAGTAGTGTAATCATGGAAAGGCCCAAGGCCTGTAGTTGGTTTAGAACTTGTGGCCGTAAAGCGGCCTGATGTATAACTTGTATTGTAAGTTAGGAATAGAGAGATACCAACCGGGATACGAGTATGAACCGGTTGGGACTCTGCAAACCGGCGGGCGTCACTCGTGTATATAAGGGGACGACCCGGCGGCGGTTCAAGGGGGGACAACCACAACTCGAGCCTAGGCGAAGCTTATTTGCTCCCTAGCCATCGAGACTACATCAATTCCATCACAACTAGACGTAGGCTTTACCTTCATCGAAGGGGCCGAGCTAGTATAAAACCCTCGTGTCTTTGTGTCCGCTTTAACCCCTGCAAGTAAACCCGTAGCGATGGCTCCACGACTAAGTCCTTATGCTAGGACATCTGCCGTGACAAATCCACGACAGTTGGCGCCCACCGTGGGCCTATCGCACGATGGTTTGACGATCTTGGAGGGCAAGCTCAAAGGACTCGAAGGCTACGTCGTGGGCCGGATGACCAAGAGTCGTCGCGGCCGGATCTACATCGACGATGCTGGATGGGGTCCCGAGGCCGATTCAATCGAGTATGGATACCGGGTCCCCTTCGGCGGCATACACGTCTTCATCGGCAGGATCGGAGGGCCTGAGCCGGACATCTGTACCGACCTCGTCGAGACGGCTCAGCGCGCGCAACCAGCCCGGGCTAAACCGGCCGTGAAGCATGTCTTCGTTGGAGTCACCCATGGAGGGGAGTATGATGCCGGTTCAGAGCACGGTAGCGAGACCGTCGTTTATTCCGGCGATGAATCTTCAGCAGGAGAGACTGAGTCATTGTACCAGTTGCAGGATGATATGATCAGGGGCTGTTCCGACGGTGACAGTATTCCGGACCCCCCAAGCCAGTTAAACCGGATCGGTGTATTCATGGCCGGTACGCAAGCCGCAAACCTTTCTTCAACCGCAGCAGCAATGCTTTCCGGTTCAGCAGCGGCAGCAGGGGCAGGAGGCCCGGTGCGCCCGCCGGTTCAAGTTTTGTCAGATCTGTTCGATGCGTTGGCAGCGCTCATGGCGGTGAACAGCCCTGCAGATCAGGGGGCTCATAATGCAGAAATCGCAAGGGTAAAAGAGCAGATCACGCAGGCCAAAGCGGATCTGGCGGCAGAGAAGGAGCGTATGGCTACAGAGCGGGCCACTTTGGATGCGCAAGCTTACAAACTCATGCTCGACCAGAGTGCGTCGCAGGAGGTGCTGAAGCGGAGGTATAGATCACGCCTACCGTCAGGACTTGATCCTAGAAATCTCTTTCAGACCCCGGGAGCCGGACCCAGTAACCCGCCCCAGCATAGGGAGGTAAACCGGATTGAGGCACCAGGAGCGGGAGCGACGGTCCAACCGCGCCTGATGGAGCCTCCGCAGCAGCATACAGTAATTCCTCCGCCGGTACAGACGCCCCCGGGCCATTACTCTAACCCTATGGACAACCTTGTTGCGGCTGCGGCACGATTGGAGGCGATCCCAGTCGAAGGAGATTCCCCACAGGCGGTCGAGACACGCCGGGTTAAGGAGCTTCTCCGGACTGCACTGATCCAGCAGGAAGCATATTCATACAGCCGCGATCGGATTCACTCTACGCCCCGTCCAAGCCGTAGCTACAGCAGACGCATAGATGAACCGGCCCTGTCAAGTAACGCGCGGGACCGTGAAGCGGCCCGAGGCAATCACCAGATAGGCGGCGGTCGCGATGCTCAGGAAGTGGTGGATCGGGCCCGAGCACGCAGAGAGGCCGAGTTGGCAGCGCAGGGTGACGCGGATCAACACACACCGGTTCGCCCTACCACCTTCGCCGGACCAGGAGTCACCTCCGCTTTGGGAGTGCCCTGTTTAATCCCCGCTTTACGCAATGTGCGCCTGCCTAAGGATTTTAAAGGCCCGCGCAAGGTGCCAAATTACACTGCAGATCTATCCCCTGAGGCATGGGTTGAGAGTTATGAGATGGCCATGGAGATGCTGGATGTTGATGAAGCCGCGTGTGCAAAATACTTCACCATGATGATGGAAGGCACAGCGCGTACTTGGTTGAAAAGCTTGCCGCCTAATTCTATCAGTTCATGGGGGCAGCTACGGGCCCGGTTTATCCAGAATTTCAAGGATACATGTAAGCAGCCCAAGTCCATAGTAGACTTGGCGGCTTGCGTTCAGGAAGAAGGGGAGTCAACAACCCGTTGGGTACGCCGTGTGTCTGAGATTTTGCACTCTTCGGACCGGATCAACGCTGACTCGGCAATCATAACATTGGAAAGCAACTGCCGGTTTGAGCCTTTGAAATTTAAACTGGGACGTATGAAGCGGTCCTGCAATGATATGGGAACCCTCATGGCCGCTTTGGTAAAATATGCCGATTCAGACAGTTCCAAGGATCCTGAAGCAGATGATGATGAAGCAGGGAAGGGAAAGAAGAACGGTAACTCCAAGCAGCAGCATTTTAAACCGGCAAGTCATGGAAACGGGAGCAAGCGCAAGGCTGACGGTAATCCGGATTTCGTAGCCAACACTAATGCGCAGATGAGGCCGCGCAGAGAGCAAGTCGAATCGGGTCCAAATGCTAGTGCAAACCGTTTGAATTACTTGTTGAATCAGCCCTGTCCCAAGCATGGAACGAAGGAATCCCCATCGAATCATCTTTGGAAAGATTGTTATATTATGCAGGAGTTCAAAAATTCCGATGCTTTCCGATATGACCAGGGGTCAGGTGGTGGTTCAGGATCCGGTTTCCATGGGCCGGGTCAGGACGGAGCTTCTGGTTCGGGGCATAACCAGGGCAATCCCAATAATCAGAGTAATCAAGGGGGCCAGCAGCAGCAGCAACAGTCAGGCTATCAGAGCCAACCAAAGCAATTGAATGGCGGGCAGTATCATGTTTTCACAACCAGTTTGGACAAACGGGATCGGAAGCTTCACAAACGGGCAGTAAACTCTGTTGAACCGGCCTTGCCGCAGTATTTGCGCTGGTCAGAGCAGCCTATCGTATGGAGCAGAGATGACCATCCCCCCTGGGTGGATAATCCGGGTCAGCTGGCTTTGGTGGTAGATCCCCAGGTCGGGGGCTATAAGTTTACTAAGGTACTCATGGATGGAGGAAGCAGTATCAATATATTGTATTATGACACTTTACGTCGCATGGGTCTCACGGATAAAGATCTCAGACCGTCCAATACGGTGTTCCATGGTGTAGTACCAGGCAAATCTGCTTATCCTGTTGGTAAGATAGCCCTGGATGTGGCCTTTGGAGATGAGCATGATTCCCGGTCTGAAAAGCTAACTTTTGAAGTGGTGAAAATCCGAAGCCCATATCATGCCTTATTCGGACGGCCAGCTTATGCTAAGTTCATGGCACGACCTTGTTATATCTACTTGCAGCTCAAAATGCCGGGTTACAAAGGAACAATAACGGTGCATGGAAGCCGCCGAGTCGCTTTAGAATGTGAGGAAGGAGATGCAGCTTATGCAGAGGCGGTCTGTGCCACGGAGGAGTTGAAATTTTATAAGGACAATGTTGATCCGGCAGATATGACCCCTTTGAAGAAGCCCACTACAGAGCATGAATCGGATCTGAAATTTAAATCGGCAGCTGAAACCAAGCTTGTTGACTTTGTGCCAGGCGATTCGTCCAAGCAGTTCACTATCAGCGCCAACCTGGATCCTAAATAGGAAAGCGCGCTCATCGAGTTCATCCGTGAGAACCGGGACATCTTTGCATGGAAGCCATCTGACATGCCAGTTGTACCGAGGGAACTCGCTGAGCACACACTTAATGTGGATCCTAAGTATAAACCGGTGAAACAGTTCCTCCGCCGGTTTAATGAGGAGAGGCGCAAGGCCATTGGGGAAGAGGTAGCCAGGCTCCTGGCGGCTGGTTTTATCATTGAGGTGTTTCATCCAGAGTGGCATGCTAATCCGGTGCTAGTTCTTAAGAAAAACGGCACCTGGCGTATGTGTGTGGACTACACAGATCTCAACAAGGCCTGCCCAGCAGATCCTTTTGCTCTCCCCCGCATCGATCAGATTATAGATGCCACGGCAGGGTGTGAGCGTTTAAGTTTTTTGGACGCATACTCTGGATATCATCAGATCAAAATGGCAGTTAAGGACCAGGAGAAGACGGCGTTTATAACTCCCTTTGGAGCCTTCTGCTATGTATCTATGCCTTTCGGACTCAAGAGTGCCCAGGCTACTTATCAGCGGTGTGTACAAAATTGCTTGCGTACGAAGATTGGCCGCAATGTGCATGCTTATGTAGACGACATCGTGGTGAAATCAAGACAAAAGGAGACACTGGTGGAAGATTTGAAGGAGACCTTCGACAACTTGCGCGTTTATAAGATGATGCTTAATCCGGCCAAGTGTGTTTTTGGTGTTCCGGCTGGCAAGTTATTGGGGTTCCTGGTGTCTAACAGAGGAATCGAGGCCAATCCGGAGAAAATTAAAGCCATTACTTCCTTGGCTAAACCGAAGTGTATCAACGATGTTCAACGCTGGCGGGCGGATTGCTGACCGAGCGGTTTATCGGCCGCCTCGGAGAAGGCCATCCCTTATACCGATGCTTTGAGGAAGATGATAATTTAAATGCGAGTCCAGCTGCTGATGAAGCCTTTGAGGAGCTAAAGCGGCAATTGGCCAACCCACCTGTTCTTGCGGCCCCGGTCGACAAGGAACCGCTGTTGTTATATGTGGCAGCTAATGCTCGAGCAGTGAGCGTAGCCATTGTGGTGGAACGCAAGGAGGCAGGAAAGGAGTATCCGGTTCAACGGCCGGTTTATTATATCAGCGAGGTGCTTATTGAGTCCAAACAGAGATATCCGCATTGGCAGAAGCTAGTCTATGGTGTTTTCATGGCCAGCCGGAAGCTGAAACAGTATTTCCAAGGGCATCCTATTATAGTGGTTAGTTCAGCTCCTTTGGGTGATATCATACAAAACCGGGAGGCAACTGGCCGGATTGCCAAATGGGCCATCGAGCTTGGGCCGCATGGGCTCAAGTATGCACCGCGCACAGCCGTGAAGTCACAAGCACTTGTTGATTTCATTAATGACTGGACGGAGTTACAAGCACCAGAGGAGAAACCGGATCATACATACTGGACCATCCACTTCGATGAATCCAGGCAGTTGGAAGGCTCGGGGGCTGGAGTCGTTTTAACTTCCCCACGAGGTGATAAGTTTTGTTACGTTCTCCGTTTAATGTTCCCTTGTACTAATAATGCAGCTGAGTACGAAGCCTTGCTCCATGGCCTCCGAATGGCTAAGGAGATGAATTTAAGCCGGGTTAAGTGCTTCGGTGACTCGGACCTGGTGGCTCAGCAAGTATCTGGCACTTGAGATTCTAAGGACCCCCTCATGGCTGCATATCGTCGAGAGGTGGATAACATTGCAGGTTGCTTCAAGGGCTATCAAGTGGATCATGTGGATCGCCGGAAGAACGAAGCGGCAGACGCTTTAAGCCGTTTGGGTTCTCAGCGTAAACCGGTGCCACCTAATGTCTTTCTGGACGTCTTGCACAACCCGTCGGTGCAGCTCCCTAGTGAAGCGGATTTGGCGATTCCTGATCCGGAGGCTCAGTTGGTGGCGGCATTACATGCTATTCCGGATTGGACGGTTCCTTACCTTGCATATATGACTAGAGGAGAATTGCGACGATGAGGTTACGCAAGACAGATAATCCGCGCCCAAGTCTATGACGATTCTTAATGGTGAGTTGCATCATTGCGGTGTTTGAGGCGTTTCAACGCTGTGTTTCCCCGAGGAAGGTTGTGAAATTTTACGAGAAATCCATGAAGGGATTGTGGGCATCATGCGGTTCAAAGTCCACAGTGGCGAAGGCATTCCGTCATGGATTTTACTGGTTAACTGCTCATGCCGATGCGGAGGACTTGGTCAAACAAAGGCGATGGGTGTCGAAAATTCTCCAGCGTGCTCATGTACCGGCACAAGAGTTGCGGATGATCCCAATAACGTGGCCATTTGCGACCTGGGGGCTGGATATGGTCGGGCCTTTTAAGAGATCCAAAGATAAGAAGACCCACCTGTTAGTGGCAGTGGACAAGTTCACCAAGTGGGTTGAAGCGGAACCGGTCAGCAAGTGTGATGCGGCAACAGTGATGCAGTTCATCAAAAGGTGATTTTCGGTTTGGCTTTCCACACAATCATTCTCGACAATGGCACTAATCTGTCCAAGGAGCTATAAAAGAATTCTGTGAACGTGAGCATATCCGGCTTGATGTGTCATCAGTGGTGCACCCCCAGTCCAACGGGCAGGCAGAGCGTGCTAATCAAGAAATCTTGCGAGGCATCAAACCACGACTTCTGGTTCCATTACAGAGAACACCAGGGTGCTGGGTTGAAGAGCTCCCATCGGTACTATGGAGTATCAATACTACGCCAAACCGGTCTACTGGCTACACGCCTTTCTTCATGGTTTATGGAGCAGAGGCAGTTCTCCCCAGTGATATCAGGCACGATTCGCGTGGCGGCTTATGTTGAAGCGGACAATGAAGCGGCACGACAGGACGCTTTGGACCTACTGGATGAGGAGCGTGATATGGCAGCCGCTCGGTCGGCGATTTACCAGCAAGATCTTCGTTGTTATCACAGTCGCCGGGTTAAAACCAGAGCCTTTCAGGAAGGAGATTTGGTGCTTCGTCTCATCCAAGACCAGACAGATATGCACAAGCTATCCCCGCCTTGGGAAGGACCCTTTGTGGTCAGCAAGAATCTGCACAACGGTTCCTACTATCTGGTTGATATTCGAGAGCGTAAAGACTCACGTACATCAGAAGAGAAGACCAATAGGCCGTGGAATATAGCTCATCTTCGACCTTACTACACTTGAGTCATCGGCTCAGTTTATGTACATAGCATAACAAGTGTATATATTATCTTCGATATAATAAAAATCAGGGCCTCAGCTAAAGCGGGGTCTCTGTCTTTCTTTTCATGTGTGGTTACATGGGGTGCTTCTGTTTCTAAAGCGGCCTCCGGTTTACCCCTTGACAGTTATATTTATCACTTGGGGGCTTGGTCGTGTCCGAACCAACGCAACACCTCTTGATAGGCGAAAGCCACCAGATCATTTGGGGACACGGTCACGTCTGAACCGGTCACGCCTCTTGGTTGGCCAATAGGGCCAGCGTCACTTGGAGGCTTGGTCGAACCCGAACCAATGTCATGCCACTTGGCCGGCGTACTCGCCAAGAGTCTTTTGGGGACTGGCCGACTAGCACCAGTGCTACGCCTTGGGGCTTGGTTGCGTCGACCACGGTAATGCCATCTGACCAGCTCCATGCAGCTTTACTTTTGCAAAGAGTTATTGCCTTTGTTGCCATATTTGGTATTCGATTTTTGTTGCGTTTTCAACCCGACGAATATTTTTATCCGGTTTGGCTGTCAGTAACAAACTGACAGGACACGGTTTGGTATTACACCGAAGTTTTTCTCTTTCCGGTTTACCTTTTTCCGGTCCATCCTTATGGAGAAACATGGGGGCTTGTGCTGATTCAGCACGCCTATGTGGGGGTTATTGTTTCCCCAGACGGTTATGGTTTTTAAAAGGCCTCCGCTTCAAGATTGGCTACGCCAGCTTCATGCCCGGATATGGCAGGTATTTGTATTACATACTAATTGATTTTCAATATATAAAATATATTGGATGCCATAAACCGGCTGGCAGTATCACCGCCGCCGAAGATTCAATCTTTTGGTTGCAGGGAGTATGAATCAAACAAAAGTTTCCTCGATGCACGAAGGCATACCCAGATAGCAAAGTTTTGACTAAGGCTATTACAAGGCAACACCGTGCCCAAATGAGATCAGTGTTTCTTAAACCGGCTACCGGTTCACGACTGTTCTTCATCCTCCGCCGCTTCAGCATCTTCGTCTCTACCCATTGGCTGGAAATCCACAGAGGTCCAGTCGATGCCCATTAGCGCTTGGAACACAGCTTCTTCGTGAATCAGAGACGACGGTTCAAGGTCAGGAGCGTAAGTGTGCTTACGGATTGGAGGGATCAAGTTTTCCGGTTCAAAGGTTGGAGCGGGCACACGCTTGTTCTGATCATTGTATTGGGCTTGGTAGTGCTCCAAATCGGCTTCTTCCGCCAATTGACAAGCCAGGTAGGCGTACCGCCTGTTTATTGCACGCAAGTCCTCTTCACTAAAGTCCGAGCCGTCTTCCTTCACACTTGGATAGCCCTGAGCTGCTTCCACGGGATCAAAATCCGGCACCCAGGCTTTAGCCCGGATCAAGGCGTTGATGGCTCCGGTTCGTGCAGCAGATTTCTTCACCTCTTCAATCCGGGAAGGAAGGATGGAAAGCCGGTTCAAGGTATCTTGGATCAGGGACGGCGCTGGGTTATTATGTGACATTGTGGTAATAACGCGCTGGGCTCCGGTATATAACTGCTCCACTAAAGTGTAGACAACTTTCAGTTTCTTCCGCACGTCATTACCCAAGTGTCCAACGCGTGTGCCTGCATATTAGGACAGGATATTTTTAAACCGGAATATTGGGGCAGCAGGAAAAGCATGTTACACTTATTAACAGGGAACTTACCGAAGATGGCTGCCGTCATAGAATGCACTTGCCGCTTCACGGCCGTCAGATCATCCACCACCGGTTTAAGGGCAGCTTCAGCATTCTCGGCCCGTTTAAGCAAGTTGGCCTTTTCGGTGGCCCAGACCGCCTGTTCCTTCTTCATGTTGTCCTTCACTTGTTCCGCAGCAGTCAAGGCACTGGTTAGCTCTTTCTTGGCTTTGTCTGTCTCAGCTCTTTGGGTTTTCAATGCCGCTTTGCAAATCGGCAATCCGATCATCCTTGATTTTCACCTCAGCTGCGCATTGATGATGGGATCAGCCAACAATTATAGTTCAAGTCTCAACCACACAACATAGTTATATGCTTGACACTTGGGGCTAATGTACCTTCATTTTTCTCTGCGATACATGGCAAAGTCCCAAGTTCAATACGAGTATTCAACTCGGCACTTGGGGGCTAATGGCTATTTGATTCTATTAAAGTGTCGTCGAGAAGTTTTGGAGTGCGGTTTAAGTATGCATATTTAAACCGCCCCGTGGTTATGAGGAAGATTGCAAAGTCTATCAAAGAAAGCTATCAAGTACCAGTTTGATCAAAGATTGCAAACCGGCCCTTGGGGGCTACAAGGATTACTATATTGGTAGTAAGGAAAGGAGCGTTACCTCAAACTTATCTCTCATCAGTTTCACCAAGCTAGCTTCATAATCACGGCTACTGTAAAGCCGGTTTAGATATCCGGAATGAAGGTCTTGGACGCTCATAGCAGCGTATGTTTCCAGCTCTACATTCCACTTTCCTTTGTTAAAAGTGGAAGAGTCCTCTTTCACAAGATGCGGGTTAGAGTTGCAGCATTCCCGGGTCGAGTGGCCCGCTCGGTGATTACAACGTCGTCATCCTTCGATTCGACGGATCGTGTAGGCACACCTGTTTCATTGGGCTGTGAGGATTTTCAAACCGACAACGACGGGCGGCTGGATCAACAGACATTGAAACAGTCGCAGGCCTCTCCTCAGGAATCACATCTTCTTGAACCGGGGGATCACTCAGAATGTCTTCAAAGGCAACATTTTCGAGATCTGGCGCCTGCTCATGATCTGAAGCGGCAGCCTCTTCAGCTGTTTTCTCCAAGCGAGCTTTCTTGCTGGGTTTCGGTTTGGTTCTGAAGAAACAAAAGATTCAGAAATAAGGCATATACATTACAGAAGAAATTGACAAACATATGGCCGTTTTGGCTTACCCGACAGCTATCTTCAATGGTGGAAGCTGAGTGGCGGACGATTCGCCAGATGATGAATGAGAAGTGACCTGATAATCGGAGTCGGACGGATTAAGAGGTTGACGGAATAAACCCGCTTTGGAATTTAAGGCAATAAAAAGGTTGGAAACCTCGGTGCGGCGCTTTCGAGCCGGGCTGTTTGGTAAACCGGCAGAGGTAACTACCTGTCCGCTGTGCCGGGTTGTGCGGCGGGCCTCATGCTGCTGTGTCTTCATAAGAAGTTTGGGATCCAAGTGAGCAAGAGGGTGAGAAAAGTTAACTTTCCGGTTTGCCCGGCGAAATTTTGGTGAAGGTAAGTTTGTTGAATCGGAAGAGAGAATGGTTACCTCGGCAAATCCAGCGTTGCTGGCTTCAGCGTCATCCTGACAAGCATCGTCATCAATAAGACGTGTAAAAAACAAGCCAAGAGAGTCAAGTTCCGGATTACCCACATCATCATCGATGGCCGGATCAGACGAAGCAGTGGTTTTCCTCTTGTGGGCGGACTTCTTAACAACCTTTGTTTTGGGCCGGTTTTGCCGCCCAGCCTTGTCCGCTTTGTCTTGAGAGAGTTTTTTGCTCCAAAACGGATTATCACCCTGGATCAGAAATAATTGAGAGTTGGAAGTATGAAAGCGATAGCAGTATTTAATGATGACACAGTCAGAGGCTTACCGTAGGAGGTGCGTTGAAGGTGCAGTAAGGAGCCAAGCCGGTTTGGGCACAAAGGTGCTCCGGTTCATTCAGCGTCTTCCTCACTAAATCCGTGATTTCATCTTCAGACAGTTCCAGTTTGGTGTGTCGGAGTGGGTCATCGACGCTGCCGGTATACTGGCACATCAAACCGGAACGCCGGCTCAGAGGCAATATGCCCCAAGATAACCAGCAGCGCGGATCGATCCAGTCAAACCGTTGGCCATGAAGGCCCAAGCTTGATAGTTGTGGAGCATATTTGCTTCTCTCTTTGGCAGTCAATCGTTGCGGAAAGGGATGAGTGTTGCTGAGCCGCTCTGGACGAAAACCAGGTAAAGGATTTTCACCTTCAGGGGAAGTGTCTTTGCAGTAGAACCAAGTCGCGTTCCACTCTTTGGGATGAGTGTGGAGTTTGACGTGGGGATAAGTGATCTCCTTCCTCTTCTGGATAGCCATACCGCCCAATTCGATATTGGGGCCATCGGTGAATTCGGTACGACGGTTTAGGTGGAAGAGATCCCTGAACAGTTCAACAGAAGGCTCCTCTTGCAGATATGCTTCGGACAGCACTTGAAAATGACACGGGTTGGTAACAAAATTGGGGCCGATATCTTGGGGACGGAGTTGAAAGTTGGCCATCACGTCCCGGTAAAACTTTGACCCGGGCGGTTTGAAACCCCGGAACAGGTGATCCGCGAAAACTACAACTTCACCTTCCTGAGGTGTGGGAGGACATTCCTCTCCAGGAACCCTCCAATGGATTGTATTTCGGTCATCTAAAGCGCCAATCGACACTAACTCATTCAGTTGTGTCTCAGAGACGCGGGAAGGGACCCAGTTGCATTCGTACACCTGTTTGGCCATCATAAGATCTACAAGGAGAAGGATCCGGTTTAAGAAGGCGTTTATTGCAGAGTGGTTGATTTAAACTATGATAAACCGGAGGCGTTTCCTACGAGTCAGTTCGTTATGATATGATGTCAGATATGAACTGGCGGTTCAACAAGGGGACTAATGGTATGCTGGTGCCGGTTTAGCAATTTTTTACTATGGTGAGTTAAACCGCCTAATCTTGGCTTCGAAGGTAATGGACAGAAACAAGTTTCACAAGATTTCATGTTTATTATGGATCAAACGCGAGTTCTCAGCAAACAGGAAGTGCGTCACGGAAGTAAAGAAGAAGCAGGAAATGCGCTATAAGGTATACGTATATATATGCAGAGAATCTATGGGATTAAGATGAGAAAGTGCAGCGGGTATGAAGGAGTCGTTGTTTGGTACAGAAAGGGATCCATAGCATGGCTCAAAGCTAGAAAGGCGAAAACATACGAAGAACGTGGCATAAAGCTCGAACCCTAGAAACAGATCTAAGATGAGGAAACAGACTGAGGAAGGGTAAAGAGATTTACCGGAAACGAAGGAGATGCGGGAAAGGCCGCAGATTCTGGTCCGTCTGACAGTTGATGCAGCGCCTAGGACGGTTGATGTTGATGACGACGACGGAGCTCCAAAGGCAGCGGCGAGGAAGAAGAAGAAGAGGAAGCGAAGGAGAAATGAATGACCCTTCGGTCCTATTTATAAGGCGATAAAAGCTAGGTCAAGCGCGTGAATCCGTGGACGGTCATTAAAGAAGGTGTTATAAAGGATAAAACTTCAAGATGACGTCATGCCGGTTTACAGTGACCAGAAGCAACGATATCATGCCGGTTTACAATGATCAGAAGCAATGATGACGTGACGGTTTATTAAACAAAGAAGATGTCCAAGATGCAGGTTCTGTGAAGAATTGACATGAACCAGTTCAAATCAATCTGGGGCCTAATGTTGGGGATATTACCACTAGGTGTAAACCGACCAAACTTGGGCCGGGTTGACTCCGCTAGTAGTGTAATCATGGAAAGGCCCAAGGCCTGTAGTTGGTTTAGAACTTGTGGCCGTAAACCGGCCTGATGTATAACTTGTATTGTAAGTTAGGAATAGAGAGATACCAACCGGGATACGAGTATGAACCGGTTGGGACTCTGCAAACCGGCGGGCGTCACTCGTGTATATAAGGGGACGACCCGGCGGCGGTTCAAGGGGGGACAACCACAACTCGAGCCTAGGCGAAGCTTATTTGCTCCCTAGCCATCGAGACTACATCAATTCCATCACAACTAGACGTAGGCTTTACCTTCATCGAAGGGGCCGAACTAGTATAAAACCCTCGTGTCTTTGTGTCCGCTTTAACCCCTGCAAGTAAACCCGTAGCGATGGCTCCACGACTAAGTCCTTATGCTAGGACATCTGCCGTGACAAATCCACGACATGGGGTATGTGCTATTTTTACCTAGATTTTAATTAATTTCTAACAAAAGACCTATTCCAGGTTTGGAGAATGAAACCATGTGCAACAAGAATGTGGTGAGGGGAGCGAGGATATGTTTTGCAAACTTTTGGGAGTGTGACAATATCGAGATTTTGTCAATGGAGGTAGTTAAAACCATGTAACTTGGAATTGCTATGAATGTCAAGGTAACCGGCAATTCAATGATAAATAAGAATAGTTGGTTGTTCCTAATAAGTGCACAAGGTGCATATGGTTTTCTTCACAATTGACCATTGGTTCTTGTTGTTATCAAATCATAAGTTTCGTGGAAAGGGGTCAATAGGGTTAGTTATTTCATGTATATTGACCTCTAGAGGCAACATGACAGGAACATGAAGCAATATAGGCTTTGTGCTCCCGAAATGATTGTGCTGCCGGAATGATGCGCCAAAGATGGAGCATGTGTTATTTCTATCCAGCATTTAGTTAATGTGTATCATGCGATCCTTTAGAATTTTAAGATCGAAATGGCATGTAACAATAATGTGGCGAGGGAGCGAGAGCAAGTTTCAAGGCAACCGAAAAATCAATGTTAGGTAACATGACTTGTTGGTGTGCATAAGGCGACAAGGTGAATACGGCTAGCTAATTTGATAGTTGATTCTTGTCAGACCAGAATGATGCATATAAATGAGTCAATGGGGTACGCTGTCAAAAGTAGACTAACAGCTAAAGTGAAGGGAATGGATAAATTAATCATAAACAATACAAGTTTTGGTTGGTGAATAGGAGTAAGGTGAATATGGTTTGTTTTTGTAGCTGGTTTGTTCTTTGGTTCGGTCCTGGGGGGTGGGGGCTTCCTGCGCCGGAGAAGAACTGGAGGTGGGGGTTAGAGGGATGGGTGATGATTCGAGGGAGGGTGATTGCGGTCCAGGCGGTGTTGCTCGGTGGTTTGATTGCGCGCGTGAAGTGGATCTGTTCATGGGTGTGTCTGGGGAAGGGGGTTGGGGAGGTTGAGGAAGATCAACCAGCCGTTATTTCACATCTAACGGCTTGGAAAAAATTTAGGCACCCGATGATAGCGAATTGTTGGTGACTGGCGCTATGTCGTTCCTCCTCTCCTTCTCATCCTTTCTCTATTCCGCTTCTCCTGACCTCCTCCCCCACTCCCACTACTAGGGAAAAGCCTAGCAGTAGCGTAGGTTATTGGCCTATCAATAGCGCGGGTAACCGTGCTACTGATACTGTGCTACAGCTAATGTTTAGCAATAGCATTTGTTGGCATGCACTACTGCTATATCTACTTAGTAGTAGCGCGTGCTGCAACAGCCGCTACTGGTAATTACTAGTAGCGCTTCTCACTGCCCGCACTACTACTATTATTCCGTTTTCTATTTTTTTTTAATTTTAGGTCATATTCATACACCTTTATATAAGTTTTCATACAGTAGCAATTTAGAGATTGTTTATTCTATTTTTTTTTAATTTTAGGTTGTATTCATACACCTTTATATAAGTTTTCATACAGTAGCAATTTAGAGATTGTTTTTACATTATAATGAGTTATTAAATCACTAGGTGAAAGAACTGCGAATTAGTTTCAAATGGATGGATCCTAAGTGACCAAGTCATGGATAATCACGATAATCCATGACTTGATCACTTAGGATCCATCCACTTGAAACTAATCAGCGGTTCTTTCACCCAATGATATAATAACTCATCATCATCATATTAATATAAAAACTCTTGCATCATATCATCACCAACAACACTTGCTAATAATCATCATAGTTATTACCACCAACACTACTTAATCATCATAGTCATAGCTAATTACCACCAACACTAGCTAATAATAATCATCATAGTCATCACCACCAACACTCATTCTAGCTAGCTAATCACTCCTGCTGCTCTCTCTCTAAGGTAAAATAGCATAGAACATGTGTAGCACTCCTGATTCATCATATTGGAGCATGCAGATGAACCTGTCTCCTAATTATGGGTTGTGCTTCTGATTGCTGCCCCCTAGTACTTCTCTGCGATCCTTCACAATTTTGTTCCAGTCTTTGACTATTAAGACTTGCTCGCTTTTAGAAATCCTGAATGCACTCATGTGCAATGTAGGATGTCTTGGTCGTATGCTAGCCATGGACATGCGACCTTTAGCCTCGATCCACTGAGGCACAACTATCATCGGGAGTCCTTGTTGAAGAACATCGTAGTAACATACTTAGCAATGAAGTTTAGCTTAAAAATAATGTATGCAAAAGATGCACTGAGGACAAATAGTAAAAATCTTACCATCTTCCCTAAATAGATGTGACCGTAGTTCAGTACGAACACTATTGGTCGCACGTTTTTAGTACTAAGATTTTCAAGTTTAGGAAAATAATTTGTCTTGACAGTATGAAGATCCTCAAAGCCATGAAACATAATGACTTATCTCCTCACAGTTTAGTTCAGCCCCGAGACAATAGTGGGTCATGTCTACCAAGCGCCGGACATGTTTGCTTGAATGGAAATAAGTTGTCAATAGAAATTAGTTGTCAACTATTTTTGAATAAACAATATCCAAGACATAAATATGGTTGAGAAACTCACATAATGGTAGAACTAGAGGCGTTTGCACATCGACCCATATTTCAATATTATCTTCAATATCATCTTCCGTACGAATATCAAAGGTGATAAGCATATCAGGATCAAATGCATAAGCCTTGCATAGTGCTCTCCATTGTTTGCATTCAAAATGGGTGTAGGTGTCTGAATTGTATAATTTTGCGGCAAAACTATAACCATGCTCGGTCCTCAAGTTAACTCTTTTTACCTCCATAGTTTCCATAGTACTGAAACCAACCTTATCCAAGACATACATTCTTGCATGGCGGGGGGTACGCTAGTAGAATAGTAAAAAATTAAAATTATAAGTTGAAGCAAAAAAAAGCAGAAGTCATGCTTAATTACGAAAAAAGACTTGTCGTTGTGACTTATCGTATCCACTTCAAAGGTGTCATCCAACTTGATGCTGAAGCGCCTACCACCAACTAGGTGAGGCCTGTCGCACAGGTCGCGCTCGTCTTCGCAGTATTCGCACATACCGTATTCCTTTTTGTCGTCAGACATTTCCTACATTCATAGTTGAAACATTAATTAAAAATCGACCGAGGGCAACTACCAGGAAACTCAACACACAGATCACTATTACTCAATATGCAATGGGTTGACTTTAGGTCTGTCGAGTCTTCCTTCCTAAACTATTTTCTGGCATTCTTCTTCTCTCATATATGGTGGACACTCCCTCACTGTTTCGACCGTCGATGATGGTTGCTACTCTTTCTTCCCCTAGTGTGTAACAAAGGTCTAGCACAAAGAGAAGAAGGAGAAGCGGCCCCCACGACAACAATCAACATCCTTCCTCTCTCAAATATATATATGGTGGACACTCTCCCTCACTGAAAGACACACAAGGAGTCGAAACAGACCTAAAGTCAAGCCGTTCCATATATCAAGCAATGACATAGAAATGCCCTATGTTTTGCTGAAATATCATTGAATTCCCGTTATGACAAATCACAAGCACTCGATATGCCCTACATTGTAGCACAAGTCATGCTAAAATTCATGAAAAATTTCGGCATGACCTTTGCTAAAGACAAGGCATATCGAGGGCCTGAAATTTGCCGGGACGGAAACGAATCAACATTCCGCCAAAACATAGGCCACTTGGAGGCACATTGCAAACAAGAACACCAAAACATCCTCTATATTCAGAATGCATCATCATCGCCATCAATGACATGGCAACTATATAGCACTAGCATTTTCATCATCGACATTTACAACACATTATCGTTTGGCTATTCTCACCTAGAGGTCTTATGGGTCGACGATGGGGACAACTGCGGGGATGAGGTAGGGGCAAACTTGATTTCTGCATAAACAAAATATATAAAAATATATTAACCACTTACTATAAATAAACTAATTCTATTAAGCACTTACTATAAATATTCTATTAAGCACTTACTATAAATAAACTAATTCTATTAAGCACTTGCTATAAATAAACTAGTTGTATTAAGCACTTTCTATAAATATCCTAGTTAGTTAACCTAGCTAACCTAGATAATTAACCTAATTAAACTAGTTAATCTAGCTAGCCAACCAAGTTAACCTAGCTAGTTTGAATTTTTACTAATTTACTAAAAAAATTCTACTCTATGCAAGAACAGAGTGAGGAGAGATGAGGGATGGAGGAGGGAGCAGGGGGTGGGGGGAGGAGAGAGGAGGAGGGGAGGAAGGAGGGAGGAGAGAGGAGGAGGGGGAGGACGGCGATGGGAGAAGGGGGCAACCGGAGGAGGAGGGAGGAGAGAGGATGGCGCGGTGGGAGGAGGGGGAGAGGAGGAAGGAGGGCATACCGAGGACGGCGGCGGCGATGCGGTGGCAACGGCAATGTGGCGGTGGCGGAGGAGCGAGGCAGCGGGGAGTGAGGGGAAGAAGAGAAGATGGTCGGGTCGCGGGGAGGAAAATTTGGGGACAAGTCCAGCATAGCAGTAACGCGTTCCTAGGACGAGCGCTACTGCTAAGACCAATAGCATAGCGTTGTCCATGTACCAGCGCTACTACTATACCTAGCATGCCGGCAACGGTGTGGCAGTTATAGTAGTAGCGATTTCTGCGTGGAACGCGCTACTGCTAATTACATAGTAGTAGCGATCTTGTACACAACGCGCTACTGGTACATAGTAGTAGCGCATGTTTTTGATCATCGCTACTGGTAAGCTTCTGTGTATAAGGTTTTCCCTAGTAGTGCCCTCTCTCTTTCTGCTTCCCTCTCCAACTTTCTCTGTGTTATCCCGTGCGGCCATGCCCTCATTGATCCCCATCTCAGCCGCGCAGCCAACCTTCTCTCTATAGCTCTCCCTTGCTTCCTTCGCCAGCCTTCTTCCACCTTTTTTCTTAGTATTCCGTGCCTAGATTGACTCTGAGCTTGGTCCCTGCCATCTATCTTTTCGAGAAGCCCCTGTGTCAAATCCAAGATTTTTGGTGTTCTATTGTCCATATCCTTTCCTGGGGCTGGATCCATGTACTTGGTTCTGTCGATTTGCCGATCTCTCCTTTGGACCTACGACTTCATAAGATTTATTCCATGGTGTAGGCTCATCTGTTGCGGCAACAGCTGGATGCTTGAGGAGGAGCTGCACAAAAAATTCAGTCTTCTTTTGGACAGTGCAGTCAGGTTGTATTGCTAATTGAGCACTATGAAAATCATTGGATGGAATTGTCGAGGCAAGGGAAAGGATCTCCACACTTCTAATAAAATGGAGTACCTTGCCAAGCTTATGTCATCCACTGGAGCTCAGGTAACATCTGTCTCGTTGACTAGAACTTCTTCATGCACTATCTCTCAACTTAATAATCGCTTTAATACTGCTGGTAGCTTTGTAGTTCCCTCAATTGGTATTTCAGGTGGCCTTTGGCTTCTTTGGAATGATGATGGTAAAGTGTGTATCAAGTTTTCTAATCATTATATTATTTTAGCTCTAGTTGTGGATACTGCTACTCATATGGAGTTTGATTTGGTCTGTGTTTATGGAGATCCACAACACCGCTAGACTCGTTTAATTTGGGAGCATATTTCCACTTATGTGTATGATAATTTAGGAAAGCCTGTTGTTAGTTTGGGTGATCTTAATAATATCGTGAGTGATATTGACACTATCTCGGCAAATGTTGATAAGTATCGGATGCGTGCTTTCAACACCTATGTTAAGCAATGTGGTTTATTTGATCTCGGATATAGCGGCCCGGCTTATACTTGGACGAATAAGCGTTTTTCTTCTAATCCAGTGTTTGAAATACTAGATAGATGCCTTGTTAATGCAGAATGGTATGGTATGTTTCGCAACACTAATGTTTTCAATTTGCCAATTATTCTTAGTGAGCATGCTCCTATTTTGGTATCCACTGAATCTAAATTCCCTAGGCCAAAACTTCATTTTAAGTTTGAAAATTGGTGGACCTTTGAAGATGATTTCCAAGACATGGCTAGGAATTCTTGGACCTCTTCTGTTAATAGGCCTTTCCATGCAAGAAGCACTAACCTTGTAGGATCAATAAAGAGATGTGATATGTCTCCAATGTATCTATAATTTTTTATTGTTTCATGTTGTTATATTATCATTCTTGGATGTTTTAAAATCATTTTATAGTCATTTTATATCATTTTTTGGTACTAACCTATTGACATAGTGCCCGGTGCCAGTTGCTGCTTTCTGCATGTTTTTTACATCGTAGGAAATCAATACCAAACGGAGGCCAAATGCAGTGAAACTTTTTGTGGGTTCTTTTTGGACCAGAAGACATCCAATGGGCCAGGAACGCACCTGAGGGGAGCTCCGAGTGGAGCACAACCCACTAGGGCGCGCCTGGGAGCCCGGGCATGCCCCGGTGGGTTGTTCCCTCCTTGTTGGCCTCACGCACTGCCTCTTTGCTCTATAAATACCCTAATATTCCAGAAACCCTAGGGGAGTCGACGAAAATCAATTCCAGCCGCTCCAGAGTCCAGAACCACCAGATCCAATCTAGACACCATCATGGAGGGGTGCACCATGTCCATTGGTGCCTCTCCGATGATGCGTGAGTAGTTCTTTGTAGACCTACGGGTCCGTAGTTAGTAGCTAGATGGCTTCCTCTCTCTCTTGATTATCAATACAATGGTCTCTTGGAGATCCATATGATTAAGTCTTTTTCTATGTGTTTGTTGGGATCCGATGAACTTTGAGTTTATGATCAGATCTGAGTTTTTATCCATGAAAGTTATTTGAGTCTTCTTTGATCCCTTATATGCATGATTGATTATGGCCTCGTATTTCTTCTCCGATATTTGGGTTTTGTTTGGCCAACTTGATCTATTTATCTTGCAGTGGGAAGAGGTGCTTTGTGATGGGTTCGATCATATGGTGCTTGATCCCTGTGACAGAAGGAGAAACGACATGTATGTATCATTGCTATTAAGGATAACAAGATGGGGTCTACTTCTACATAAATAGATCTTATCTACATCATGTCATCATTCTTATTGCATTACTCCGTTTTTCCATGAACTTAATACACTAGACGCATGCTGGATAGCGGTCGATGTGTGGAGTAATAGTAGTAGATGCAGGCAGGAGTCGGTCTACTAATCTTGGACGTGATGCCTATGTAATGACCATTGCCTGGAAATTGTCATGATTATTTGAATTTCTATAAATTGCCCAACATTAATTGTTTTCCCACCGTTTTCAATTTTTCTCGAGAGAAGCCACTAGTGAAACCTACGACCCCCGACTCTCTTTTCATCGTATTTTCCTTTACGATCTATTTTACTTTGCTTTTATTTTCAGATCTATTAAACCAAAAATAAAAAAATACCTTGCTGCAATTTATTTATTCCACGATCTATTTATCCTATCTACCACAATTATGTCACATTATCTTGCCTACTTGAGGTGTCGTACCCAAAAGGGATTGACAACCACTTTAACACGTCGGATTGAGAGTATTTGATATTTGTGTGCAGGTGTTGTTTACATGGTGTTAGGAGGTTCTCCTACTGGTTCGATAACCTTGTTCTCATCACTGAGGGAAATACCTACCGTCGCTATACTACATCATCCCTTCCTCTTTGGGGAAATACCAACGTAGTTCTAGCAGACATCAAGATGTTGTAAAAAGAAGAAACCCATACAACAACAGTTGGACTCAATTCATGTCCAGCTCAATGCCATAAAGATCAAGCCAATACATGAGCAGGATCACTCCATGGAAGTTGCACTAATTGATCAATATGAAGGAACCATGACAAAACTTACAAAATATTATAGGCAAAGAGCAAAGAAGCATTGGGCAACTAAAGGTGATAGGACCACTTCTTACTTTCAGAATGTTGTTCTTAAATGCATACGTCACAACCGCATAGTCTCTATTGCAGATGCTCATGGTAACCATCTTCAGGACCCCGATGATATAGTTGCTGAATTTGTTAACTATTTCAGAAAAAAAATTCCTTGAATCGCTCTAACAATGATAGGGAACTGCCAAGTACAACCTTGCCTCATGAATCACAAGATTTCACGTACTCAATACCATGCAAGCAGGAAATTTGGGAGACGCTTAAAGCAAGCAGGAAATTTTGGCTTCAACATAGCTTTCTACTTGGCGGCCTGGAACTGGATAGGAGATGATGTCACTGCTTTGATCGATAATTTCTACCTTACAGGTATACTTCCGGTCCATCTCAATGATACTCATATTGCCCTCATTCCAAAAAAATTGGCTTGCCATGTTCCTTACGATTACAGGCCAATCAGTTTGTGTAATGTGATTTACAAACTTATTGCTATATCTCTTGCAAATTGTTTAAAAATCCACTTGCCTGACTATGTGCATCCCTCGCAACAAGCTTTCATTGAGGGTAGGCACATTTCAAATAACATCATTGTTGCTCAAGAGATAGCTCATTCGTTTTCTCTATCTTCTTGGGATAGCCAAGATTTTATGGTCAAAATTGATTTGGCAAAAGCTTTTGACAGGTTAGAATGGCACTTCATCATCTTTGCTTCGCATTGTAAAGGGATGCATGGTCATTTTACAAATCTTATCCACTCTTGCATCTCCTCTCCGATTTTTTCTATTATCATAAATGGACAATCTTTTCGCACTTTAAAAGTAGTTGAGGTATAAGACAGGGGTGTCCCCTTTCCCCTTTGCTTTTTGTGCTTGCGGCTAATGAACTATTGTTGGCTCTTCAGGATGCACTGCAATCCAATCACCTAGTAGGTATCTCACTTGGACCTGAATGCCCTCCTATTCACTCTTTAATGTTAGCGGATGATTTACTGGTTTATGGAAAAGCTAATGTGCAGGAGGCATCGACTATTTCCAATATTTTACAACAATTCTGTCAGCTTTCGGGTCAGATCCCCAATTGGAACAAACTCCGCCATTCTTTTTAGTAAAAATGTGTGTTTGCAGGTCAAACAAGATATCAAAAAAAATCCAGATGCCAGATTTAGATGCCAACACCATTCATCTTGGCCATCCATTCATCCTACCCGCAAAGGACAGATCTACAGCCTATAGCTTTGTGTACGAATTTTTTTAATCCAAACATTCAGCCTACAAGGCGAACGGAATCTCTCATGCTGCAAGACTCACCCTTATTAAGTCTATTTTTTCATCCATACATGTGTATTATATATCTAATATTCTTTTCTCCAGGAAGTTCTTGCGAAAGCTCACAATGGTTATAAGGAATTTCTGGTGGACAGGTGTAAGGGATGAACCTACTACAAAAATCTTGTGTCTCAGGGCATGGGCGGACATTTGCATTGAGAAGAAAATTGGTGGCTTAGGCATCAGGAACTTGCAGGCAATCAACCAAGGACTTATTCTTTCTGCGGCGTGGAGGTTGGCAAAAGAACCACAAAGCCAGATGGCTTTGATCCTCAAGGCTAAGTACCACCATGATACCTCCATTTGGAGAGCCAAAGCAAACAAGCCAAAATCAGCTTTCTGGGCTGCAATTTAAAGGTAAAACCTCTCTTAATTTCAGCCTCTACTTGTCAGATTATAGATGGTAATAGTTCGATGTGGAGTTCTCCTTGGTTTTCGAGATGGGATGAAATTTACAATCATTTAATTATATAGGAGAACCCTTTTGTATATCATGCTATTGTTAAAGATTTTTGGTTGCCAAATCAAAAAGTTTGGAATACTGATCTGATTAAGTTTCTGTCCATTCCTGAGATAGCTAATAATATTCTTCAGACTCCTATAATTGCAGCTGCTGGGCAAGATGCTTGATTTGGAAACTAACACCTGCAGGAAATTTCTCCTCCAAAAGTGCATATAAGCATTGCTTCAACAACCTTCAGCTGCCGGCTAGACAACGACCGAAAGAGGTTCATCCAGAAACCATTGCTCTTCTAAACCAAGTTAGGAAAGACAAACTTATGGTGTCACGAGTACAAACATTTGCTTGGAGGCTTCTTAGGAAAGCACTTCCTACAGGTAAGAGAGCAAGTAAGTTCTCTAAACACATAAATGAAAATTGCTCTAGATGTGGAAATATAGAAGATGATATGCACATGCTTTTCCTTTGCCCTTTCTCTAAAGCAGCCTGGTTTTGCTCGCCATGGTTTATTAAAACAGAAATCCTTGTTGTAACTAATCATTCTATTCCTGACATGATCCAAACTATCCTTAACTCAGATCATCCACATATTAATCTTTCTAACTTATATACTTTTCTGTGGTGCATTTGGAAATCTCGAAATGATGCTCTCTTTGCTAGAAAATATTACAGACCCTGTCAGGTGTATGCAACAACAAATGCAATCATACAAGGAACCAAATTAGAAGAGATTCCTGAAGACCATGGTGTGCAATGCTTACACGACCAACTGGTGCACCACAATCTAGACTCTTTTACAGGCAAAAAGATCTTCTGTGATGCTACACGAAAAATACAACCAGCCAACACTTCTAATAAGGCAAGAATAGGAGTCTTCATCCAGGTTCAAAATGATGATTGCATAAAGCAAATTCACATTGCTGCAATGTCCCCTCCTGCTTCTTCGCCTCTTCAAGCTGAGACTTTTGGTCTTATGCTTGCAACCAGGCTGGCTGACATACTCAATGTTCAGGATCCTCACTTCTTCACAGATTGCTCAGTATTAGCTTCGGCAGCAAAATCGATGGATATTCTCTCTGCTCCAAGTCCTTGGGACAACACGCCACTACTTGCTCAGATACAAAATAGTCCTTCTTTCCGGCATAGCAAAGTTGCTCAGATTTACAGAGAGAGCAATGTCAAGGCTCATCATCTTGCACGCCTAGCTTCAAAAGTCCAAAATAGGCCTGTAATGTTTCGTTGCTTATGTTTTGATGCAAGTCGTTGTTCAGTCAGGGAAACCCTTTATGTATCCAGCATGTCTCCTTTCACGCTTGTCTCTGTAAAATGCTCCTAAGTTAATAAGATCTGTTCGTTCCAAAAAATAGGCACTCCCTTCTATTCATTTTATGGTAACCATAGCCATGGCTTGGTCCGACGGAGGGAGAGGAAAAGAGATATAGAGGTAGTAGTGAGAGGTCATGGCAGGCTTTGTGCTTGTTAAGATTAATTACAAATGTAAATAGGGGAAATCTCCCCTTGCCCAACCGCCGTGCGGTTGCCTCCCGCACGGACGCATCTGGTCTGGAACCGACGTCTTGTCTAGACATTAGGACAAATTGCTAAATTTCAATCAATAACTTTGATTCGAAACACGTTATCAGCACGCTCGTAACCGAGAGCACCACGCTTCAAAACATGTTGCGCCACGCGCCATCGTCGCCGGCCGTGGCCGTTCTCGCAGCGTCGGCGCGCTTTTAACCTCTGCGGCGCGCCCGCGTCTTGCCCGCACCGGTCATGAGCACGCCCGCCCGAGCCAGGCCGTGGCGGCTCGCCAGCGCCTCGCGCCATCACCGTCTGCCACGCTGACCTCCCCACGCCTCGGCGCGCCCGTCCGCTCGGCTGCCGCCTGCCGCGCGCCCGTCGCGCCGCGGACTCGCGCCCTCCACGCCATCGTGGCAACGAGCAGTAACAGCGGCTGCGGTGCAGCACCCACCACCATGGTCTTGCGCCCCGCCCCTGCCATGGCATGCAGTGCCATCCCATGGATCGAGACAGCCCCCAATGGCGAGCCTTAAAATTAGCTTCCATGTGTCAAGCAAATCGAATGGATAACATTGCAAAATTCTCCTTGAGGGCCTTCTCTATGGCTTTTGGATTGAAGTTTAGCGATTTGTCATAATGTCTAGACTCAAAATGGTTTAGTAGAATCCTATCCAAAGAGTTAAGCTCATTCCATTATCTTTACTTTGCAATCGCAACTTGCCAACTTTACATTGGAGTCATGCAGTTTTACATGCTCATGACAGAACTGCGTAATATTATTACCCTCTATCTTTGATATGTGGATATCTACCAAGTATTTCCTATCTGCGGTAATTCGGTTGCATACCGATATCACCACCGGCATACATCATTGGCCCCTCAACATATAGTTGGGATCTATGTGAGGAATAACCATAGTTCCGTCAATACCTCAAACCCCTCGCGTTCGGAGTTATTCAAGGCCAGTATGTTGATTCAATGAGGAACATTTCCAGGCATTAGGGGGAGATTTCAAGTACCATAAAGAATGCCAGTAAATTAGTGGAATGTTCAACATATTTCTACCTCAAATCCACATACTCAAAGATCTGAACCATGCGTTCAGAAGATTTGCAACACATTGCAAATAACCTGCCAGATTCATTTACTGACTAAAGGTGTCACACAATCCTACAATCTTGCAAAAGTACGCTTGAGGGAGTGGAGGTACCAGCAAAATTCACTCCACTCCCCATTCAATGCAACAGGGGGAGATGTATGGCAGAAATACATTAGGATTCAGCTTCTCGCAAGCAAGGATATCAAAGCCTGTGAATCAGTAAATGCAAGTCAACTTCACGTTGACAGACACCTAATGGGTAGTATACACCCAGTGGACGGGAAACCTCCACCAACCCAGGTCATAGTGCACACAATGACCAGGACATTGGAATACCCAACTCAACCGCATTGGGAAATCGCGAGCAGTCACCATGGGTAACGATATTTCCATCAACTATATATTGATATATAGATTTTGGAGAAACATATAACCGGAAGTCTACAATTGTCGACATACATTTCTCAACTAGATTGAAAAAACCTTTCAAGTGATTCAGATCCAAAGGCCATGGCCATGGCAAAGTGTGAACAACAATCGGACTGAACTCAAGCAAAGGGTATGATCTAGGTAGAAATGATCTTGCTCAATAATGAGAAGGTATTCATAAGCAATACCTGCACTAATTTTATTTTGGAAACAGAATTGAGAACAACGAGGTGGTGAAACAAAGAGCAAGTATTGTAGCACAAGGGTACACGCAGATACCCAACTATTCTCCAGAGGTGGAATCTCTTTCTGATAACTTATATCATTGGCAGTACAAAATCATCTCTCTGCAATTGATAGATGTAGTGATCACATATCCATGTGGATCACTAGATTCAGACATATATGATCGATTTCCGATGAAATCTCAATTCTAAATCGAAATACAAAATGCAACATACATTGTGTAAAATCGGTAAGCCACCATACGACTTATTGTTGTCGGTACATATGGTAGCCCCCTCATGAAGCGTTTTTGAAACAGACCTCATGGCTACATCCACCAACCATTATCTCAACGATAATGTCTCTTGTGTTGCCCAGATGCAAACATGTTACGTAATAAGCAATATGGATATATTGCATATCTTGCAAGTCAAATCATGCGACTGATTTGTTCACGAAGTCTCTACCGACATCTACATTCCAGAAATATGTTCATGGAGTTGGTAGGCTTCGGAATTTGTAAGAATCAGGGGGAGTATCTTCCCGAATTGTTCCTGTTCAATGCATCATATTATACTCTTTGTCCCTTCATGAGTTCACTTTACAAGTTCTCATAAAGGTTTTTAATGAGGTAATATCAACACAAGATCATATGCCGTACTTTCTGTTTTCCCCACAGGGGTTTTTAGAAAAGTATATGCGGCATATTTATTGTCCTCTAAACTCTATGAGTTTTATCGTATTGAGTTAAAAGAGACAATAACCATTATATGCTGTATCATTTTCTCCTTATTTTCCCATTGGGTTTGAAGGAGTTTTAGCAACATATCCTACACTGCTCCTCATATTTTTCCCACAAGGTTTTTGGAGGAGACTTAATCAAGATGATGGATTCTTATGACAAGCGGTGATTAGAGGGAGTCTCTTCTTGAGATATCCTTGTTTTATGACATCACATTATGCTATCTCTTTGTGAGTTTATGTTTCAGGTTCTCATCAAGTTTTCAAGAAGAATCTTTTAAGATGATAGCCCTACCTGGATGATCGTGAGACGATTCTACACGGTCAAGCGTAGATTAGGGGGAGTGTTAAGATTAATTACAAATGTAATTAGGGGAAATCTCCCCTTGCCCAACTGCCGTGCGGTTGCCTCCCGCACGGACGCATCTGATCTGGAACCGACGTCTTGTCCAAACCGTTGTATCCCTCCAGATCATATAAATGGCATCCTGTAACCATGGATGAGATCAATCAATCACTTTGATTTGAAACAGTGCTGGCCAGCGGGCGGTAGCCAGGTGACACGCTCTACGTCGGCCAGTGCATGGACGAGGCTAGCTTGAGGCCACGCTTGGCATGGGGCATTTTTATACACCTATATTTATTTTACAGGTGTATAATACTGACCACACTTAATTTACGGAGGTCTGTATATTTTACAGGGGTATTGTGCCGTGAAGCACCAATCCAATCAGGGCCTGAGGGACGGCTCGACTTTTTAGAAACGGGATAGAGCACGTCAGCCAGTGCAATGGAGGTATTTCTCAATGATCATAGACCAAAGACGCCGGGTGTAGCGACACTTGTTTGACTCGGTGGAGTGGTGGGTAAGCACCTGCACCGATGGCACACCGAACCGCCAAGCCAAGGCCTCCCTTATCATGCTCGTCTCATGCACAATTTGAAACGAGCGTAATGCAAGAGTGTTCAAACATAAGAGTGCTCCACCGTCAATCTTGCTCTCCTCCATCTCTACTGAGGGCCAACCTTTGGGTCGTCGCCGGTGCAAAGAAGGTAGGGTCTTTTATTTCACGCGAGTAATCCGCATGCCGTGTTTTTAGGTGTCCTATAACAAACTCTTTTCTATCTTAATTAATGGATGAGGCAAAGCTTTTGCCTCCGTTTCAAAACAAAAGTGCACTGGAGATGGAGGAACATGCAGGGGAAGGCAATGCATATGGCACTACCATCCAGCAGCCATTGATCTCACCAAGTCTGACTGTCAGGTGGTTCTTGATGAGTATAATCGCAGTCAGTAGCCATGCTAAGCTAGAAAGTGTAAAATGTTTATTGCTTAATTGTTTGGCAATGTACCTATTGTATGGAAAAGACGAGAAACATGTTTTAAAGCAACCAACCATTTTTACAGTATTTTTAAAAGCAACTAACCAACAATTATATTCACTAGATCTCCTGTCAGTCATCTGCAAAAAAAAAAAAAGACTTTCAACGCCGTCAGATAATCAATGGATCAGCAAAATGCAGAATCATTTGCAAAAAAGAAAGCAAAAAGAAAGAAAGCAAAAAGAAAAAAGAATCACGTAACAGTAATTAACTGCTTGCATGTGAAATAAAGACCTAAAGCAATACAAGCACTTAGCTACACCAATCACCATCAAGACAGAATCACGCAGCGCAATTAGCTGCCTGTATAAGAAATAAGATGCACAATCCAATTGTTTTCAACATAGGGCCAATTCTTTTGGGCTGCTTTTGAAGACCTCTGGACCTGGAGAATCTAAACCGCAAAAGAACTTGATTTGGCATGGAAAATCTATTGAGAATATTGGACAATTCTAGTGTAATCCAATAATCCTAAAAAAACTGATTCTCTCAATTCTGACCATCCCTCAAAAGAAAACGTTTCACTTAATTTAGGGGAATATCACTATTTGCACAGCAATTTGCAGGCAAATTCCCACTGGTCGCCCTCGACACCCGCCTCAGAAGAAAATGCTTCAGGCCAGTGTTGTCTCTCGTCCGCGCCTCAATCACCAACAGCTTCATTTCCATCTATGCCTTTGCAGAGTTTTTTTTTTTGTTTAAAATAAACAGAGTTTGATGCATCTGCATGATAGAATTAACACAAGGGCCATGCTAAAAAAGAAAGGGTTTTTTCATGGATGACTTTTCTCTCTTTGCGAAGAAACTTTGATGCATCTGCTGTGGGGTTGCAACTTTCTTGTTAGGTACTAGGACACCCTCATCCCAAACAGAAAGAGAGGAACTTCAGTCTATGCAGATACTATGCTTCCAGTGGAAATGCTGCCCAAACCTATAAGTATGTAAATCATCACCCTTGGATGAATGCAGAGAAATGGGAAATTTTTCAGGAATGCTAATCCTCCCGCTCAGTCTTGGGAGGCACTCAAAGAAGCTCTAAATATCCTCACACACAGAATTAGGGACAAGCATGTTGCTTGCTTCCAAGATTGGTATGCTTTGAGCTTCTGATTCTTTACATATATGTTCCGAAGAGCTGGTATTGCTCAGCAGATTTTTGCATGTACTTACATAGGTAGTTTTTTTTTTGTGCTATATTTTTTTATATTAATGAAAATTACCATACGATGATTGTTCTACACTTCGGGGCTTCATAAAAAAGAAGAGCAGAGTGTGCTGTTACTGGTGGTGTTGAGTATTCAACACCTGTAGTAAATAGTGAAGGACGGACGAGATTCAAGATCTAAATACTTGGCTCAGACAGTGTCGGCAAGTGCAATAATATTAACACAGGCTGTATATAAAAAAACATGAACTTCTGATGTTCAGCTATGAGGCAATGGCACCGTAGGGGCGATCCAGAAGTCTAGTGTTATCTTACTCTATAGCTTATAAGAAGTAGCTCTTTCAGTCTACTATTTTATTAGGAGACGAAACAAAATGCACTAGCGTAATAAGTAAAGATATTATAATCTCACGTCACAGAGCCAGAGGGTATTGATTATGTGATTGTTTGAGGAATTAGCTCACCACAAGATGAGCTGATCCATCGTTGGATGACCCAATCCCTGGTATGGGCTTATGCTTTTACTCCCTCCGTCTCAAAATTTTTGTCTTAGATTTGTCCAAATACGGATGTATCTAGTTATGTTTTAGTGTTAGATACATCCGTATCTAGACAAATCTAAGACAAGAATTTTAGGACGGAGGGAGTACTAAGGATGAGATGGTGATGCTGGGCAACCCATTCCATTCCTCAAAGTGAGTCACGTCCAGAGCTGGAACTGGATGGTCGCTCGGCTCACTGACCAATTCTTCAAACCAAACAACCCATATACTTATCCATCACCATAATGCTTATACGAAACAAAATATAGTAAAATAAATCAAATGAATGTTGTAGAAAACAAAACCAACTTTGCCAAGACATCTCATTAACTGTCTTGGGATTTTTTTTCCCATGGTATGAAAGCGAAACGAAAACGAAGCCAAAATAACAGGGAGGGTGGGGGTGACATTACGTGGAGTAGGATGATTGCATATTTCCAGTACTGGGAAATATTGGCTAGCTCCTTTTTAGTTTTTTGTGGAGGAGAACATCTTGACCAGTAAGCAGCAAAGTCAAGAGACAAGAGAGTAGTGCAAAAGGTGTGTCCAGCATGCATTGCCCCCCTCTCCACCCAAAGCTGGCAAGAGATTTTTCAAACCAAAAGCTTCTGCAGACATGGCTAACAATTACTGTGTTAGCTTCCTGCTGTTCTTCACTGCACTGATTTCTCTACTACCCAAATCTTACCCAGAGTCCACAAATCAGTATAGTGATGAACACCAAATCCTTCTGGGACTCAAGAGATACTGGGGGAGCTCAACTGTGCTTCGCAGATGGAACTCCATTTCCTCTGACCACTGCAGATGGGGAGGACTTGCATGCACAAAAGGTGAGGTCACTGCCATCTCCCTTCCACGGCAAACCCTTATGAAACCAATCCCACCGTCCCTTTGCCTCCTCAAGAATCTTGCCTACTTGGACCTCTCCTACAACAACTTCTCCAGTTCATTCCCTACAATACTCTACAATTGCTCCAATCTGAAGTACCTAGACCTTTCCAACAACGCCTTTGGTGGGAAACTCGCAGCTGACATAAACAGTTTATCAGCAAAGCTAGAGCATCTCAACTTATCAAGCAATCGCATCATGGGCGAAATCCCACCATCCATTGGATGGTTTCCAAAGCTCAAGTCACTGATCCTCGACACCAATCAGTTTGATGGAAGCTATCCAGCACATGACATAAGCAATCTAGCCAACCTCGAGATGCTGACTCTGGCGGACAATCCATTTCTGCCAGCTCCATTCCCAGTTGAGTTTGGCAAGTTGACACGCCTCACATACTTGTGGCTGTCGGTTATGAACATGACAGGTGAGATACCTGAGAGCGTATCAAGCCTCACAGAGCTCAGCCTCTTGGCCGTGACAAATAATATGCTGCAAGGCACAATTCCGACATGGGTATGGCAGCATAAGAAGCTTCAGTACTTGTACATGTTTAACAACGGTCTGACAGGCGAGATCTCATCCAGTGTCACAGCCGTAAACTTGGTGGAGCTTGATGTGTCCTCGAACAATCTAACAGGGTCAATACCGGATGACTTTGGTAAGCTCATCAACCTTACCGTGTTGTTTCTCTACACGAATCAACTTCATGGGTCAATACCGCCAAGCATTGGGTTGCTGCCGAATCTCAGAGACATCCGGCTATTTGAGAACATGTTAACTGGTTCTCTTCCACCAGAGCTTGGTAGGCACTCGCCACTAGGCAATCTTGAAGTCTGCAACAATAACCTCTCGGGCGAGCTGCCAGCTGATCTTTGCTCCAACAGGAAGTTATATGACATCGTTGTGTTCAACAATAACTTTTCTGGAAAGCTTCCAGAATCGCTAGACGGCTGCTATCTGTTAAACAATTTAATGCTATACAACAATCATTTTACTGGAGAGTTCCCCAAGAGCATCTGGTCAGTGGTGACAAATCAGCTAACGACAGTTATGATCCAAAACAACAATTTCTCTGGGACCTTTCCTACCCAGCTACCATGGAACTTTTCACGTCTTGAGATGAGCAACAATAGATTCTCTGGTCCCATTCCAACTTTAGCAGGCAAAATGAAAGTATTCAGGGCAGCAAATAACTTGCTTTCCGGCCAAATTCCATGGGATTTAACGGGCATTTCACAGGTAACAGAGCTTGACCTTTCTGGAAATCAAATTACTGGATCAATACCCATGACAATTGGAGTGCTGAAGCTCAAAGCACTTAATCTAAGTGGAAATCAGATATCTGGTACTATACCTGCAGCGTTTGGGTTTATGTCAGAGCTAACCATCCTTGACCTCTCCTCAAATGCACTATCTGGTGAGATCCCAAAAGATATCAATAAGTTGAATTTGAACTTTTTAAACCTCTCCATGAATCACCTCACAGGGGAAATTCCAACATCATTGCAAAACAAAGCATATGAGCAAAGCTTCCTCTTCAATCCAGGCCTCTGTGTCTCATCGAACAATTCTATTCCAAATTTCCCATTCTGCAGGGCAAGAGCAAAAACCAACAATGATATCTCCAGGAGGCTTATAGCCCTCTTTTTCGTTCTTGCCAGTATCATGCTTGTGGGTTCGGCTGTTGCTGGTTTCTTGCTATTACAGAGGCAAAAGAATAGTCAAGATTCTCTATCATGGAAACTGACCCGGTTCCATGCACTGCATTTCACAGAGAACGATGTTCTTTCCGGGCTATGTGAGCAGAACTGGATTGGAAGTGGCAGGTCTGGCAAGGTGTACCGAATTTGTGTTGTGGATGGAGAAGGTGGTAGTAGAATGGTGGCTGTTAAAAGGATATGGAACGCGCAGAACCTTGATAACAAGCTCGAGAAGGACTTCCTTGCAGAGGTCCAGATATTGGCCGAGATCCGACACACAAACATTGTCAAGTTGCTCTGCTGCATCTCAAGCTCAGAGGCAAAGCTTCTTGTTTACGAGTACATGGAAAACAGTAGCTTAGACAAGTGGCTGCATCAGAGAGATAGAGTTGGTTCACTAGTGCCTTTGGATTGGCCCACCAGATTGCAAATTGCCATTGACTCAGCAAGAGGTCTCTGCTATATGCACCATGATAGTTCACCTGC
Source organism: Aegilops speltoides (assembly GCA_021437245.1). Taxonomy (NCBI): domain Eukaryota; kingdom Viridiplantae; phylum Streptophyta; class Magnoliopsida; order Poales; family Poaceae; genus Aegilops; species Aegilops speltoides. The sequence goes on along the minus strand of CM038146.1, from coordinate 468,057,081 downwards.
CATAGTGCACTGTGATGTCAAGTCTGCTAATATCCTTCTAGACCCCAAGTTCAGAGCAAAGCTAGCCGACTTTGGGCTTGCTCGGGTTCTTCTCAAAACCGGAGATCCAGAATCAATTTCTGCCATAGGCGGTACCTTTGGCTACATGGCACCAGGTAAGAAATAGATATGTGAACTCAAACTAGTATATATTTAGGATGTACCATGTGCTAACCGGAGACTAGCTTTTTTGCAGAGTACGGATACCGGCTTAAGGTGAATGAGAAGGTCGACGTCTACAGCTTTGGAGTGGTCCTGTTGGAGCTCACAACGGGGAGGGTGGCAAATGATGGAGGCTTGGAGTATTGCTTGGCAGAATGGGCATGGAGACAGTATCAAGAGTATGGCCTGTCAGTTGATCTTCTTGATGAAGACATTCGAGATCCAGCCAACATTGAAGATGCATTTGCAGTGTTTACGCTAGGTGTGATCTGTACAGGTGGGCAGCCTTCAGTACGGCCATCAATGAAGGATGTGTTGTACGCTCTTCTCCGGTTTGAACATAAATCAAGGGAAAGAAGCCTGCAGCATGCTGTCTCCGAAGAAACATCACTTCTAGAATCCTAGAATAACTGAAGACGTAGAGGAATAACGAAATTCCAGTTAATGGAGTATAATCTATCGTGAGATCCGGGTGCAAATGGTGTAGGTGATTTTCTGTTTCATTATCTTTCACATGCTAGTTTATGTTATCCTTTTTGTGTCGGCATGAAGCTTGTGGAGTGTACAAGTATTGCAGCCACAAACTCCTGAAAATAAAATTCCAGGCTAAATGCATGCGGTTATTTTCTAATATGCAGACCAAATATTTGCTGAAAAAGTAGATAAATGACTATGAAATTACTGGCTTTTTGGCCAGGGTGTATTTGCAACATTTAGCTTTCTTAGAAGGCTAATCAAAGTGCGAGGGAAATTTGCATATTCTCATGAGAAGAAGTGACAATTATTGTAGATAGGTTACTCCAATCTAGTTGCTGAGCCTGAAGGGGGGATGGGGTGGCGCTATGCTTTGATGTGCTAAAGTAACACTTTACATTTACAGGGTAATGTTTAGGCCATGAGGCTTGCTTACACAGAACTACTGGTAAAACACACACAAAATCCGAAATTCTAGCTGCCTCTTGAAAAAATATCTAAATTCATAAGGTAAATATAAATTGCAACTCTTTCCTCAAGAGATAAAAATAATTGGATCAAGAGCATGTATGGAAGAGTCTAGCATAGAGTACGTGTATGAATGTAGTACAGATGATAATTATATTCTCCATTAGAATAGGCGCACTAAGTTTAATCATGAAAACTTTCAGATACTACACATGGCAGGACTTGATGGAACGAATGGTAAATCAAACAGCCAGCAACAGTCGGATTTGCCACATCCTGACCATTGGATCAATTTCATCCAATAATATATATACAAAGCTATTCATACACTATATAGTGATATAGATGTTTACATGTACTCCCTCCGTTCCAAATTACTCGTCGCTGAAATGGATGTATCTAGAACTAAAATACATCTAGGTACATCCATACGTGCGACAAGTAATTCGGAACGGAGGGAGTATGAAAGAACTTCCAGTCAAAAAATACATGCAAGAACTGAATGATACATCAAGGATACATACAAATTACAAATGGGATCAGCAGGCGTATTGAAAAACGGAACAAGATTCAAACTGCGCTGAGCAAATGAATGACAACAAAATTAGTGATATGAAGTTATGAACTAGCCAATGACTACCAAACCTAATATAGAGAACAAAAGGGAGCCTATTATGCAAGAGGACAGAACCAAATAGCCATGTTGTCACAGGAGTTTACAGGTCAATAGTTTCAGAACAAATTTTCTGAAAATTCATTACTGAAAATATATGAGTTCACTTTTCACATTGCACAGATGACAATTGAACTCCATTACTAACTTATCTTTGAATATATAATGTTTAATATGAAAAAACTGATACAACAAATATTAAACATACATGCATGGAGGCATGTTCTCTCGCTGCATTCTAGGCCCTTCCTTGAGAAGATTATGAGGCAGTAAATGGTGAAGAAAAAAAGGAAAAAGCTCTTTCACAAAATCTGAACATACCAAATTCCATGATGTAACACTCCACCTGTTGGCTAGCTTGGAGCCTTGGAAAAAATCTTGGAAATATTAACACTTCCTAAAACATCCCTTATCGGCAGGGCCTCAGGATTCAGTGCCATCAATCCAGTTCTGAATCCAAGAATTATGGGCACACTGTCCACACTTTTTCGATGCCTATGCTGCCACTTGCATTGCCATATTCTTACCTTCTATTAGAACGCCTGAGGGGCCTGTCACTGCCATCAAACTCACTACTTCTATCCCAGCTTCTTCTTTCATTTCTTTGGGAACCTCTTGAGCCATGATCTTGCTGATTACCCCTCCCTCTGCGATCAAACTCACTACTATTATCCCAATTTCTTCCTGCATTTCTTTGTGAACCTCTTGAGCCATGATCTTGCTGATTACCCCTTCCTCTGCGATTCCTATCAAAGGGCGACCCACCATCATGCACATCAACACTCCTGAACTGCTCGTTGCCTCTTGTCCTACCATAACGGTCCCCACTAGCGCTTCTACTATTTAAGTTAGAGCTTCTGGCAGGGAAGTTTCCTCTGGAATTTGTGGAGGACCTGTTCCTCCTATCATCTGATTGTAACTCATCATCCATGTCAGAGTCCATATCAGGAACTGTTTCACGGCCTCCCTGTCTACGCCTTTGTTTAGATCTAAAACCATTGTCAACATCCTCATCAAAATCAGAAATAACCCCATCATTACTCTCTGAGCCAAAAGATGCGCTCCTGCGGTTGTTCGAACCGCTCCAACCTCTGGTTTTCTGCCAAGAATCAGCAATATGACTAGATCTTAGGGAGGGTTGATCATCAAATTCATCATCATCAGCTGAACCTGTTGCTTCATCCTTTGCCCCGTAATTGGAATTTCTACTGTGAGCAAATTCGTTCAAGTCTTCTGAATCAGAAGAAGCATTCTCAATGTCAGAATAACTCACCCTCGACACACCACCTGTCTGACCACCTTTTGACAAATCAAGCTCGTAACTGTCAATATCGTCCTCTTCGTCATCAAAATCATCAAAACCAACTCTAGATGAGTTCAAGTTGTCTCTTCCACTGAACTTTCTCTCTCTTCCCTCGCTCCTTGGTTCATCCATTCCAAAGAATTTCTCGGCCTCAGAACCCTTTGTATTATCTCTATATGAGTTGTCCACAGATGAGCTCTCCCTGACTTTGGATGAATCAGCAAACTCAAATGCTGCAACATCAGCACCATCCGATTCATTATCATCGAAGTCAAAGTTCCACGCATTAGAAACGTCAGGCTTGCGAGCTGGTCTTTCCAACCGTTTCCGCGGTGCAGATTGATATTCTTCCATTTGGCTGTTGGTGTATTCATCTGGAGGACGGTTATGTTCACAATGGAAACATGACATGTTCCGTCTGTAGTTCAAAAAATTGCACCTAGATATTGATAGAAAAATGTGTAAGGATGACAAATTATCACAATTATGTTCATGAATGGTTCAAATGTGCACTGTTTCCTTTATCGTTCCTTGTTTGCATAACTATTAACTAATTGCCTCTTGAGAAACAAATGACAGCACAGAGAAACGTATTCGACATAAATAATGAAGAAAGATAATCAGATACCAAGCTATTCTTATTCACAGGCGTGTTCTTAGACAGATAACAAACATGGATGTGATAAATATGAGGCATACTAGGAAACTGCTGTGTATAAGTTCAAAAAATAGACCAAATAAATCTGTGGTAAGTGAGCTAACCGAGGACACTCCCACTCTCCAGGTAGAAGTTGCCTTTTGGGACGCTTAGCATCACACTGCAAGCAAATTGTATTTTTCGCAAAGTTCATGAAGTCACACCTGCAACCACATACTTCAGAAAATAAGAATCGCTCCTGAAGTCAACATTCTATAAATTACATGTGAGACCGGTTAAAGTACTTTGGGCAGAGCCAGTCTCCTTTCTTCATCTCTACGTCATCACGTCCAACTCGTCTCTTTGGTGGTGGAGGCGGTTGCTTCACCTTAGGTGGCAACTTCCTGATTACAGGGGGTGGAAGATTGGGGTCAATAGGAACAGCACTCAGCTTGGCAATCTCGTGTATTAATTTCCGAACAACAGTCTTCACGGATTTCAGTTTGAGAAGTGGTTTGTTCTCCACAGTCCCCTTTATATGATCAAAACCATAGACCAATAAAATACGCATAACATCAAGAGTCCGAGCTTCATCTTCTTTACGTGTAAGGATATAGCCTCTTGAGCATGAATTTCGCAAATTACACGAACTGCACACCTGCAAATCAGGAGCAAAATAAAGAAATGAGAAGATTACACCTTGCCTGGTCTTTCTAGTTTATTTTCATCTTTCATGTTTATATAGCAGTCAGTAGGAGTCCATAAAAAACGAGGAACTGAATGCCGAACCAAACTGTTGAGAGATGTTTTGGTAATTAGTTGTGGGTATGTAACAGTCACCTCTGTTATGCAAATACTCCCTCCGTTCCAAAATAGATGACTCAACTTTGTACTAACTTTATAAGAAAATTAAGTGGCATGTTTCTAATATGTGAACATAAGAGGAAAAAATCTAAATACATATACAATTGCGGCTATTTACTCCTATTGCTATAAAACGCAGACCTATCACGCCAGTGAATGTTGTGTTAATCTTTAATAAAATCAAGAAAGGCAATAAACTATCATAACAATAGCAGCAACCATTTACATAAACATAGTCGCAAATAAGGAGTTGGAAATAGGTAGTAAGCCAGAACGCACGTTGGTCAGGTAAGTAAATAATTTGCAAATCAATAAATTGATGTACCAAAGTGTCGTGACTACTGTGCATATGCCATTGTTCAAAGTGAGAAACTACACATATCCGATGTTCAAAAAGGCGCTAGGGGAGTGTTTTGCCACCACCTAGGGAGAGCAACAGCTTGAAGCACATGCGTAAATGTAAAAAAAAGGAGGGAAACAGAAAATTGGGCACTAGGGGCTAACCCAGCACATTAAACCACTAGAAAGGCACCTATATGCTTATTAAAGCAGATCTGGGAAAGAACACCAGAAACTGCAGTTTCTATTCTATCTCTCTCCTTCCCTGTAGTAACAGCGATGGGCTTGGCAGAGCTCGATTCATTGCAGAAGAGGGTAATTTTCCTCCAGAGAAGCGTGAATACTCATCGGAGAGGGTGATCTTTTAAACCAGAGAAGGTTGATCCCTCGCCAGAGAGACCACGACTTGTCATCCAATAGGTCAATTCCTTACCTGCGGCCTAAACCTTCCCTTACTACCAAGATGCAGCATTCCGATGCCTCAAAGAACCTATGCACGCCTAGGTGAGCACAAATATACCTTTTATAACCTTACAAATATCTACAGATCACTCAAATAGTGACTACATACAATCAAGAAAGGAAGTGATCCTCACCCATTTTGTTTTTCTGTTTTTCATCCCCCATCTAGAACATAACGTAGTGAAACGAAAACATGTGGGCTGCAGAGAATAAACTTGAGTTTAGCTGCAACTTACATCACCCTCGTCAAGGTGGACCAGTTTCCTTATCAGCTTCGCAGAAAACACAACTTTTGGATCCATGCTGGGGCACCCATGGCCAACCAATACTTGAAGATCCTTCCTAGGCAACGGCCTGCATCATTAAGGAACTGTTAACATAATTTCTACATAAATATCTGTTGGAGTACAATATATACCTTTTGACACGAATACCAGTTTGTCTGCAGTGTTTTTTTTTTACTTGAATTGTAATGACAAAATCTGTATGCATAGTATTCACTGTTTTCGAATACATCATAATTGCCCTCTGTTATCATGTGCTTTAGGCTAGCAGTATATATCATAGTTTCTGATAGTGCTAGCAATTTTTTTGCATCCAGAAAGAAGTGTTGCAATGGTCAGAAGTATACTAATGTGCACAGCGTCCATGAATTCCTGACTTCATGTATAATAGTTTTATCTGCATTTCACTGCTTTAACAAGAAATGTATTTAATGGAACAAAAATGTAATTTGAGTAGACAAAAGGTGAATCCTATGCGCGACAAAATAATTCCAGCAAGAATAATTCATAATTCTAAACTTACAGCAATGGAACTTTACAGATGTAAACCTTTGTGGTAGTATTCAGTTATTATTCCTTAATACCAATACTAGATTATATAAACAGAAGTATTGTATCAAATTATACCAAACACTAACAGTAGCAAGCATCCCTGATGTGTATCATCCTCTGAACCTGCCTAGGCATTTCGGCAGCAGGCCCTTTACAAGTCTAAGAGACATTCAACTCTCACATTCATGCCAAAGTGTTTTCGTCAAACAATCCACTGATAAGTCAATTAAGTGAGCGGCGAACGTACTTGAGGATGTCGAATCGGTCGCGGCCGAAGTTCATGCAGGCGTTCTTGACAGTGGTCCAGTCTCTGGAGAAATCGAAGCCGGACTCCTCGGCGACCTCCGAGAGATCCATGGGCACCGCCGCGGCGAGACGGGACTCCTGGTCGGCACCGCCCGACCCTCCCCCGAGGTCGAAGTACCTCTGCTGCGCGAGCCGCTCCATGAGCTCGATCCATTCGGGCCAGGGGTGGACCAGCTCCACCTCCCTCCGCAGCACATCCGCGACGCTCATACTCTCCAGCCCCTCCGCCGCCACCTCCTGTCCGACCGTCGCCGCCGCCGCCGCCTCGACATGCCTCTCTGGCTGGCCGCCCGGCTCCGGCCTGGGCGGGGGCGGGGGCGCGTCGGGTGGGGGCGGGGCCGGGCGACGCCAGGACTGGATGCGGCGCAGGGCGGCGTCGCGGGCGGAGAGGTCGGAGGAGCGGTTGCGGTCGAGCGCGTCGAGCTGGTCGAAGACGAAGGAGAGGCGGGCGGAGAGGGAGGGGGGCTTCGAGGAGGAGGGGGCGGAGGGGCCCTCCGGTGAGGGGGGCAGGGGAGAGGAGGAGAAGGGGAGGCGGCAGTGGAGGAGGGATGGGTTGGGGATGGCGGAGCGGCGGCGGAGGAGCGTCAGCAAGCGGGAGGCCGCCATTTCCCGGGGTTTGGCGGCGGCTCTGTTTCTGTGTGCGGGAGGGGATGCCTAAACCCTCGCCGCCGTCTCGGAGCTCCTCGTGGGTTGTTTCGGAGGTTGGAGCCCTGATACAGATGTACAGCAAATTACAACAAATTAGTTTTTTTCTTTTATAACAATTATTACAACTAAACTAGCGAAAAGGCCGGTGCGTTGCAACCGGGCAAGGGATAACAAAATTACGACGTTCAAATCAAGCCATTCAGAACATGATAACTTTAATGAATACAAATAATGTATAGCCGACCTTGTTAATACAAATCAAATAGAAATTGTTGGTTGCACTTATGAATTAGACATGCTAGTATAATACTCCCTCCGTTCCGAAATAATTGTCTTTCTAGAGATTTCAACAAGTGACTACATACGAAGCAAAATGAGTGAATCTACACTCTAAAACATGTCTACATACATCCGTATGTTGTAGTCCATTTGAGATGGCTAGAAAGACAATTATTTTGGAACGGAGGGAGTACATATTTAGTTGTTGGATTACATGAGACGAGCTTACAGACCACAATTTGTTCTAAAACCTTAGTTTAAATTTAGCAATTGACATTTCCATTATTCATCGTATACATACAAATTGTGCATGTGTTTTTGTTTCAATTTTTCATTTTAGACACAAGAGTATATACATTAACCATTAAATTAGAAATTGTTCTTTTGAAATTAATATGGCTTGTGGCTGCTTCAGCAGGATATAGAAACCATTTGTATTTATAAGAACACAATAAAAAAATTACCAATATAGGTGGGTTGCTTAGCCTCTACGATCTACCTTGAACCGTTGCGTGGGCAAATAGCTTATCCGTGTTCCTGAAATGAAGCAAAATTAATAAACTTTAGTATCTTGTGGAGAATTACGGAGGTATACTCTACATGAAAGTACCGACCTGAAGTTGACTAGTGACTTTAGAGCAAGTACAATAGAGCTGAGTCAGCGGGCTATAAGAAATAAACTAGTATATTTCTGTTTAGTTGGAGGAAAGAGAAGAGGAGAGAGAAGGTAAGCGGGCTCTTCATGAAGAGCCAGCTTCTAAAGACGCGCTTCCCAAGACTTTGTGAGAATGAAAGGTGGGCCACATAATTAAAAAGTAGTACACTTTTTTGATATACTATTGTACATGTTGGCTATAAGATGGGCTGTAGATGACATGGCACAGGCTTATAGCCAGCAACTGGCTATACTATTAACCATGCTCTTAGAGCCATTGATCTATAACTGGTTGAATCATTAGTTAGTAAGAAACTCTCTCTTTTTATTTGAGAAAAGGTATGTAAACTTCTTCAGTTAGCTAGTTTTTTTAGCGCATCTTCAGTTAGCAAATGCTATCAGCTAGCGTCACAACCATCTTTGCTTGCATCCGTCGAATATTCTACAATGTAGTGCAAAATAAATAACTTTTGATGAATACAGGGTAAATAATGAGTGAACAGACCTGCCAATGTAAATGCCTTAAATTCTGCCTACACATTTTGCTTACATGTTTCATCTCGACCTACACTGCTTTGTACCTTGCTAAAATCCTATCCATCAAAATTTATGTTTTAATGTATGTTTTAATTACATACAACTAACATACAACTAAAATCCTATCCATCTAATCCTATCCATCTCGACCTACACTGCTTTGTACCTTTGCCGGCCCTAATGCGTCGGTCACCATACGTCCATTGCCGGTTCATCTATGTGCGTTACATAATTAAGTGTATCACAGACCATTACATAACATCATGAATTAATAAAGAAATGACCAAATTAATATATGCTCGCCCCTGCTCGCTCACTCCTCTGTTTTTTGGCCGGCCGGCGTGTGGGAGGTGTGCGCTGCTTTGCTCTCACCTCCTATGCACATGAGGTGTTCGACGAAATGCCCGAGCCACACTTAAGCTTTCTCCTCTCCAAGCTCGACCTCCAAGCTCCATTTTCCCCAAGATTTGTCTAGATTTAGCGGTTCGTCCCGTCCCATCCCCGTCCTCACCGTGGTCGATCGCCCACGCCGATCTCGTCGTCGGCACCACCATGTGGTGAGCCTTTTGTTCTTATCTTCTTTGTAAAAAAAACATTCTTACTTGTATGATTTAGATAGCTACTTTTATTATTGTTTGTTATTATATAATGCCATGGTTTTGGTATCCGCCCCCATCGGTTCTCATCCAGTCTATGATTGGGATATGGTATATTATATTTTATAACTATTTGTTTCATTTAGTGTTTATGACAATTATGCCGACCAACATGACATAGATATTTTTATCTAGGACGTATGTGAACCGGAAATTTCAGCCGACCCTCATGTCGAGAGGTTAAATTTAGTTGAAAAAAATAATTATTTGAAAGAAAAATTGAAAAGAGTTGAAGAAGAGAAGATGAAATTGGAGTTGCATGTTGCCGATGCCGTCGATCTACACAAGATCCAGATGGATGCAATGCGCTTGAAGATTAGAAAGATTGGAAAATATGTCATTGATAATGAGGCTTGGTATCATTATGTAGTTGAATCAATTGTTACCTTAGTTGCGATTTTGATCGCATTTGTTGTTGCATTTAAATGTTTTACATAGTTGTATGTTAGTTTCAATGTATGTTTTAATTAGATGCTCTAGAGAGTTGTGTGTTGTTCTACGAGAACTGTGTATGAACTTTATGTATTTATTTTTTTAGTAATAACATTTGATCACTACTGTACTTTGGTTTTAATGTGATGATGAACTTGTATTAATTTGGTCATTTCTCTATTAATTCATGATGTTATGTAATGGTCTGTGATACACTTAATTATGTAACGCACACAGATGAACCGGCAATGGACGTATGGTGACCGACACATTAGGGCCTGCATATTTTTCTCGATGTGGCTGAGGCAACCAAGCAGAATGGTTTTATGTATTGTCCATGTGCTGTCTGTGGGAATACGAAGGATCACTCTTTGTGGCACCCCGGCTCAGAGCAACCAGTTTACCTTGCATTGCCAGCCCAGAGACCTTGTCTTCCGGCAACACACAACAACATGGTACAGAAAAACAACCGCTTTATTCATGCTAGTGGAGCATAGTTTATATTACACCAGTTAGCGAGGCCGAGCGGCACACACGGTGCGGCTGAACAATATGTACATTATTTAGTGAACATAATGGGGCCTCGATCCTGACAACTACTCGGCAGCGAAACAACGTCGTAGCGGGACTCCATAGCACAGGGACACCGATGTGGACACGGTCTAGACTCGAACAGCACTCCTTTCCAACGAGACTTTCCTGAAATCTGGCATCACACGCCAGGTCAGTACATTGAATGTACTTGTAAGCTCACAATAAGCATAAACATAATGACAAACAATATCATGATATTTAACCATTTAAGCAACAATGCAACCATATATCCAACATGCTGTGACTATGCTCAACTGGTACTCGTTCCCCGGACTTGCTTACCGGCCGTGATCAATTCCAGACCACAAACATGATAATTTCTAAAACACACTCGTGATCCTTACGGCGATCACAACCCGACCAACTCGTGGCCCGTGATCCTTACGGCGATCACAACCCGACCAACTCGTGGCCCGTGATCCTTACGGCGATCACAACCCGACCAACTCGTGGCCCGACTCAACACGATGGCCTCACTGCCATCCTCAGTACAAACTTAGTGTGCATATTTTATTAAGTGTTGACCCATGGTGTACCCTACTTTCGAGCGTGTCCGTAACCGTGGACTCGGCTTCGATAGATTAAAAACACTCTGCATAGGTTAGTACACTGTACCCACACTACGGAACCCATGGCCTCGCACTCCCATTCGGGTGGACCAACAGCGTTCCGACGAAACCATTTCATTGTCATGACACTCTCTCGGCCATTCCGACTCAGACCCCAACGGGCTAGTCCTAGGTGGCCCCGTGTCTATCTCCAGACACCTTGACCACCGTCGTGGCCATGATCCACTCAGGGATCCGGTACCAAACTTAACTTAACAACGGGCTCACAAGGTTATGCTTGCCTATCGGGCTAGGGTACAGCACGCCCATAACCTTCCCTAAATGGAGGCACCCACCAGAGGCACGACAATGAAACGCATTAAGGCCGCCCCGTACCGGCAAATGTGGTTGCACTGGGAAAGACTCGTTTCAGCGGCACCATGACCCAGTCAACAACATATTCAAGTTGAGTTATTAATCAGGTTCAACTTAATGTTAAAATAACCGGTGTCATAATGCCATACTATGTATCACTTAACATATGCATCACATAACCATGCAAACAACTGAATCAACCACGCTCCTACGGAGCCATCATCAACTCATGCTACTACTCTGGTTAAGATCACACCTCACTTATACCAGAATCATTTCTAGCAATCTCACCATTTTTCATCATGCAAAAATAATAATTAAAATAATTATCAAACTCTATGATCATATCATGTATTCATTACTTGCAACTTAGTTCTCCTTAGCTTTCCCACAAAATTCACTTCAAGCATTCTGTAGTTCAAGTATTTTAACATGACAAGCATCTTAACAGAATATAATCATTATGTAACTAATTTAAATGCATAAATATTCATAAGTTCAAGTAGGAAAATCACAAATATTGAAGTGGCACCATGAAAATGTTACTGTGGCTTGCCTTAGTACTGATGAGGTTCACAAAGCTCCTGGTGATCCTCAAGACAAGCTGGCTCTTCTGAAAATAATCAAAATCACAAAAAGAAAACATCAAGAAACCTTCTGAAAATTTACCAAAAAATCTAGACAGCAAGGAAAAATCCCATATTTTGGGTGCTGTTAGATTTTTGGACACAGAACACAATGTAAAAAGAATCAATGCATTTGGACTTATAGATAAAAAGTTATGGCCATCTGAAGTTTCCTGGAATTTAAATGAATTTGAAATAATTAAACAGGGGGGTCACGTCGAAAGCGTAAACACCCGGGGCGCCACCACTCATACCGCTTCGTGCGCGTAATGAGTGGCTGACTAGCGGGCCCCGCTAGTCAGGCCAAAGGGAGGGAGAGGGAAACAGAGGGAGGCGGCGCTTCGCCGGAGCTCACGCCGGCGGTGAGGCTTCTTGGAGTCAAACAAGAGGGAGGGATCGACGGAGGAGATGTTTGCGAACCTGCCCGTACCCGTAGCGTAGCTAACGGTGGCCGGACGGCGTCAGTTTTGACCTCTCCAGCGGAGGTAGAGGGCGGAGGTTGCCGGAGTTGAAGAAGACAGCGGCTTGGGGTGGCTCCAGGGGCTCCAGAGGGGTGGGTTGGTGTCGGTGTCAAAACCGGCGGATCTCGGGTAGGGGGTCCCGAACTGTGCGTTTAGGCGGATGGTAACAGGAGACAAGGGACACGATGTTTTACCCAGGTTCGGGCCCTCTTGATGGAGGTAAAACCCTACGTCCTGCTTGATTAATATTGAAGATGTGTATTACAAGAGTGGATCTACCACGAGATCAAGGAGGCTAAACCCTAGAAGCTAGCCTATGGTATGATTGTTGTAATGGAGGTTATGTCCTACGGACTAAAGCCCTCCGGTTTATATAGACACCGGAGAGGGCTAGGGTTACACAGAGTCGGTTACAATGGTAGGAGATCTACATATCCGTATTGCCAAGCTTGCCTTCCACGCCAAGGAAAGTCCCATCCGGACACGGGACGGAGTCTTCAATCTTGTATCTTCGTAGTCTTGGAGTCTGGCGGACGATGATAGTCCGGCTGTCCGGACACCCCCTAGTCCAGGACTCCCTCAGTAGCCCCTGAACCTGGCTTCAATGACGATGAGTCCGGAGTTCCTCCTTTGAATAATCCAGAGAAGATTGTGAACACCCGGATAGTGTCCGGCTCTGCAAAATAAATTCCACGCTCCACCGTAGAGAGAATAATATATACAAAAGTTCAATCTGCTGACGTATTTTGCGGCATGACGTCACACCACTACCAAGCCTTTACTTGAATCATTTTTTGTTATACCACCTCAGCGCGTTTAGCGAAGCGGTTTCCTTGGCACGTCTTGTCGAAGCAGAGATCGTGTTCCCCTCATTCTGGGATCCTCATCAATACGGACGTGGGTAACCCAACCGCGCCATTGATGGTGGCGCTTGGGAGATAAGCGAGTTTTACCAGGCTAGTGGGGACGCATAGTCTTTGTCCGCCTATATATAAGGGATAAGGATTCACCTTTTCACCTACGCCTTCTTCCTCCTTTGCTTATCCATCTCCGCGCACTCAAGCTCCAGCGCCCAAGTTCGCGCATCTCGCCGACCTTCTCCGACCATGTCCGGGCGGAGGTAAATGGTTGGCCTCCACCGTTAAGGAGGAGCACATCACCAAGCTGCGCAAAGACCGGATACCTTTCCGCGACATCACAGCGCGGGCGCCCCGACGAGGGGCAGCTCATCCCCACCCCGGGCCCCATGAGAGGTCGTTTTCCTCCCCACTTCCTCCGTGGACTGGGCTTTCCACTTCACCCCTTTGTCCGGGCTCATGTTCTACTACGGCCGGATTTCCATGATCTGGTGCGAACTTCATCCTCAACATCTCGGCGTTTATCGTCGTATGCGAGGCCTTCCTCGCATCCAGCCCCACTTGACCTATGGCTCAAGACCTTCAACGCAAGTCAAGGTTGTGAAGGGCACGCAAGCGGAGTGCGGAGGCGCCATGTTGGGCAAGATGCCCAACGCCCTTTGTTCGAAGGGCCTTCGTGGAATCCGTCAAGGATGGCAATCGGGTGGTTCTATATCACCGAGCCAGCGAACCCACGTGGGCGGCGGCCCCGAGTTCAGATCTGGCATCCCTCGCAGCTCACCTCCGGAAAGAGAAGGGCTTGCTGTGGGGCAATTTGAAGGAGCCGACGGACTCCAAGCTCAGATCCGTAAGTGGTGAACAAGAAGCTCAGGCTGGTTAACGTGGGTGGGGTCCCGGGAAGGGACCCATCAGGAGGAGGCTCCGGAGGTGCCGCAAGGCAACCTCCCGGACTTTGCGCCGGACTCTATGCCGGAACCCGCAGTGGCTCCAGAGTCCGGCAGGCAGCCCCTTCGCAAGAAGGGCAAGACCGTGACACCGGCGGCCCCCGTCCAACCGGAGGCGCCGGACAACTTGTTGGAGGCGCTCAAAGGTGCTTCCATCGAGGAAGAACACCGCACTATCATGAGTGCGGTGATTCAGAAGGTTCAGCTCGCCAAGAGCGGGCTGACCAAGCCTGCAGCAGCCTTCTAACAGGCTTTGAGGTAAGAAGTTAAAATTATGTAATGTAATAGCGCATAGACAGTAGCCCCTGATGCTCAGTTCGGCGTTCGGAAAGAAAAGCCGGACTGAGGATCTAAAAAGATATACGCAGGGTTGCTAAATAATATGTCAATATGGGTTTGTAGGCTGCGCTGCTGACCTCTGCCGCACTGACTGCGAAGGTCGGTGCATTGAAGCAGGATCTCGAGCGGTCCGAGCAAGAGCTCGGCCGTGCCAAGAAGCAGCTCAAGGACAAAGAAGGTGAGTAACACCACTTTAAAGATTTACCTTACAGAAAAGGATTTAGGTTGCAAATAAAAATGACAAGGATAACGTGTGTACTGCAGGGGCCACTAACGAGGTGGCGACCCTGAAGGAGGCTGTGTCCGCGGCCGAACGTAATGCGGCCGCGGAACGGGCGGAGCGAGAAAAGCAGGAGGCACGGGTGGCGGAAGTGCGGCAAGAGCTCCAGGCTCTCATGGAGAAGCATGAGAGTTTGGAGCGCGACTCAAAGACTCGAGAGTCCGAGCTCGCCTCGGCTCTCGAAAGTGCCAAGTCCGCCAAGGCCGAAGCCCGTAAGGCCCTTCAGGAGGTTGAAGATGTGAAGAAGATAGCCGCGGGTAAGGCATTTTTCATGCAAAGCAAGCATGTTAATGTGAACTACCTGATACTTACCCGAATTCGGAGCTCTCCAGGGGCGTTTGCAGATCTGCCGTGCAGTGTATCCGCCGCCGCTGCATTTTACCGTGGCCAGGAAGGGAGCTCAACGGAGAAGGTCTTCGGTCTCGATCTGCTGAGGCCGCCATCCGGTGCCCCTAGCGACCAGGTGAAGCGGTGGTCGAGCTCCTAAAGGCAGCCGAGGAGGCCACGAAGGTCTTATAGTCCGGTGTGGCTCGGACAGGCCATGCCAGGAGCTACTTCGCCTCGTCTGGCGGGCCGGTGGATGCATGCCCCGGTGGAGGTCATCAAGCGCTCACTTTGTATTGAAGGTGCTCGTCGGGCCCTTGCCCGCACAAAGGTGCACCGGGCAGGCTGGATGCGGAGAAGCTTCTTCTTGACCGCCAGCCGGTAGTAGGAGTATCGTCGCCAAATGTACTATAAGACTGTCCTGAAGGGTGCCCACAATATTGCGGATGAGTGCCCAGAGATGTAATTTTTGAGTAAACTCGCTATGTATTATCCTTTGCGCTGAAAACTTTGTTCATATGCGCAACACTTGTTTAATTTAAAATATTACCTTCTGTGCGGCCGTTTATAAGATCTGAGAGATGGCAAGTCATTGGCTTCAGCCCCCAAGCCACGAGTGCTGGGGTGTTCGGGATAAACTTGAGCACTCTTGTTCCCATTTTTGGGTCCATCGAGGGAGGCACTCAACACAACGAACAAGGTAACCGGACTTATAATGCTTGAACACTCTCACTTAGCCATAGAATTCTATAATTTTAAATTTCGGCGAAGCCCCTAGTATTCGGAAGACCGAACTTGGGGCGCTATCCACGCCTTCGTCGGACATTATCCGGTACTTCGCTCGAAGCGGCATAAGTATTTAGGGACCCGAAAAGACCTCTCGAACAGCGACCGGTCTCTCGCCTTATCATGCCAGTCAGTTTTAGCTTTCTCCTTCGAGGCGCCGCCCAGCTCAACCGGGCGCAATCGTAGTGGTTCTCCCAGTGCCACCTTAGCCGGCGAACGGGCGTAAGGCACCAAAACGTGGGGCCGGCAAACCCAACTATTGACACAAGACATGATTCGGAGCCGATTCATATAATGCTATAAGTTCGGGGTGCCGCACTTGTGAAAGTGTTCGGACTTATCACACCATAATGCGGGGAACATAAGCCCCTGGTGTATTCGGCCGTACCAAAATATACGGGTGCAAGATGTCATTAATGAACATATGTGTAAAGTAATGCAATAACAGGCAAAAGATGCTACATTATTTATTCAAGGAGTTCTGCTATGAATGCGTAAGGATACAAATAGTGCGGTAAGCAAGGGATTGGACTAAATAAACATGTCCCCCTCCAGGGGTGAGCTGCAGACTGGTGTATATAATGGAATTTAATGCTCGTAATGGAGGCCACCTGAGTGTTCATCGCAGCCTTCTTCCCTCCCTGGCTGTTGCATCGTGAGTTCGGCGGGTTCGCCGTCGGACAGGACCTCTGGTGAACGGAGTCCTGTGTATACAAAGAAGAAAGATAAAAAAGGCGACACACTTGTGAGCCCCTTGTGTGGTCGAGCCGCACTCTGGGGCTATTGTGGTCGTGCCCCTCCCCCCAGGCCCATGGTATCTCCAGAGCGTAATGATGTACGCGGAGGGTTGGTCTTGCAATCATGCGAGGGCTGGGGTTGGGGCTGCATTGCTACGCGTGCTCAGAACGTGCCAGGTGGTCTTGGTTGATGTTGCTCCGGGCGCGTTTGGCCGTGTCCGGCCGTTTAACGGCCGGACTCGAAAATTGCCTTAAAAGGCTGCTCTGTACTTATGCCGCGAGAGCCGCTGTATGTTCCTCCGTTCGGAGGGAGCATTCCGTATTTCCGTTGACCGTGATGACTCCACGAGGGCCTGGCATCTTGAGCTTGAGGTATGTGTAATGCGGCACCACGTTGAACTTTGCAAACGCGGTGCGTCCGAGCAGAGCGTGATAGCCGCTGCGGAATGGGACTATGTCGAAGATTAACTCTCGCCCGAAATTGTCCGGGACCAAGACCACTTCGGTGTGATCGAGCTGCATAATTGGCTTCAACACCTGGAATGATGCCTTTAAAGGTCGTCTTTGTAGGTTTAATCCTTGAGGGGTCTATGCCCATCTTGTGCACTGTATCCTAATAAAGCAGGTTCAGGCTATTGCCGCCGTCCATCAGGACTCTCGTGATGTGAAATCCATCGACGATTGGGTCTAAAACCAATGCGGCGAATCCGCCATGGCGGATGCTGGTCGGATGGTCTCTTCGATCGAAAGTGATCGGACAAGAGGACCATGGATTGAACTTCGGGGCGACTGGCTCCATCGCGTATACGTCCCTTAGTGCACATTTCCGCTCCCTCTTGGGTATATGGGTTGCGTATATCATGTTGACCATCCGCACTTGTGGGAGGAAACCCTTCTGTCCTCTACTGTTCGGTGGCCGGGTCTCTTCCTCGTCGTCGCTATGCAGCCCCTTGTCATTGTTTTCGGCAATTAACTTGCTCGCTCGTTGAATACCCAACAGTCTCGTTGGTGTGGTTAAGCTGGCTTTTCGGGGTGCCATGTATCCGCATAAGCGGTCGAGATTCAGTCCAAATTGACGGACCCGAGTGGTTCTTTTGAATGGCTTCTTCCACGACGGGTTTAGAGCCTCGGAATCCGTGTTGACTACCGTATCCTCCTTGTCGCCGCCGTTATCGGGCGCTTATTTTGTTTCGACGTGACTGCCATTGTGGTCCTTAGTATCCGGACTGCCAGAATTTTTACTGAGGTTGTTGCTGCGAGCTAGCCAGCTATCCTCTCCCGCACAAAAGCGGGTCATTAATGATGTGAGGGCTGCCATGGATTTCGGCTTTTCCTGTCCTAGGTGCCGTGCTAGCCACTCGTCGCGGATGTTATGTTTGAAGGCTGCGAGGGCCTCTGCATCCGGACAGTCGACGATTTGGTTTTTCTTTGTCAAGAACCGTGTCCAGAACTGTTTGGCCGATTCGTCTGGCTGCTGAATTATGTGGCTTAGGTCATCGGCATCTGGTGGTCGCACATATGTGCCCTGGAAGTTGTCGAGGAATGCGGCTTCCAGGTCTTCCCAACACCCAATTGACTCTGGGGGCAGGCTGTTAAGCCAATGCCGAGCTGGTCCTTTAAGCTTGAGTGGGAGATACTTGATGGCGTGGAGATCATCGCCGCGGGCCATATGGATGTGAAGGAGATAATCTTCGATCCAAACCGCGGGGTCTGTTGTGCCATCGTAGGATTCGATGTTTACGGGTTTAAACCCTTCGGGGATTTGATGATCCATTACTTCATCAGTGAAGCATAGCGGGTGTGCGGCGCCTCTATATTGAGCAATATCACGACGTAGCTCAAGGGAGCGTTGTCTGCTGTGTTCGGCTCGGCCGGGGTTGTTGTATCCGGCGCGACAGTATTCGTCGTGGGTCGTGGGGTGCCCACGTGATCCGTAGATGGATCTGGATTGCCTTGCTTTGTCCTCCAATATGTCTCGCAAGTCCGGCGCATTCCCTCTTGGCTTCGCGCTTTTAGAGCGGTGCCGGGGTACGGTCTTGGTGGAGGGTCTGGATGCCTCTCTGTCTCGACCACGGGGTGGTCGGTCGGCCGTATTGTGCGCTGGTGATGAAGGTATGTATGCTTCTTCCTCTAATAGGGGGAGCAACTTGTGCCTTGGGTAGCTCTTGGAGGGGCGTTCGAGTCCGTACTCTTCGGCCTCGAGGACCTCGGTCCATCAATCGGCCAGCAGGTCTTGATCAACTTGAAGCTGCTGCTGGTTTTTCTTTAGGCTATTTGCCGTGGCCATTAGCCTGCATTTGAAACGCTCTTGTTTGACGGGATCCTCAGGCACGACGAATTCGTCGTCGCCGAGGCTTGCTTCGTCTCCGGAGGGAGGCATGTAATTATCATCCTCGACCTCTTAAATGCCGCTCTCGCGGGGCTTGCTTCGCATCCTCCCGTGCTGAATCTTCTTTGGGGATTGTCTTGGCGCTGTTTGGAGTGTTATTGTCTCTGTGCGGAATCTCCATTCTTCTTGTGGCGGGATTTAGAGCGGCGCCGCTGACGCCGGCGCTTGGGCTGTTTCTTTAAGGATTCTGCCTCCGCTGCTTCTTCGCCGTCCCATCTTTTGGGGTGTCCACCATGTATTTGTCATATGACGAGGTGGTCTTCCGAAGGCCTCAGAGGCGCTGGTTCTGTTCGCCTCCGGCATCGTCGTCCATACCGTCGATGTCTTCGGAGTCGTAATCTAGCATGTCTGTTAGATCGTCGACAGTGGCTACAAAGTGGGAGGTGGGTGGGCTTTGAATTTCTTCGTCGTCCGTATCCCAACCATCCTGGCCGTAATCCGGCCAGGGCTCTCCGGATAGCGAGAGGTGCTTTAGCGAATTTAGGATGTCGCCAAAGGGTGAGTCTTGGAAGATGTCCGTGGCAGTGAACTCCATGATCGGCGCCCAATCGGATTCGATTGGCAGGGGTGCAGGAGGTTCGGAGTCCGGCAGGGAGTCCGGCACCTCGGAGTCGCGAGCTTTACAAGGGACAAGGTTATTGTTCGGCTCCATCGCCGTGGAAGGTGCAGCCCCCGAGGCGGTGTCCAGCCACCGGTCCTCGATCTGGGCGATCGGCTCTGGACCGAGGGCCGGAGCGGATTCGTGTGCGGCCACCAAGGCACTGTCCGGCGGCAGAGCTAAATCATGCCCATCGTGACAGCGTGGCACGCTCGACTGAGGCTCGAGTCTGTCGAAGATCAAGTCCCCGCGGATGTCGGCCGTGAAGTTTAGGCTTCCGAACCTGTCCTGACGGCCAGGGGCGTAGCTTTCGATCTGCTCCAGATGGCCAAGTGAGTTGGCCCGCATCTTGGCCGCCGAATCTGAAGAACTGCCTGGGAGAAAAGTCTCACCACGGGCGGCGTTGTTGATTGAAGAAGCCATCGAGCCTATCGGTGGCGGCACGAGGAACTCTCAATGAAAGCACCAATGTCGGTGTCAAAACTGGCGGATCTCGGGTAGGGGTCCCGAACTATGCGTCTAGGGGATGGTAACAGGAGACAAGGGACACGATGTTTACCTGTGTTCGGCCCTCTTGATGGAGGTAAAACCCTACGTCCTGCTTGATTAATATTGAAGATGTGTATTACAAGAGTGGATCTACCACGAGATCAAGGAGGCTAAACCCTAGAAGCTAGCCTATGGTATGATTATTGTAATGGAGGTTATGTCCTACGGACTAAAGCCCTCCGGTTTATATAGACACCGGAGAGGGCTAGGGTTACACAGAGTCGGTTACAATGGTAGGAGATCTACATATCTGTATTGCCAAGCTTGCCTTCCACGCCAAGGAAAGTCCCATCCGGACACGGGACGGAGTCTTCAATCTTGTATCTTCGTAGTCTTGGAGTCCGGCGGACGATGATAGTCCGGCTGTCCGGACACCCCCTAGTCCAGGACTCCCTCAGTTGGCTTCACGGAGGAGAGGCGGAGGCCCTGGCCGGGTCGCCTTGGCTTGGGAGGGGCCGGAGCTACGAGAACGATCCGGAGGGGATCGCCAGCAAGCTCGGCTCTGGGACGGCAGCCCGCGGCCTGCTCGGCCGGGCTGCGGCTTCTACTGGCTCTAGGAGGAGGGGGAAGTGGTTGTGGGTGCTCCAAGAGGTTGTGGGTGGCTGCTTAAATAGGTGGGGTGGCGAGGAGGGCTCGGACTCCGCCGGAGGACACCTGTCCACGGCGCCCGGCGACGAACGGGGCCAGAGAGAGAGGGAGAAGACGGCGGAGGTCACGCAGGAACTGTGCGCGGGCGCGGACGAGCACATGAGCGAGGGGGAAAGAGACGAACACAATGCGCCGTGCACTGTGCCGTTGGCCGTACCGTGCCCGTGCTTGCTGCGGCGAGCTCCGGCGTCGGCGAGCGGCAGGGGGGAGTTATGGAGGTGGAGTTGAGGATGGTGACGAGGTGTGGCACGCTCTGGCCGGCTGGGCAGCGAGCACACGCTCAACAGAGGCGCTAGCGACGCGCAGAGCACGTGTATTGCATGCCAGCACGCTTGGACGAATGCGATCACCGCGTGAACCGTGACATCAGGCTACCCTACGCACTAACAAAGATGTCTGGCGTGTAGTCCTTAGTAAACTGAGTTGTTACCACGGTTTGGTTAGGTTCTAGGTGCAGTAGAAGTAAAATTCTGCTGCTGACAAGTTACTGGACAATAACTTTGGAGAGTTACTGTCGTCAAACCACTGGGATTCAAGAGCTGAGCTTTGGGGTTTTACTATCTCTTACTAAGGTAAATAGGCACAGGGAAAACCAGCTATAATCGAGCTAGTAAAAAGGTAGTTGTTGTAGAAACTACCATTTCTGCCCAGAAGTGACTTTATTTTCTGTAGCCAAAATATTCCAAAAAGAGTGGTGAAATATTTTTGCTCAGAAAGGTGCCCTAGGGTCCAAAGAATAATTGGGATTTTTCTCAGGGTTTTTGGGGCAAGAAAGATTAGGGTTGTTTGGAGCTCAAAGGGTTAGCTAGGGTTTTGGAGGCCAAAATGAATATTTTTCATTTAAGAAAAATATTCCAAACAATATTTTTGGATTAGCCAGGGGTGAAGTGATGGTTGTGAGGAGGAGAGGGAACACTTGGGTGAAAATCAAGGGGTACCCAAGTGGCTAAGTCCAAATGAAATGATTCAAAACTCCAAATTCAAAACGAACTCAACTGAAAATCAAGCAAAGAAGAGAGGGCAAAAACCAGGCTGTCACAAACCTTCCCCACTTAGAATGAATCTCGTCCTTGAGATTCGGTTGCTTGGGAAAACCATTCTGGATAACATGCCCTTAGAAATTCTTTTGATTCCCAGATTGATTCTGACTCGGAGTGATGCATCCATTGGACCTTGTAAAACTTTCGTGATTTAGTGTGAGTGACCCTTTCCATCTGATCCAAAATTTTCACTGGCCTCTCTTCATAGGTCAAGTACTTTGCCAGCTCTATCTCTGTCAAATCGGTCTTTTTCTCGTGCGGTGATATGCGCCGTCGCAATTGTGAAGCGTGGAACACGTTGTGCACGTCTGACAGCTCAGGGGGCAACTCCAACTGATATGCCACAGCACCTACTCGTGTCATAACGGGAAATGGACCAATAAACCTGGGTGCCAGTTTTCCACGGGTTTGAAACCTCTTGACTCCTTTCA
The DNA here is from genome assembly GCA_021437245.1 of Aegilops speltoides. Classification (NCBI taxonomy): domain Eukaryota; kingdom Viridiplantae; phylum Streptophyta; class Magnoliopsida; order Poales; family Poaceae; genus Aegilops; species Aegilops speltoides. The sequence continues at coordinate 468,034,785 of CM038146.1, read as the reverse complement.
TAGGCATAACTCGAAGGTAGACATGTTCTCCGGGTTCAAAGCTGATCTGTCGGTGCTTTGCATCGTAATAACTTTTCTGTTGTGAATTGGCCAATTGCAATCTGTCTCGGATCTCCTTGACTTGCTTTTCGGCTTCCAGCATGAGATCTGTTTCGAAAATATGGCTATCTCCGAGTTGAGACCAATTTAATGGAGTGCGACACTTACGGCCATACAAAGCTTCATATGGTGACATCTTTAAACTGGTCTGGAATCCATTGTTATATGAGAACTCGGCGTACGGCAAACAATCTTCCCATTGGGGTCCTTGGGCCAAAACACAAGCTCGGAGCATATCTTCGAGTATCTGATTTACCCTTTCTGTCTGCCCATCTGTCTGAGGATGATAAGGGGTACTGTATTTCAATTCCGTTCCGAGGGCCTGATGGAGACGAGACCAAAAAGTGGAGGTGAAAAGCGAACCTCGGTCAGAAGTGATGGTTCGGGGAACTCCATGCAGACTGACGATTCTGGATACATACAGTCGTGCAAGCTCATCCGCTCGGTATGAGGTTTTGATTGGGAGGAAGTGGGCCACCTTGGTTAATGTATCCACTATGACCCAGATCGCATTATTGCCCCATCGGGTCTTAGGTAGTCCTGTGATGAAATCCATACAGACATCGTCCCATTTCCATTGTGACACTGGCAGCTGTTGGACAAGTCCGACTGGTTTCTGATGTTCTGCCTTTACTTTGTTGCATATGTCGCAACAGGCCACGAAATAAGCAATGTCTTTCTTCATTCCATCCCACCAGAATATTTGTCGAAGGTCTTCATACATTTTCGTACCTCCAGGGTGGATTGAATACAAGGATTCGTGGGCTTCTGACAAAATTTTCTACTTCAGATCAGCTTGATTAGGCACACAAATCCTTCCCCTGAATGGGAGGGTACCGCACTGATCCTTTGAGAAATTGGAAAACTTGATACGTTTCTGCAGATCGACATCGCCTGACTGGGCTTTGCGGATTTCTTCCTCAAGGGTAGGGGTAACCTTCAGAATATTGGCAAGGCCAGCCTCAACTATGACCAGGTTGAGCTGAGCCATCTCCTCTTTAAGTTCGGAAGGCAAAGATTCCAACATGACGTTTAAACTGACGGGCTTTCGACTGAGTGCATCGGCAACCACGTTGGCCTTACCAGGATGGTAATTTATTCCAAGGTCATAATCCTTGACCAACTCAAGCCATCTTCGTTGACAGAGATTTAAATCCGGCTGGGTAAATATATACTTGAGGCTTTTGTGATCGGTAAAAATTTGGCACCTTTTTCCGATGAGGTAGTGTCTCCAAATTTTTAAAGCATGAACTACCGCGGCCAATTCCAAATCATGAGTGGGGTAATTTCCTTCATGGGGTCGTAGCTGCCGTGAGGCATAAGCTACCACCTTGCCATCTTGCATAAGCACACAGCCCAGTCCTTGCCGGGAAGCGTCGCAGTATACGTCAAAACTGCGGTAGATATCTAGAAGGTTAATACTGGCGCAGTTGTCAAGCGTTTCTTCAACTCGGTGAAATTTTCTCACAGTCCGAAGTCAATTCAAACTTCTTATCCTTTTTGAGCAGTTCCGTCATAGGTTTAGCAATCTTGGAAAAACCTTCAATGAAATGGCGGTAATATCCGGCTAATCCAAGAAAACTTCGGATCTGAGATACCGTGGCGGGTGGCAACCAGTCGAGCACGTCTTTTACCTTGCTTGGGTCCACGGCTATACCTTCAGCGGATAGCGCATGCCCAAGGAATCGAACTTGCTTGAGCCAAAACTCGCATTTACTGAATTTGGCGTATAACTGGTGCTCACGGAGTCGTTGTAACACTGCTCGGAGGTGTTCCTTATGCTCTTCTTCACTTCTTGAGTAAATAAGTATATCATCAATGAAGATGACCACGAACTTATCGAGGAAATCCATGAATACTTTATTCATCGTGTGCATGAAGAAGGCGGGGGCGTTGGTGAGGTCGAAGGACATGACTGTATATTCATAGAGACCGTAGCGAGTGGTGAATGCGGTCTTGGGAATATCCTCCTTTTTAATTTTGAGCTGATAGCATCCAGTCTGCAAATCAATCTTTGAGAATACCTTAGCTCCACTGAGCTGATCAAACAAATCATCAATTCTTGGCAGAGGGTATTTGTTTTTGATCGTGACATCATTCAACTGTCGGTAGTCCACATACATACAAAGGCTGCCATCTTTCTTGTCCACAAAAGTAGCAGGTGATCCCCATGGCGAGGAACTGGGGCGGATATACCCTTTTTGGAGCATTTCATCAAGCTGCTTCTTTACCTCCACTAATTCGGATGACGGCATTCGATAATATTTTCTTGTGTAATGGTGTGGTTCCGGGCACAAGTTCTATTGCAAACTCAAGCTCTTGATCAGGTGGCATGCCTGGCAGTTCTTCTGGGAATACATCAGAAAACTCACTGACCACCGGAATTAATTCCATTTCTGCTATTGCTGTAAAAACCATTTCCTTGGAGGATATGCTCCTACGAGCAATAAACTTTGTAGTTTGTCCATCTTGGCCGGTCAAGTTGACTTCTCGGGTCGCACAATTTATGCACACTTGGTACTGAGTCAGCCAATTCATACCCAAGATAACATCCAACTTATCAGACTCAATAAGTATCAAAGACGTTGGAAAATGGATTCTGTTGATACTGACTTCCAGATTGCGGCAGACTAGATTACTTCTGATAAGAGATCCCGGGGTTTGTACCAGCATATTCTTGCCCAAAAGCAAACAAGGAAATTTGTTTTGGGCAACAAAACTCCGAGAAATAAAAGAGTGGGAAGCCCCATAGTCAAATAAAATTACTGCAGGTATGTTATTAACAGGGAACATACCAATGACGACTTCGGGATTTTCTTGGGCTTCATTGGCGGAAATGTGATGAACGTATCCCGTGACGTCGTGCTGACTTGGACCTACTTCCAAATAATGGATTTGAGGCTTGAACGTAGCATTGGTCCGGTTGTTCTTGGGACACTGTTTGGCATAATGTCCTGTTTGTCCACAACTGTAACAGGAATTGTTGCGCAGGCGATTCTCCAGAACTAGGTTGAGTACGTCATTCTTGACTTGGGTGGTGGCCTTGTTAACATTTTTTTGCCAATTAGGCTGGTATGCTACCTGAGTTGGCTGCCAGGTACGAACCTTCTGCACTGGTTGCATTTCCTTTTTGGGCTCAAACTTGCGCTTGTGATCGTTATGGGCAGACTTATTATCTGATACAAGCTTGTGTTCCCTCTCAGCAATGAAAGCCTTGTTCACCAGGGTTTGGAGATCGGGGAAATCGAACACACCGAGAGCACAGCAAAGTTGCGGGTTTAATCCACCAAGAAATCGGTCTATCTTCCTTTCTTCAGTGGCCACGTCATATTGGGAGTAACATGATAGGTGATTGAATTTCTGCAAATATTCTCCCACTGACTGACTTCCTTGGAGGAGCGCAAGAAATTCACGCTGCTTAGTCTTCATAATTCCCGTAGGGATGTGATATTTCCGGAATTGCTCCTTGAATCTTGACCAGGTAATGGCTTCATTATCAGTCCCTATGGCTTTTTCATTTTCCCACCATATAGCAGCAGCGCCTTCTAGAGAATGTGTTACAAATGGAACTTTATCCTCTTCATCAGTTCGAGCAACCTCAAGTTTCTTTTCCATAGTTCTCAACCAATCGTCTGCATCCAAGGGATCAATGGCCTGACTGAAACTGGGAGGCTTAGTCCTTTGAAAATCGGATAACTTGGAGTGAGGGACGGGCTGATTTCCATTCTGTCCAACCATTGCTTGAATACTTCTGAATATTTCCATCAGATCATTATTTCGTCATTCCTTGAACATACGCATAATTTGCTCGGTGGAGGGCGGATTTGGCGGTGGAGGCGGTGGTGGAACGTACGGCTCGGGTGATTGTCCTGCCTATCGTGCGGAACGCCGAACAAGAGAACCCTCGCGAACGTTGCTACTGCAGCCTCCCCACGTCATCCTAATATGATTTTTCCCAATTCAACGCAACCGAGATGAGAAACATTCAACATAAATTGGGGAGAAGCCAGCAACAAAATCCAAGTAACTCCGAAAAAGTGAAGAAAATACTGCGAATAAAATAAAGTCCAACATAATTATACATAGACTCATACATGAAAGATAACAACATGCCAGGTCCAACTACCCTCATACATGAAAAGAAACATCATGACTCGTACGACTACATCCATACTCCATCCCGACGAGTGCGAATAGTCGAAAGCTCTACTGCTCTGCTGGTGCTGCGGGGTCCTCTCCTGAAGCGGACTCGGATCTAGAACTGACGGGGTTAATGGAGATCTCCGGGTTAAAAGTGACACGATGACGCTGCCTCGAGGGCTCTCCCGCTGGGGCAGGTGGAGGGTGGATCATCGGGGCTACGGGAGTGGCGAGGAGTGAAACCCACTCAACAGGAGCACTAAGTGGACTCAAAGTCACGGTGCCCGAGCTACTCGGAGGGGTAACCGGAGAAACAAGGGATCTAGAACTGGCAGGAACGTAGGGAGTAAATCCTACAGATGGAGAAGTAGTGGCTGAGCAAGCAGAGACTAAAGTAGAGGCTAAAGCAGTACGGGCATGACTCAGCTCTCGAGCCAGCTCGTAGATCAAAAGATAGCTAGCAGTGATGTAGCGAGAAAGGTGGCTAGCTACACTATCAGACTCCGGATCAATGACAGGGAAACGGACACGACCATTATCGTGGAGAGAAGGATAGTAATGGAAACCTGGATGGTTCTGCATCCGGACCTCGTTGTAGCGGAGCTCAACAAGTACCTCGAATGCAGCAAACTGGACAACCTGAGAAGCGGTAGAAGCATAGCCGCTTCGAGAGGTACGAGTGTAAGAGCTGGAATCGGAACTGGTGCGCAGAGTAACCACGGCGTGATACTCATACACTGAGTCAGCTAGGCGCTCCCGGTACACACGATAGACTGGATCGTCTCCGTGAGGGTACAGCCGACGCCACACGTTACGAAGGAGATGCGGCAACGTGTATGGCATCAGCTGCAACTGGCACGAATACAACACTAGAGCCATCTACACTCACAACCATTAGCAGGTTAGCATAGAAAAATAAAATCAGTGCATGCAATGCAACAACCAGCTACAATTATTACCGGCACTCAGCTACAACTCGTATCTAACGTCCAGTTAACTCAGCTTAGTCTAGCGTGGCCTCTGATCGGTGCTCGATACTGCGTTGTGGCACCCCGGCTCAGAGCGACCGGTTTACCTTGCATTGCCAGCCCAGAGACCTTGTCTTCTAGCAACACACAACAACATGGTACAGAAAAACAACCGCTTTATTCATGCTAGCGGAGCATAGTTTATATTACACTAGTTAGCGAGGCCGAGCGGCACACACGGTGCGGCTGAACAATACGTACATTATTTAGTGAACATAATGGGGCCTCGATCCTGACAACTACTCGGCAGCGGAACAACGTCGTAGCGGGACTCCATAGCACAAGGACACCGATGTGGACATGGTCTAGACTTGAACAACACTCCTTTCCAACGAGACTTTCCTGAAATCTGGCATCACACGCCAGGTCAGTACATTGAATGTACTTGCAAGCTCACAATAAGCATAAACATAATGACAAACAATATCATGATATTTAACCATTTAAGCAACAATGCAACCATATATCCAACATGCTGTGACTATGCTCAACTGGTACTCGTTCCCGAGACTTGCTTACCGGACGTAATCAATTCCAGACCACAAACATGATAATTTCTAAAACACACTCGTGATCCTTACGGCGATCACAACCCGACCAACTCGTGGCCCATGATCCTTACGGTGATCACAACCCGACCAACTCGTGGCCCGTGATCCTTACGGCAATCACAACCCGACCAACTCGTGGCCCGACTCAACACGATGGCCTCACTGCCATCCTCAGTACAAACTTAGTGTGCATATTTTATTAAATGTTGACCCATGGTGTACCCTACTTTCGAGCGTGTCCGTAACTGTGGACTCGGCTATCGATAGATTAAAAACACTCTGCAGGGGTTAGTACACTGTACCCACACTACGGAACCCATGGCCTCGCACTCCCATTCGGGTGGAACAATAGCGTTCCGACGAAACCATTTCATTGTCATGACGCTCTCCCGGCCATTCTGACTCAGACCCCAACGGGCTAGTCCTGGCTGGCCCCGTGTCTACCTCCAAACACCTCGACCACCGTCGTGGCCACGATCCACTCAGGGATCCGGTACCAAACTTAACTTAACAATGGGCTCACAAGGTTATGCTTGCCTACCGGGCCAGGGTACAGCACGCCCATAACCTTCCCTAAATGGAGGCACCGACCAGAGGCACGACAATGAAACGCATTAAGGCCGTCCCATACCGGCAAATGTGGTTGCACTGGGAAAGACTCGTTTTAGCGGCACCATGACCCGGTGAACAACATATTCAAGCTAAGTTATTAATCAGGTTCAACTTAATGTGAAAATAACCGGTGTCATAATGCCATACTATGCATCACTTAACATATGCATCACATAACCATGAAAACAACTGAATCAACCACGCTCCTACGGAGCCATCATCAACTCATGCTACTACTCTGGTTAAGATCACACCTCACTTATACCAGAATCATTTCTAGCAATCTCACCATTTTTCATCATGCAAAAATAATAATTAAACTAATTATCAAACTCTATGACCATATCATGTATTCATTACTTGCAACTTAGTTCTCCTTAGCTTTCCCACAAGATTCACTTCAAGAATTCTGTAGTTCAAGTATTTTAACATGACAAGCATCTTAACAGAATATAATCATTATATAACTGATTTAAATGCATAAATATTCATAAGTTCAAGTAGGAAAATCACAAATATTGAAGTGGCACCATGAAAATGTTACTATGGCTTGCCGTAGTACTGATGAGGTTCACAAAGCTCCTGGTGATCCTCAAGACAAGCTGGCTCTTCTGAAAATAATCAAAATCACAAAAAGAAAACATCAAGAAACCTTTTGAAATTTACCAGAAAATCTAGACAGCAAGGAAAAAGAATCAATGCATTTGGACTTATAGATAAAAAGTTATGGCCATCTGAAGTTTCCTGGAATTTAAATGAATTTGAAATAATTAAACAGGGGGGTGACGTCGAAAGTGTAAACACCCGGGGCGCCACCACTCATACCGCTTCACGCGCGTAATGAGTAGCTGACTAGCGGGCCTCGCTAGTCAGGCCGGAGGGAGGGGAGAAGGAAACAGAGGGAGGCGGCGCTTCGCCGGAGCTCACGCCGGCGGTGAGGCTTCTTGGAGTCAAACGAGAGGGAGGGATTGATGGAGGAGATGTTTGCGCACCTGCCCGGACCTGTAGCGTAGCTAATGGTGGCCGGACGGTGTCGGTTTTGACCTCTCCACCGGAGGCAGAGGGCGGAGGTTGCCGGAGTTGAAGAAGACGACGGCTTGGGGCGGCTCCAGGGGCTCTAGAGGGGTGGGTTGGCTTCACGGAGGAGAGGTGGAGGCCCTGGCGGGGTCGCCTTGGCTTGGGAGGGCCCGGAGCTGCGGGAACGATCCGGAGGGGATCGCCGGTGAGCTCGGCTTCGGGACGGTAGCCCGCGGCCTGCCCGGCCGTGCTGCGGCTTCTACTGGCTCTAGGAGGAGGGGGAAGTGGCTGTGGGTGCTCCAAGAGGCTGCCGGTGGCTGCTTAAATAGGCGCGGCGGCAAGGAGGGCTCAGGCTCCGCCGGAGGACACCTGTCCATGGCGCCCGACGATGAACGGTGTCAGAGAGAGAGGGAGAAGACGACGGAGGTGATGCAGGAACTGTGCACGGGCGCGGACGAGCACAGGAGCGAGGGGGAAAGAGACGAATCAAGATCGCGCAGGCATCGTGCCGTTGGTCGGATCAGTGCCGTGCTCCGCGCGGGCGAAGCTCCGCATCGGCGAGCGGCAGGGGGGAGTTATGGAGGTGGAGACGAGGATGGTGGCGAGGTGTGGCATGCTCTGGCCGGCTGGGCAGCGAGCACGCGCTCAACAAAGGCGCTGGCGACGCGCAGAGCACGCGTATTGCATGCCAGCATGCTCGGACGAACGCGGTCACCGCGTGAACCGTGACATCAGGTCACCCTACGCACTAACAAAGATGTCTGGCGTGTAGTCCTTAGTAAACTGAGTTGTTACCACGGTTTGGTTAGGTTCCAAAAGAGAAGTAAAATTGTGTCACGACAAGTTATTGGACAAGAATTTGAGAGTTCTTGTGGTCAAACCACTGGGATTCAAGAGCTGAGCTTTGGGGTTTTACTATCTCTTACTAAGGTAAATAGGCACAGGGAAAACCAGCTATAATGGAGCTAGTAAAAAGGTAGTTGCTGTAGAAACTACCATTTTTGCCAAGAAGTGACTTTATTTTCTGTAGCCACAATATTCCAAAGAGTGGTGAAATATTTTTGCTCAAAAAGGTGCCCTAGGGTCCAAAGAATAATTGGGATTTTTCTCAGGATTTTTGGGGCAAGAAAGATTAGGGTTGCTTTGGAGCTCAAAGGGTTAGCTAGGGTTTTGGAGGCCAAAATGAATATTTTTCATTTAAGAAAAATGTTCCAAACAATATTTTTGGATTGGCCAGGGGTGAAGTGATGGTTGTGAGGAGGAGAGGGCATTAGTCCTTTTGGGGAGCAGAGCAGCAATCATAGCACCTGGCCCGTGACTCTATGTATCTATAACCTTCCTCCTTAGTTGTGCATGAAGCGGAAGTTCATTATGATGCCAGTGCTCATCCAATGCCCTAAGCAACCCGGCAACGACATTGATGTGTACCTAAGGCCATTAATTGAACAACTTTTATAGTTGTGGAATAAAAAAGGTGTATGTGTGTGGGATGAGCACAAACAACGGGAATTTGACCTACTAGCAATGCCCTTTGTAACCATCAATGATTGGCATGCTCTTAGTAACCTTTCAGGACAGACAAACAAGGGATACAACGCATGCAGGCACTGTTTAGATGAGACTGAAAGTGTATATTTGGACAAATGCAAGAAGAATGTGTACCTGGGACATCGTCGATTTCTTCCAACCAAGCATGTCTTAAGAAAGAAAGGCAAGCATTTAAAAGGTGAGGCAGATCACCAGAAGAAGCCCGTCCTCCGTACTGATGCTGATATACATGATCTGGTCAAGGATTTACAAGTAATCTTTGGAAAGGGTCCTGGCGGACAATCTGTTCCGAATGACGCTGAGGGACATGCACCCATGGAAAACATTAAATAAAAGTGAATCCCTAAATGTAAAAGAATTGAAGGGTAAACACAAAAGGGGGGAAACACAATATGAAAACCTCTAAACCATCCAAAATCCCTAAACCTCTCCTTTCAAAAAAAACCCAGCGCCTGGCAGCTACTGACGCGTGGCTGCCTTTCAGTCCCGGTCGGTGTTACCAACTGAGACTAAAGGTCCTCCTGCCTGGGCGCCCCACAACGGCCACATGGAGCTCCTTTAGTCCCGGTTTGTAAGCCAACCGGGACTAAAAGTAATGGGCATTAGTCCCGGTCGTTTTGTCCTAGTTGCAGAACCGAGACTAAAGGCCCTCTGGAACCGGGGGACTAATGCCCTATTTTCTACTAGTGTATAAACCAAAAGGGATACATATATAAGCATAAGTTCCAAAAGGACAAGTAAAAGTAGTTTTCTGTTGATCTTCTTGTGACACGGGTATTTGAGAAAAAACGGAATATCCATCTAAGAAACAAAAGTGTGTATGCTTATTCAATCTTTCTAACATTTTCTCAGTGAAAGGCAAAGGATAATAATCTTTCCTAGTAGCGTTATTCAATTTCCTAAAGTCAATTACCATCTTATAACCAGTTATGATTCTTTGTGGGATAAGTTCATTTTTATCTTTATGAACAACAGTTATACCACCTTTCTTAGGGACACAATGAACATGACTTACCCATCTACTATCAACTATAGGATAAATTATACCTGCCTCCGGAAGCTTTAACATTTCCGTTCTTACCACATCCTTCATTTTAGGATTCAAGCGACGTTGATGATTCACAACTGGTTCTGGCTCCATATTAATATTATGTTGACACAGAGTAAGATTAATGCCTTAATTTCATCAAGAGTATATCCAGTTGCAGCATGATGCTTCCTCAAAGTTTTCAATAATCTCTTTTCTTTGTGCACTGAAAGGTTAGCATTGATAATTACAGGATATAGCTTCCTGTCGAGGGTTGGGTGCGACATATGCCAAAGGATGGCTTATCATGGTGGGTGCGAGTAGAACGTCGCCGGTGCCTGGAAGCGGGATAAGGCGTAGACACGCACGCCGACTTAACTTTACCTGTGTTGGGGGCTCTCCGTGGAGATAATACCCCTACTCCTGCTCTGCGGGGTCTCCGCATGATCACTAAGGCACTAGTGATACAAGTTGCTCCTTGAGCTGTGTCTAGAGGTAGGAGAAGGCAAGGCTACCTCTTCCCTATCCTAGGTAACTGGCTAGTTCTATCAGAGTTGGAACCCTTTGCATGGGTGGCCTGGGGGCTTCTATAGGCCTGCCCCCAAGGGTACAATGGTAATTGGGCTGGCTGTTGGGGCCCGTCTGTCAGCGTCTCCAGCCTCCGGCTTCTCCGCCGACTACTAGGGCCCGCCGCCTAGTGGGCCCTGCCGGCTGGTTGGTGGCTGCTTACTTTAGCCGTGCTGTCTATGACGAGGGCTTGGTCATCTTGTCATGGCTACAGTCCCGCCGGCTGGCGGGGGATTACTGTAGCCACACCTGGTCTCATCAGGTTAATGATGCGCTTGCCTTGGGGCAAGGGACGACCGCCTGCTGGAGGCCGGCCTTCCCAAGCCCGACTGATGGGGCGTCTGCCATCTTTAGCGGTGTCACTGCCCGGTAGGACCTGCGGCTGGCAGGCCGTACCGATAGGCCGTCGTGGGGAACAGGGTTCCACCTGCTCGGAGCGATGTTAGGGGAGACATGGCACAGTGCCTCGCCATGTGGAGATCTCCGCCTGTACGGAGCACTGTAGCCATGCCTCTCCCGTACATTGGGGGCGACATGCTTCACTGTAGCCATGCTCTAGCTTGTACTCTCGATGGGGGCTCGGTTGCACCGAGACCGCGAGGTGGCCGCCTTTGTTAGGACCCCGACTCAATGCCACATCGATCTAGCATGTAACACCTCATATCACTTTGCGGGCTAATGCATGGTATTCCCACGGGTGTCGCCTTACCTTTGCCCGGGACTGTTTGCGCCTTTTGGCACACGTATATGATAGTGTCGCTAGCATCCATATGATAAGGAGCCCGGCCGACATGGCCAACAGAAACCCAAAGTGGCACAAACTTACAGGACAGCATCCATGACCCAAAGATCGAACGTGTCGCTCATCGTGAGTGGATCCAGGTGTAGCATCAGCTAGCAGGACTCGATGAACCGGCTGTAGCGGGCTAACAGACTACGGTATTCATCGCGACATTTCCGAGGGACGTACACATGAACGAAGAAGGACACATGCTGGCCAGCCTAAGTGTATCGGAGCAGTAGCAAGCTACCATGGCTCAGTGGAAGCATTAGGAGACATATCCCGGTAAGAGAGGCTACTAAGGATAAACAACGAGATAGTCAGATCCCACACATACCAAGCATTTCAATAACATACACACAATATGCTCGATATGTGCAAATACAACATGGCATCACAACATGACTCTACAACTCAAGTATTATATTCAATAGGCTCCGAGGAGCGAGATATTACAAACATGGGTCTCATGACCCAACATTCAGAGCATACAAGTCAAAGCACATGCGGAAGCTTAACATGTCTGAGTACAGACAACTACAAATGAAAAAGGCTGAGGAGCCTGACTAACTACTAGATCCTGCCGAGGGCACAAGATCGTAGCTGAGGTAACAAGCTAAACGTCGAAGCTCACGTGGAACTACTAGTGAGACAGAAGTCTGTCTGCAAAAACATAAAATAGGCAAACATGAGTACAAATGTACCCAGCAAGACTTACATCAGATCTAACTACATATGCATCATTATCAACAAGGGGATGGTGGGGTTTAACTGCAGCAAGCCAGCTTCGACTCAGTGGCTATCCTGTACTACGACTGCAGGTAACTCTTTTGAGGTGGCCCACATGAGTCCACATTTTCACAATATCAATACACCACTATGGATCCGCTCCCGTCTCCCTACAAGAACGCCATCCATAGCACTCACACTTATCTTGCGCATTTTAGAGTATCCACTTTCACTTGTCTATGAACCGTCACAGCAACCTGAAGTCCTTTACCGCGACACGGCTATTTGAATAGATAATGTTAACCCCGCAGGGTGTACTTCTTCACACACGCCGTCACCACTTATCGCCGTTTACATCGACATGTGCTCGGCAACCTTCAAGCGAAGCCCAGCGAGGGTGTCGGCCACGACCTGACTAACCACACAAGTCTCTCGTCCAGGTTTATCGCCTATTCGGGTTCCATCCGCAAGGAGATCCGGTCGAGGTGTCGCTCACGGCCCCAAACGATGTGTGTAGGGTTCCCAAGCCCACCATCCGGGTGCCAATTGGTACACCGGCCATCAGGTTTAGTCTGTCCGAAGCCCACTTGTACCGGGTGCCACTTGGTAGACTACTAACACTACCTACAAACACCAAAAACTAGTTGCAACTCCTGGACAGAGATCAAGTTGATTAATAAGCCGAGAGGGGCCGAGTTACCGGAACCCAATGTGTGGTAGTAACTGCTCATGGATCACAAACACGTAACTCAGTTCCTCGAGGACGGCTTCAATGAGACAACCCACCATGTACTCCTACATGGCCTCTCATCGCTACCTTTACCAAATCGTGTTCACACACTTAGCTCTCAACAGTAGGACATGTTCACCACATTCCAATTCATCCCCGATGAATCAGACCTGACACAACTCTAAGCAATAGCAGGCATGACAAACAAACATGGATGAGTAGGCACATCAGGGCTCAAACAACTCCTACTCATGCTAGTGGGTTTCATCTATTTACTGTGGCAATGACAGGTCATGCAGAGGATAAGGGGATCAACTACCGCAGCATGTAACAGTTGAATCGTTGTTGTCCTAATGCAGTAAAAGAGAGCAGAGCAAGAGAGTGGGTTTGTATCGGAATGAACAAGGGGGGTTTTTGCTTGCTTGGCACTTTTGAAGATAGTATAGTTCTTCATCGGTGTCATCGAACTCATCGTCGAACACGTCTATCGAGAGGGGACAAATATCGACAAATATGACATGGCAATATGCTGTGGTTTGAGCTAATGCAACTAGCAACCAGATTAAATGAAGTTGGTTTGAATCCAAGATTCAAATTCAAACTCCATATGTGGATATTTAAATGCCATTTATATGATTTGTGCTAAACAGCAGCTATAAGTTGTTCTAACATGCATGAAAATGGTACAGATGGATAGATTGGATTTTTTTGTTCATTTTTCATATATAATTTATTTCATTTGGAGTTCCGGTTGAATTTCTATGATTTTTAGAAGTTTTGAACATTTTCTGAAATAAATAAACCATTTCTGATTTATTTTAAACTCCAGAAACATTTACTGCGCCGGCACTATGTCATGCTGACCTCACCAGGTCAACAGACGGGGTCCAGGTCAAACCTGATGTGTGGGGGCCACACCTCAGCCAGGGCTAATCCCGGTCAAACCCAGTGCTGACTGGGGTTTGACCAAGCCTGGGGCCCACTATCAGTGGCTGTGTGTGGTTTAAGCAGTGGGGTCAGCGCCTAATTGCTGTGCCACATCGGCGTGGTTATGCCGGCGATGACCCGACGCGGTGGTGATTGTCGGCCGGCCGTTTCCGGACACGAATGGCCGCGCGGTTAGGTGCGTTGGAGAGCCCGTGGTGCGGGGCATCCAGTGGTGGTCGTGGGTATGCCGGGGACGGCGTGTAGCAGCGGCGGTGACGAGCTTAGGTGGCGGCGGGGCTCGGTGATGTGCGCAGGTGGTGCTGCACGGTGCAAGCGGGCAAGGGAAGGCGCTAGCGAGGCTCAGAGCGGGGCGGCAAGTTCGAAGGACACGCACCCGGGACCAAATGGTCACCGGAGCATCGTCGGCGGTGAGCACGGGCGGCGGCCGGAGATCGGGCGCGGTGGGAACGGCGGCTACGGCGGCCAAACGAGCACGGGAGCTAGGGGGAGAGGACGAGGAGCTCACAGCAAAGCCGGAGGAGGTCTCAGCGGGCTCGGGGACGCGTCGGAGACGACGAACGGGCGCCGGTGATCTCTGTGACCGAGAGGTTGAAGACGACAGCATTGATGGCAAAATAGAGCTCCCGGCGATGCGTGGCTCGACGAGGAGGACGAAGGCGACGAGGCGGATCCCTGGGGTGCATCGGAGAGGCGGGAGGGAGGCGGTGGCTGTGGCTATGGCGAACGGCGGTGACGGGCTCCGCTCGGGAAAGAAAATAGAGGAGCGAGGGGAAGAGAGGTCCAGAGAGCGAGGGAGAAGCAGAGGGGGCCCAGGGTGTCGTGGGCGGCACCGCTGGCCTGGCTGGGAGGCCAGCAGCAGCTACGTGCCAAGATGCGCGGTGCCGTGACTGGCTTGCCCGTGCAAGAGGCGAGGTTGAAGAGAGGTATGCCCCTGGTGGGCTAGTGAGGGAGTCCTGGACTAGGGGGTGTCCGGACAGCCGGACTATCATCATCCGCCGGACTCCAAGACTACGAAGATACAAGATTGAAGACTCCGTCCCGTGTCCGGATGGGACTTTCCTTGGCGTGGAAGGCAAGCTTGGCAATACGGATATGTAGATCTCCTACCATTGTAACCGACTCTGTGTAACCCTAGCCTCCTCCGCTGTCTATATAAACCGGAGGGCTTTAGTCCGTAGGACACAACATACATTACAACAATCATACCATAGGCTAGCTTTAGGGTTTAGCCTCCTTGATCTCGTGGTAGATCGACTCTTGTACTACCCATATCATCAATATTAATCAAGTAGGACGTAGGGTTTTACCTCCATCGAGAGGGCCCAACCTGGGTAAAAACATCGTGTCCCTCGTCTCCTGTTACCATCCGCCTAGACGCACAGTTCGGGACCCCCTACACGAGATCCGCCGGTTTTGACACCGACGTTGGTGTTTTCATTGAGAGTTCCTCTGTGTCGTCACCAATAGGCTCGATGGCATCTTCAACCAACAACGCTGTCCAGGGTGAGACTTTTCTCCCCGGACAGATCTTCGTATTTGGCGGCTTTGCATCGCGGGCTAATTCGCAGGCCATCCGAGCAGATCGAAGCTACGCCCGCCGTCAGTCGATTCGAGCCTAAACTTCACGACCGACGTCCGCGGAGACTTGATCTTCGACGGACTCGAGCCGCAGCCGAGCGTGCCGCACTGTTACGATGGGCAAGATCTAGCTCACCACGAACAAAGGCCTTTGGTGGCCGCACATGAATCCGCTTCGGCCATTAATCCGGAGCCGATCGCCCAGATCAAGGATCGGCGGATAGACGCCACCTTGGGGGCTCCAACTTCCACGGCGATGGAGTCGAACATTAATATTGTCCCCCGCAAAACTCATGATTCCGAGGTGCCGGACTCCCTGCCGGACTCCGAACCTCCCACGCCCCTACCAATCGATTCGGATTGGGCGCCGGTTATGGAATTCACCACCGTGGACATCTTCCAACACTCGCCCTTTGGCGACATCCTAAATTCGCTAAAGTATCTCTCGTTATCGGGAGAGTCCTAGCCGGACTATGGCCAGGATAGTTGGGGTACGGACGATGAAGAAATTCAGAGCCCACCCACCACCCACTTTGTAGCCACTGTTGATGATCTAACCGACATGCTAGACTACGACTCCGAAGACATCGACGGAATAGACGACGATGCCGGAGACGAACAAGAAACAGAGCCTATAAGGCACGGGAGGACCACCCCGTCATATGACATATACATGGTGGATACCCCAAAAGAGAGCGATAACAAGGACCAACGGGCCGCGGCAGAAGATAACCCCGCCGATAAACAACCAAAACGGCGGCGCAGACGCCGCCCTAAGTCCTGCCTTGACAACAACAACGCTCCTAAGGAGCCCGTAATACAGCAGGGCTCACAAGTGGACGACGAATATGCAGATAAGCAACCGTCCGAACATGACGAGTCAGATAATCAGTCCAGGCCCGGCGAAAACGATAGTCCGGACGATCTAATGCCGGACATGCCGCCGGAGAGCAAAAACCTTCGGAAAAGACTCATCAACACTGCAAGAAGCCTGAAGAAGGAAAAGCGAAAGCTCAAAACAGCGGAAGACACACTCAGAATGAGATGGAGCAAAGTACTCCAGGCCACGGACAAATGCGGCAATGGTCACCAATCAAAGAGCTACCCGAAGCGCAAGCTGCTACCAAAATTCGACGAGGAGGCCATAGAGCCTCCACCGTCAAGAAATAAAGAGGCCGCCTGGTTGGATAGACGGCCAGAGGATAGGCCAAATTCTAAAAGCGGCGCCGCACATAATGAACCTGGAAAGACAGATGGCCCACCTAGGTCCATCTACGGGCCAAAGAAGAAGGCCCCAGGAAGCAAGGCAACACGTCAAGTGTCCGAAGATAGTGGCACACCCAAATACAGGGGCGCCGCACACCCACTATGTTTCACCGATGAGGTGCTGGATCATGAATCCCAGCAGGATTTAAACCCATAAACATAGAGGCCTACGATGGAACAACAGACCCTGGAGTCTGGATAGAAGATTACATACTACATATACACATGGCCGAGGAGATGATCTCCACGCCATAAAATACCTACCCTCAAGCTCAAAGGGCCAACCCGTCATTGGCTTAAAAGCCTCCCGTAAAACATTGTGGGAAGTTGGGAAGAGCTCGAGAAGCGCTAGAGAAAATTTTCAAGGGACCTATGTCCGCCTCCGGATGCGATGATTTAAGTCATATAACTCAACAGCCCGGAGAGTCAGCGAGCAAATTCTGGAACAGGTTCCTCACCAAAAAGAACCAAATGGTCGACTGTCCGGATGCCGAAGCCTTAGCAGCTTTTAAACACAATGTCCGAGACGAATGGCTTGCCAGACACCTCGGCCAAGAAAAACCGAGGACAATGCCCGCGCTAACAAGCCTCATGACCCGCTTCTGTGCGGGAGAGGATAGCTGGCTAGCAAGATGCAGCACCAACGACCCAAGTACATCCGAGATAAGAGATGGAAACGGAAAATCGCGGCACAGAAAAGAGCAGCGCCGAAATAAAGAGAAAAGCCCAAAGAGCACGACAGTCAACGGCGGATTCAAAAGCTCATGGCCAAACAACAAAACATCGCCTCTTAAAGATGACGGCGATGAGCTGTCCAACTTAAACAAGATTTTGGGTCGGATATGTCAAATCCACAGCACCACCGGAAGGCCTGCAAACCACACCCATCGGGATTGTTGGGTTTTTAAACAGTCCGCCGACTAAACGCCGAACACAAGGCTCGGCGCGCTGCTTAAGACGATAAACCCCACCAGCAGAAAGCAATCGAAAACAAAAGACTTTCCCACAAGGGGTCAAAGCAAAGAATTCACTTCATGTGATAATACGAAAAATAGTGCGGCACTTTCTAAAAAGAGCTTCACATGTCCAACCCAGCAGACCATATAGATTGGATATCAAAACCAATCACTTTCACCACCGACTATTCCGTGTTGCTCAAAACGGGGACGGACTCCCCTGATATTGAATCCCATAATAGACGGACTACAATTTACTAAAGTCCTAATGGACGGAGGCAGCGACTTAAACCTGCTGTATTCAAACACAATCCATCAGATGGGGATAGACCCTACAAAAATTCTACATAGGCGCACTTCCTTCAAAGGAGTGACGCCAGGCCCTTACGCCAAGTGCACCGGCTCCCTATTACTAGAAGTCGTGTTCGGATCACCGAACATTTTTCGGCGCGAAAAACTAATTTTTCACATCGTCCCATTTAAAAGTGGATATCAAGCACTCTTGGGACGAAAGGCTTTTGTCCGTTTCAACGCCATACCGCATTACGCGTCTCTTACACTCAAGATGCCCGGTCCGCGTGGCATCATTTCAGTGCGAGGGTCAATCAAAGACCCCGGACCCGGATAGACGAGTCCGGCTTCAGCAGACTAGGGGTTCCCTAGCCGCACACCTCTTCACAGAGGGCGGCGCGCACAAACAACCGCGGGTTCATATAAACCCCGCCTTACTTATTTATATTTCTTCTTTTTATACGTATATTTTTCGCATGAATTGTTTTCAAACTAAGCATTCCTCTCCTTTTACAGATGAACAACGTGCATACCCGTCCAGGATAACGGCGCAACGGAGACACATGCACAGACGTGCAGTAGGGACCCGTTGTGAGGATTCTTTTTAGATTAAGACCCTGCGTAAACCTTTTTTACTGTCTCTTGTTGCTATTCTCCCTTGGTTTTCTTCATATAGCCAAAGCGGAGCCTGACGTTTTGGCATCGGCCGCGTCAGAAGACTATGCCCGTACCTGGACACGAGGGGCTTAGGGCATTGTTCTGCCCATTATCATAAAGACCGACACCTTCGGAGTGTTCGGCGCCTCGAAAGTTAGGCATTATATGCATCAGCTCAATCATGTCTTTGGTCAAATGTTGGGTTTGCCCGCCTCGTGTTTTGCTGCCTTACGCTCAGATCATCGCTAACGCGCACCGTGAGAACTACTGCGACAGCCCCCAGCTCGGCCGGGCGAGCACCTCAAGAGAGAAAGCCGAAACCGATCATGATATAGCGAGATCGGTCAACCACTGATCGACCACCGGAATGTTTAGAATTTCGCTTTGACGAAGGACCGCTTCGTCAGTACACACGCCGCTTCAATTCGAGAAGTGCGGTGCCCCAAGGGGCTATATCGTAGCCCCACCTCGAACTCCACCGCTAAGTGAAAGTGATAAAGCATTATAGTCCGGATTGCCTCGCTTGCTACGCTACCACCTCCTTAACAGACCGAGACATCGGATTAAGTGTGAAAACGCTTATTTTTATAACACCCCACACCTTGTGCGTGGGGGCTGAAGTCAAGACTGCAATCTTCAGCCGCATAGGAGAAGTTTTACTACTTGGGACGACAAGTATAAAAAAGCAAGCATAACATAATCATCGCTTTATAAGCTAAAACGCTCATTTGAACGTGACATTTTTTGAGCACTGCGACTCTATTACACGAGCGCCACGCATAACTTCCCCGAAATAGTGCTCGGTGGGGAGCCGGTTTTCATCCGAGCCCTGGGCAGCAACAGCGGTGGCATCCATCTCCATCCAATGCGCCAGCGGCAAGAGCCATCCGCTACCGATGCAGCCGACCGCTTCATCTCCTTGATATGTGGCACCGCTCCAAGGAATTGCTGCAGTAAGCCGAAGTAGCTCGTCGCCTTGGGCCTCTCCGGCCAGACATGAGCCACGATGTCAGTCATGGAAAGTCCGAACAACCTATTTAGCTCGGCCCATTCGGCCAACCGGTCGGTCAACGGAAGTGAGCGATCCGGACTATGGAATTGAGACCAAAATAGCTCTTCCATCTTGTGATCCTTCTGGCTCCGGAAGTGCTTAACGGCATCAGCCGCACTTGCCGCTAAGTCCATATACGGATCCTCCGGACTCCACAGCCGATCAAATTGAGCATACTTTTGATCCATAAACCGGCGACGCAGCAGATAAGGCTTGCCACCACGATATCTCCGACCGGCGCAGCTCCTCCCTCATGGCCCGCATTGCAGATCGGCATCCTTGGCCTCGGCGGTGGCCTTCTCGGGTCTTCCCGCCCGATAAACGCCCTTTTCAAGAGCCTCATTGCGGTCGGCAGATCTTTCACTTTCACGGCCAATTCGCCACCTCTTCCCTGCTAGGGCAAGTGCAGCCTTTTCGCTTTTCAACTCCTCGGCGCCCTCGAGGCAGCCGCGTCACTCCTTTGGGCTTGCTCCTTAGCTTGGGCAAGTTCGCCCAAGACTCTCCACAAAGCAGCAAAGACCGCTCTGCATAATAGCATATAATTTATCAATAGGAGGGCTCAATTTTTAATAAAGCGATCAAGGAGAACTCATTTACCTTCGACTCATCAAGTCGCCGGTTGACAAGCGCGATGTCCGTGATCCGCCACGCTGTTGTCGATTAACTCGGCAACTCCAATAGTCCGGATATCCTCGACTATCCGCCACCGCATAGGAATGGCGACATTAATTACTTATATTTTGATCCTCGACGCTGTCGTTTTCGACAACCCACCGAGTCTCGGGGCTACTATCTATACAGGCGATTTTCATGTGCAAAACTGTTAATAAACAAAGAGATGCGTCATTCTCACATACCTCAAACCCCGCCAGCAAACTCATAGCGGCATTGCGCAATCCGCCTCGGCGGATTTAAATCCTTCCAATCACCACACGCATCAATGCACAGTGATCTTCGAGATGGACGCCTCTCAAACAGATTCTTCGCCTCTCTGCCGGATACTAGTGGGTGCCGAACTCTCGCCCCTCGACTCGGGATACCTCCGTGACGATACTTCAGCTCGCCGCTTTATCTCGACGGCAAGAAGCAGACGGAGGCGTTTCACTCTCCGTCATCTCCGGAAGAAGGTCCCCCGAATATGAACTCATCTGAGAAGGCTGCAGATCCGAACTACAAGATAAATATTTCGGTTACCCACAGAAGCACAAATGGAGGCATTTCCTTACTAATTAACTCCCCCTTTTCATACTCACGGCTCGCTAGAGGGCTAATCCTTTGGCAATGATTGTGCGTCCGGATTCTCCCCGGACGCCGGACCCCCCGGTGAAGATCTCTTCCCCCGCTTAGGGACTTTGGCCTCCGGATCTTCGGAGGCGGTCCTCTTCTCCCCCTGGAAGGAGGGGTTTTTGATTCCCCTCTCTTCAGACGCCCCTTTGGGCGAAATAATAGCTCCTCTATTTTCCCCATCGCCACCTTCCATGGGCGCGACCTCCAACATTCTGACCAGCACGGGCTCTAGTGCGGTCTCTGGGAGGGGGGACGGACACCTTATCAGCCTCGATTGTGCCACCCACTCCTGTGAGGAGTAATGGGTCAGGAGGCGAACTCTAGAAAAGAAGATAAACAGAGCGTCTGGACTCTGAGCTATTTACCTGAGTATCCGGGCGATGGTGGCTTAGGCCTGCGTCCTCGGCCAATTCCGCACGCCACCGTGGTCCAAGAACAACTTGTACATCTCCACGGGTGTCGCACCCATGAAGTGTTGGAGAATCCGAGGTCCCTCCGGGTCGAACTCCCATAGACGGAGAGGACGGCGTTTGCAAGGCAAAAGATGCCTGATTAGCATAACCTGCATCACTACAATCAGACTGATCTCCCTCGTCCGGAGATCTCGAATCCGGCCCTACAATAAGGGCACGTCTTCGGACGGCCCCAATTGAGCCCTTGGTTGACCCTTGACATCAGTCGGCATGGAGGTCCCGGGCGGAATGAAGGCGGCGGCTTTTGCTTGCTACCCTTCGGAGCGGTGATGTAGAACCACTCCTGCCGCCACACCCGAGCTCCTCTTGAAGGAACCCTCGGCCACGGGCATCGGCCTTTTGCTTATGGTCGCCCACAAGACTCCGCTTGACGCCCCTATCATCTTCGCCCATTGAAGGTCTTCACCACAGCCGAAGTGGGGAGGACGCGAGGAAGGCTTCGCAGACGGTAATGAATGCGGAGATGTGGAGGATGGACTCCGGAGCCAAGTCGTGAAAGTCCAGCCCGTAGTAGAACATGAGCCCTCTCACGAAGGGGTCCGTCGGGAAGCCTAAGCCCCGACGGAGGTGGGATACAAAGAAAACAAACTCACCGGGCTCGGGGGCGGGCACGGCCTGCCCTTGGGCGGGCAACCTGTGCGAAACCTCGTAGGCCAGGTACTGGGCCTCATGTAACTTTAATATGTCCTCCTCCATCAGGCATCCACCGGCCCTGGAGGTCGGAGCCGGACATGATTGAGAATCCGAAGGGCTCGAATCTGAGGCTCTGGGTGTTGGAACTGGGAGCGAGGAGGAGATTCGATGCGAGATTGAAGAACAAGAACAAGCCTTGGTCCTCTTATAAAGGGGAAAAATACCAAGAGCCGTCTCCGTGACCGTTTGGGATTCACCTTCGATAGAGGAGGCGTGGCGACGGGAACGGTTGGGTTACCCACGCACGTATTGATGAGAATCCCGGAATAAGGGGAACACGATCTCTGCTTCGACAAGACGTGCCAAGGAACCGCTTCGCTAAATGTGCTGAGGTGGTATGAAGTAAAAAACGATTCAAACAGTGGCTTGGTAGCGGTGTGATGTCACGCCGCATAATACGTCAGCAGATTGGACTGGTGTTCATTTTATTCTCTCTACGGTGGAATGTGGAATTTATTTTGCAGAGCCGGACACTATCCTGGTGTTCATGATCTTCTCTGGATTATTCAAGGGAGGAACCCGCCTTGCAATGCCGAACATTATGCGCGCCGGACTAATCGTCATTGAAGCCTGGTTCAGGGGCTACTGAGGGAGTCCTGGACTAGGGGGTGTCCGGACAGCCGACTATCATCATCCGCCGGACTCCAAGACTACGAAGATACAAGATTGAAGACTCCGTCCCGTGTCCGGATGGGACTTTCCTTGGCGTGGAAGGCAAGCTTGGCAATACGGATATGTAGATCTCCTACCATTGTAACCGACTGTAATTCCCCTAGCCTCCTCCGGTGTCTATATAAACCGGAGGGCTTTAGTCCATAGGACACAACATACATTACAACAATCATACCATAGGCTAGCTTTAGGGTTTAGCCTCCTTGATCTCGTGGTAGATCGACTCTTGTACTACCCATATCATCAATATTAATCAAGCAGACGAGGGTTTTACCTCCATCGAGAGGGCCCGAACTCAGGTAAAACATCGTGTCCTCGCCTCCTGTTACCATCCGCCTAGACGCACAGCTTCGGGACCCCTACCCGAGATCCGCCGTTTTGACACCGATACCGGGTCAAGACAAGAGTGGTCCTCCGGGCTGTAGGTAAGCCAGTACTAACTCTCTCTCTCTCTCTCTCTCTCTTTTTCTATTTCATTTCATTTCGTGTTCGATTTAGTTTAGCCACTAAATCATTTTAATAAATTCTGTAGGTTATTATATGGCTTGCTAAAATATACGCAAAGCCACTCACAAACTTCCAGAATTATTGGAGTTATATTTAATATATATTAAATATAAATCCAAAGCAAATAATTATTGGATTAACTCAAATGGCTAAAATAAATGTTTCTGAGCTCCTAAAAATATTGGTTTGAATTTTACCTCTTGCCAATATTTTTATAGAATAACAGGAACATTTTCTTGGACTCATTTGAGAAGATTTTAAAGTTGGTTATTTTTGAACTGATTTCTGAGGGTTTCAACAAACCTCAATTCACCTTTCAGAAATTTAGACATGATGCATGAGTGCAGTTGCAACTATTTCACTCAGGTATTCTGGGGCTGTGATAGCTCACCCCCACTAAACAAGAATCTCGTCCCGAGATTCAAGACATGAGGTAAGAAGACAGAGGGGACACAAAGCTAACACGATATTCATGATCCAACTTGCACTTCTTGAAGATGTTGATTCATTGCTTCAAATTGATCTTGACGTCTTCTCTGAGAACTTCATTCAACATGACAACGAGAGGAAAGGGAGAATTTTAGAAGAATCGGTCTTCTTGAGGTTCAAGCAACTTAGGATCATCTCAATGATCACAAGATCAACTCACGGAATGAGACGTAGAAACATCTCTGGAGCTGAGAGGCAAGACTTGCATCAGGAGGGACGGAAGAAACAATTTGACGAGGGTTTCAAAGTAGCGACGAAGCAATTACCATGATCCCGTAACGGCTTGTAGAATTATTCCCTTAAATGGCAAAAAGGATTACTCTTGATACAAAGATCATTGAAACTCTCTATACCAGCCTAAGGAAATTCACAAACGATCGTTTGAACAAAATCGAAGAATGGCATACTCACTTTGGAAAGGAAACTAGAGTTATAAGACAACACGGCAAACAAAAGGCACATTCTAGTTGATACCAAGGATATAACCTAGTGACTGAGAATTCTCTCAAGAACTTGAGCATTTCCATATTCATCAAGGTTTTACCAATATCCATGTCAAGGATCATGGCAACACAACGTACTACCATGATGAATAGCGATGGACGATGCAGATACCAAGGAAGATAACCTTCTCGGATTTCACCTTAGCGGAGCCAAGGAAGAAAAATCTGGATGATCGACCCAGAGACGTTTAGCACTCCGCTTCTAATGTTCTCCTCGATGTGCTAGTGTAACCCATTCATTGAAATGGTTTGGTATCTAGCACATCAAGTAACAGGTCGGACTTCTGGAGAACAAAGGATCTATAAGGAACAACTTCTAAAATAAGTCATGCGAGATCCTCATGGGAGGTGACCAAACGGCTTAGTCAAGATACTACAACAATAGTGCTTCCAGCTAGGTGTGTCCACTTCACTGGAACCTATATCATAGTTCTTGGGAGAAGTTCCAACCATCATATCTGCCTGAGATTCAGATCTGGTTGGTAGTAGGATAATTCAGACTCATTAGGTCTAGAAAGAAAAATGAAAGTTTGCAACCCAAATCGACGAGATGACATTGCGAGATTATCGGGGGATGAACTACGATAGCAAGCTCCAAAACATGAGCTGGTTCTGCTACAACATGTGAACATGTTGTCCGAGACAAGCATGACCACATAGTAGTCTTATAATGAAACACTACCGAGTTCTGGTAGGGAACCATCATCGAGGATATTGGAGTTCTTACATAAGTCTAGCTCTTAAGAAGAAACTTCTTCTCCTTGAACAAATCAATCAGTGGCTTGGTGTGCTAGGAATACATATGGAGTGGAGGTAATTAATCTACCAAACCATAGAATACATTCGCACATGCATAACTGACTTGGGACGATTCCAGAGGAAGCAAAGCTAACTCTCTCAAATTCATGGCGGCAACTTGCATCGAATGCACGTGAATGAGAGGAAGTCACTTCTTTCATCCAAACATATACTTCATGAATGGGGGATGAAGAAAATGCTTACACAAGTTTCCAAAACCAGCTGGATGTTCAACACGAATCATGGTGGAGACAAAATGCTGCTGATGGGCTCAACAACAACTCATCGGAATTTCCATATCACTGGACTCCCACCGTTATGTGAACACGGTGATAGCATTGGTCAGACCAAAAGATGTAATGGTGTATGCTCAAGGGATCAACCACGAGTAAGACAACATTACGAACATCGTTGGTTCTGATTTGATTTGAGGACAGCCCATACTTGAATCAAAGATGGGGTAAGACAATAGGTCCAACAACTGATCACGAGGGTCAGTCGATGAAAATATCAACTTTCTTCAACACACACATACAAAGGATATCCCTTTGAAATGAACTAAGTCAGGTAAGCTTTTATCTTCCAACTCTCCAAGTTGTTGTTTAGCTTGACCAACTAGCTCAGGGGTATTCCACATAGATTCTTGGAGAAGGGGTGGTTTACAAGAAACCATCTTGATCACAAACTCAACATAGCGGTCAGGTGACAACCTGGTGATACTTTCGAGAAGATATTCAGAAAATCACGAACCGCCGATATGTCAATAGGCTCGCGAACAATCTTGCTTTTCAAGGCAAAAAGATATGATCACAAGAGCGAGGGATTGGCACAATCCTAACTCATTGATCGAGGAGTGCACCGGGAGTAAGGACTAGGTAGCACAATCAATCTTAGAATGGTGATGATTCAATATTCAACATGCTAAGAATGAGGTTATCGTCCATTTAACTACCAAGCAACGGAGTTGCTAGGTGTATAGATTCCACACATCACGATTCACTTGTCGGCATTCCGGTTGCGTCAACACGGAACCGAGGAATGAGTAATGATGGCGAAAGTATCACTACGTCAAGAATTCACAAGAGCCGGTGCAATTCTCATGAAAATCCTGACATAAAGACGGTAATACTTCAGGGTAGAACAGAATCAAAAGCTGGGTTGGCATTTTGATTCGCGGAGCACAACTATTTTGACCCAATCCTGGATATGGATGAGGTACTGGAGTTTATTTCACCTAGTCATCCTGAATAGAATGGCTTGACGGACCACAAGAATAATAAGCATCGATAACACGAATGCACAATTACTCCTGACTATCAATTGATAGACGAAGATCGGAATACGACTGAAGAGGGACAACTCAAAGGAACATATATCTTTCTGAGTTGTGGATGCATAGATTAGTATGTCGAGCAAAGCTCAACATTTCTTCCGATAACCCATGCGTAAGGTAGAACCGCAGATTCGTAATATAAAATGGAGAACTCATCAAGAGCACTCTGGTTGTGATCTTTTGGTTCAAAAGAACTCCTGCCAAGAATGGTTCATGGTATTTGGAAGAACGATATACCACGGACCTCGAGGACTATCGCAAAGGTTACTAATATCCTAAAGGAACTAGCAAACACTATCAACACGAGATAAGTAGGGTGAATGTCGGGTTCAAGAACCCAGGAGTAGAATACCTACTACTAGGTAGCATCACAGGATGCTTTCGAGAATGATGGCCAGAATCATCACACTGGGAACACAAAACATGGCTGGATTACCTGGTGATCCTCTAAGACACCTAGGGTCATAGTAATAGCTCCAACATATACGTCAAGGCAACAGAGTACCTCAACTCACCGATTAGTGTGGTTAATCTGGCACAAAGGACATTGAAAACAGAGGAAGAGGATTTGCAAATGCATCAGATTGTTTAGAAACCTGGGATGACTCGGACAGCATAACGGCTGTAAATGCTCGAAAAGATTTGAGACATGCTACAAAAATGGTGGCATAACCACTTAGAAATACAATATCAAGAATCTGAGGCCAGCTATGAATACACGGAAATAGCAGCAACTGAACTGAGGCTTCAAATCCATCAACCCTATAAGTCTACGAATTAGTAACACGTGATCATGATAGAAAGATGAGAAGCCTAGTTCTTAATCCCGTAGAATAAAAGAGGGTCACTTAGATCAGAAGGGCATAAGGTATAAGGAGTAAAAAGAGCCTTACGTTCCATCCCACAATCAATTCCCTTATATAACTAAAGCATTTCTACACTCAACTTCACCGCTTTGGCTTGGTAATCCCACAGCAAATAAGCTCGATACCAAAGCTGTCCGACCTCGACTCAATGCCACATCGATCTAGCATGTAACACCTCATATCACTTTGCGCCTCATGCATGGTAATCCCACGGTGTCGCCTACCTTTGCCGGGACCGCTTAAGCTTTTGGCACACGATATGATAGTGTCGCTAGCATCCATATGATAAGGAGCCCGGCCGACATGGCCAACAGAAACCCAAAGTGGCACAAACTTACAGGACAGCATCCATGACCCAACATCGAACGTGTCGGTCATCACGAGTGGATCCAGTCAGTAGCACTCGGTTAGCAGGACTCGTGAACCGGGCAGAAGCGGCTAACAGACTCCGTATTCATTGCGTGACATTTCAAGTGATAGACACAGAATGAAGAAGGACACATGCCGCCAGCCTAAGTGTTCTCGAGCAAGAGTAAGCTACCGTGCTCAAGGGAAGCATTAGGAGACATTTCCGATAAGAGAGGCTACTAAGGATAAACAACTAGATAGTCAGATCCCACACATACCAAGCATTTCAATAACATACACACAATATGCTCGATATGTGCAAATACAACATGGCATCACAACATGACTCTACAAATCAAGTATTATATTCAATAGGCTCCGAGGAGCGAGATATTAGAAACATGGGTCTCATGACCCAACATTCAGAGCATACAAGTCAAAGCACATGCGGAAGCTTAACATGTCTGAGTACAGACAACTACAAATGAAAAAAGCTGAGGAGCCTGACTAACTACCAGATCCTGCCGAGGGCACGAGATCGTAGCTGAGGTAACAAGCTAAACCTCGAAGCTCACGCGGAACTACTAGTGAGACAGAAGTCTGTCTGCAAAAACATAAAATAGGCAAACGTGAGTACAAATGTACCCAGCAAGACTTACATCAGATCTAACTACATATGCATCATTATCAACAAGGGGATGGTGGGATTTAACTGCAGCAAGCCAGCTTTGACTCGAGGGCTATCCTGCATTACGATCGCAGTAACTCTTTTGAGGTGGCCCACACGAGTCCACATATTCACCATATCAATACACCACTATGGATCCGCTCCCGTCTCCCTACAAGAACGCCATCCATAGCACTCACACTTATCTTGCGCATTTTAGAATATCCACTTTCACTTGTCTATGAACTGTACAGGCAACCCAGAAGTCCTTTACCGCGGACACGTAGATAATGTTAACCCTGCAGGGGTGTACTTCTTCACACACGCTGTCACCACTTATCGCTGTTTACACGACATGTACTCGGCAACCTTCAAGCGGAAGCCCAGCGAGGGTGTCGGCCACGACCTGACTAACCACACAAGTCTCTCTTCCAGGTTTATCGCCTATTCGGGTTCCATCCGCAAGGAGATCCGACCGGGGTGTCGCTCACGGCCCCAAACGATGTGTGTAGGGTTCCCAAGCCCACCATCCGGGTGCCACTTGGTACACCGGCCATCAGGTTTAGTCTGTCCCAAGCCCACCTGTACCGGGTGCCACTTGGTAGACTACTAACACTACCTACAAACACCAAAAACTAGTTGCAACTCCTGGACAGAGATCAAGTTGATTAATAAGCCGAGAGGGGCCGAGTTACCAGAACCCAATGTGTGGTAGTAACTGTTCATGGATCACAAACACAGAACTTAGTTCCTGAGGACGGCTTCAATGAGACAACCCACCATGTACTCCTACATGGCCTCTCATTGCTACCTTTACCAAAACGTGTTCACACACTTAGCTCTCAACAGTAGGACATGCTCACCACATTCCAATTCATCCCCGATGAATCAGACCTGACACAACTCTAAGCAATAGTAGGCATGACAAACAAACATGGATGAGTAGGCACATCAGGGCTCAAACAACTCCTACTCATGCTAGTGGGTTTCATCTATTTACTGTGGCAATGACAGGTCATGCAGAGGATAAGGGGTTCAACTACCGCAGCATCTAACAGTTGAATCGTTGTTGTCCTAATGCAGTAAAAGAGAGCAGAGCGAGAGAGTGGGTTTGTATCGGAATGAACAAGGGGGTTTTGCTTGCCTGCACTTTTGAAGATAGTATAGTTCTTCATCGGTGTCATCGAACTCATCGTCGAACACGTCTATCGAGAGGGGGCAAATACCGGCAAACAAGGAAGAACACAATCAATGCAATGGAACAATATGATGCATGAATATGACATGGCAATATGCTGTGGTTTGAGCTAATGCAACTAGCAACCAGATTAAATGAAGTTGGTTTGAATCCAAGATTCAAATTCAAACTCCATATGTGGATATTTAAATGCCATTTATATGATTTGTGCTAAACAGCAGCTATAAGTTGTTCTAACATGCATGAAAGTGGTATAGATGGATAGATTGGATTTTTCTGATCATTTTTCATCTATAACTTATTTCATTTGGAGTTTCGGTTGAATTTCTATGATTTTTAGAAGTTTTGAACATTTTCTGAAATAAATAAACCATTTCTGATTTATTTTAAACTCCAGAAACATTTACTGCATCGGCACTATGTCATGCTGACCTCAGCAGGTCAACAGATGGGGTCCAGGTCAAACCTGACGTGTGGGGGCCACACGTCATCGGCTATTGTATTAATCCCGGTCAAACCCAAATACCGACCGTGGTTCGACCAAGCCCGGGCCCACCGTCTGGGCTATGGGTGGTTTAAGCAGCGGGGTTAGCGCCTAATTGCCGTGCCACGTCGGTGTGGTTACGCCGGCAATGACCTGACGCGGCGGTGATCGCCAGCCGGCCGTTTCCGGCCACGGATGGCCGCGCGGTTAGGTGCGTTGGAGAGCCTGTGGTGCGGGGCATCCAGTGGTGGTCGTGGGTATGCCGGGGACGACCTGTAGCGGTGGCGGTGACGAGCTTAGGTGGCGGCGGGGCTCGGTGATGTGCGCGGGTGGCGCTGTGCCGTGCAAGCGGGCAAGGGAAGGCGCTAGCGAGGCTCAGAGCGGGGCGGCAAGCTCGGAGGACACGCACCCGGGACCAAATGGTCACTAGAGCGTCGTCCGCGGTGAGCACGGGCGGCGACCGGAGATCGGGCGCGGTGGTAACGGCGGCTACGGCGGCCAAACGAGCACGGGAGCTAGGGGGAGAGGATGAGGAGCTCACAGCAAAGCCGGAGGAGGTCTTAGCGGGCTTGGGGACGCGTCGGAGACGACGAAGGGGCGCCGGCGATCTCGGTGACCGAGAGGTTGAAGACAACAGCATTGATGGCGAAATAGAGCTCCCGGCGATGTGTGGCTCGACGAGGAGGACGAAGGCGACGAGGCGGGAGGGAGGCGGTGGCTGTGGCTATGGCGAACGGCGGCGACGGGCTCCGCTCGGGAAAGAAAACAGAGGAGCGAGGGGAAGAGAGGTCCAGAGAGCGAGGGAGAAGCAGAGGGGGCCCAGGGTGTTGTGGGCGGCACTGTCTGCCCAGGGAGGCCAGTGCAGCAGCTGCGTGCAAAGATGCTGGTTCCAGATTGCTTGCCTCTGCCAAGAGGCGAGGTTGAAGATGTGTATGCCTCGTGGGTCACAAGACAAGAGGGGCCTCTGGGCTGTAGGTAAGCGCCAGGTACTAACTCTCTCTCTCTCTCTCTCTCTCTCTCCTCCTGTTTTTCTTTTTCTATTTCATTTCCTGTGTTCTGATTTAGTTTAGCCACTAAATCATTTTAATAAATTCTGTAGGTTATTATATGGCTTGCTAAAATATACGCAAAGCCACTCACAAACTTCCAGAATTATTGGAGTTATATTTAATATATATTAAATATAAATCCAAAGCAAATAATTGTTGGATTAACTCAAATGGCTAAAATAAATGTTTCCGAGCTCCTAAAAATATTGGTTTGAATTTTACCTCTTGCCAATATTTTTATAGAATAACAGGAACATTTTCTTGGACTCATTTGAGAAGATTTTAAAGTTGGTTATTTTTGAACTGATTTTTGAGGGTTTCAACAAACCTCAATTCAACTTTCAGAAATTTAGACATGATGCATGAGTGCAGTTGCAACTATTTCACTCAGGTATTCTGGGGCTGTGACAACCTTCTCTGGAGGCCGACCGGCTGGAGCCGACCGCTCGTAGTGCCGTAGGCTTGGGCTGGCCGCCCTCTGGTAGCCGGCCATTGAGCCAGCCGGCCCCCAGAGGGCGGAGCTTCAGCTTGGCGTCCAGCTAGGCGGAGCTGGCACAAAGTCTTGATAAATTCTGGGACTCGGGTGAGCGTACTCATGGCCCATTACTCCGACAGTAGTCCCCGAAGCTGGTGAGGCGTTTTGGTCGAGGGGCCGCGAAGTCTTAGTGGCTTCCCCCTCACCGGGCTCCGGGAGAACGTCGATCCGCCTTGTGGCTAGCCGACTGCTGAGGCCGGCCTCGCCCAGGCGGAGCTTGTGGTTGATTTTGAACTTCAAGGCGGGAAACAGGTGGCGTGCCTGCTGAGCTTCCCGGGCCACCGCCCGCCACAGACGCGCCACACGGCGCACGCCAGCCCGGCCAGCCTGCCATCCCACGCCCCTAATGGGACGTGGCAATGGGCCAGGCCCGCCACTACCGCGCCTCGGCAACCGGGCGGATCCGCTATGCGAGGGGAGCGGTTGCCATTCCCACGACCGTTTGCGGCGTGGTGAATGCGTGCGATAAATGGGGGGTCATGGGGTCGTGGGCGTAGTTAATCGCATGACCCACGCCCCGCCCCCTCAGCTTCGTAGCCCGAGGGCTATAAATAGGGGGATGGGAGGGGTGCGGCAAAGCTTGCGCGCCCCCTCCCACTCTTCTTCTTCCTCTGCTCTCTCCTCCACTGCCGTTGCTGCTGCTCAGTGGTGCCGTGGGGCTGCCGCCGTCATTCATCGCCGACACGCTCCTCCTCCTCACGCAGCCAGCCGGAAGCCATGGCGCGCGAGAAGGGCGGCGACTGGGACGGGTCGACAGTGATCGAGGATCACATCTCCTTCCTCCGCGACACGCGTCGGATGCCCAGTGCGGCTTTTGTCAAGGCGCGGGTGCCGCCGGAGGAGGATATCTCGCCGGTGCCGCGGGGAGACGAGCGGGTCGTCTTCCGCTCGCACTTCCTCCGCGGCTTTGGCCTCCGGTGAGCGGCTTCTTCCGCTCTTTTCTCAACTTCTACAATCTCCAGCCTCATCACCTCATGCCCAACGCCGCGGATTCTACTTCTCCGCCACACGGGTGCGAGGGCTAGATTACATCCTCCCACACTTGAGCTGTGGGAGCGTTTTCACGGAAGCTTCGCACCTCCGCCAGGGAGACGGCGGCCGAAAGCGGCGGCTTGCCGCTGCGGCCATCCGGGCGGCGGAACACCTTCCCCGTCATCAAGCTGGCGCAGTCCGTGAAGATGTGGCAGTAGTCCTACTTCTACGCCGAGAACATAGATCCGGCTGCCGACTTCCTCAACCTGCCACCTTATGAGGCCGGCCCCCTACCGGGACTCGGCCCACCTGGGGGTACAAATCGAAGCTGGTATCGGCCGACGCGGCGGCCGGTATAGGCGGATGCGGCGGCCGCCATCAGCCGACTCCGAGTGCTCCAGGAGTCGGGGGGCCTCGTGGCCTCCAATCTCCTTGTTGCCTTCGTTGAGCGCCAGATCCTCCCGCTCCAGAGCCGCCCTCATTCGATCTTCCGGATGGGCGGGCACGGCGACCCATGTCGACTGTGCTTGAAAGGGATGCCGCCTGCCGAGGTTGCGTGGATGGTGAATGAGATCTCCGACCTCAAGGTGTCGAAGGAAGACTGGCGGTACGGGAAGCGTCCGTACTCCCGCCACAATACTCCACCTGCCGTAAGTTTCTTCATCTTGTCCTTCTGATCTGTTTCTTCAGCCTCGTTCTTGTCATGATGCAACTCCTTTCTGGTGGCAGATTTACATGTCTGCGGCGACGGCCGCCCTCCTAGGGTCGGGCGATGCCTACCAGCCGGACAGGGTGGTGAGCGACCTAGACGACCCCGACTTGGGGGCGGCCGCCCTGGCGGACGATGCAACAGGTGGCGACGACAGAGCAGATGGCGGCAGCGGAGCAGGCGGCACCGAGGAAGGCGGCGGTGTGGGGACTTGGCCCGACGACGACGAAGACGAACCGCGCCCACCCGGAGCTCTGCCAACACCGGCGCCGGCCCCTCTTCTGGGCCGCCCGCCCGAGGCAGCAAGCGCAAGCGGAAGCAGGGCGCTACCACTGTTTGGTAGCGCCCCGAAGAAGCCCAAGAACCCGGCCGCGGCGACCAGGCGGAAAGAAGTCGCGACCAAGGTGGCCAAGTATCAGAGGCAGCCGAAGGTGCCCCTCATGGTGTCGGCGTAAGTATCTTTTCCATGTTTCCCGTCTTCTTGCCAATCTGGCGTGACAGCCTTCTTCCTTGTCTTCTTATTTCAAGGCCCCGCTAACCCTCGAGAAGTCGAGCACCGCCTCGATCCTTAGGTCGGCGGCGATCTCCTCGACCAGCCGGCGAATTGACCCGGTCGCCAACCTCCGGGAGGCGACAGAGCGGAACGTGTGGGAGGCACGTGAGGAAGAGGCCGACTGTCTGGCCAAGGAGCAGGCGGACAAGGCCGCCGTGTCTGCTGAGAGAGCGCTGGCGCAGGCGGAAGCCCAAGCCGCGGAGAGGGAGCGGCTCGCGGAGGCTGCACGCCGCCAAGAGCCGCTGCTTGTGGCGCCCCTGAACACCGCGCCGCCTCCGCCTGAGTTCATGGCAACAACCGGAGGAGCCGGCGATGATCACCCGATCCGTGAGCGGGAGGGCGACGACGTGGCTATGCCTGACGTCTTTGTGCCACGGCCCCCGCCTCCGCCGCCGCCACCAGCCAGCGGGGCACAGGACGAGCAGCCGGCCGCATCGCCGGTGCCACCGGTCGAAGACACGGTGGTGACGGACCTGATTCCTGGGGTCCGCACACCCACGCGCCGCCGCCTTTAGAAGGCAGCCTCAGCACCGCGGCCGTAGGAGGTCGGCGCCACAAGCTCGTCGGTCCCCGAGACCGAGACGACCAGCGCCGCGCCCGTAGGTTGGATACACGGGGGCGGGACAGGTGCCCTGAACCAGGCGTCCCATGACGTCCAGGCCAAGCTCCGGGCAGAAGCCGAGGCGCTCAAGCACTGCAACGGGACCTTCTTGGAGTCACGAACCGCCATCCGTGTAAGGGCTTTCTTCTTTGGATGATCCTCTTGCTTCTCTCATGGGGGCGTGCAAGCGCACCCACTGGGTGTAGTCCCCAAGTTCCGGGCCGGCTGCTGAGCAGGCGGGCCGGAACTTTATCTTGCAAACGTCGACTGCTGACTTCGTCTGGTGTTCCTTTTACAGGACTACCGCAATCTCCGCACGACTGCCTATAACTCTAGGGTCCAGGAGCTGGAGACGCAGACCGCCCACCTGACCCAGAGCCGGTGTAAGCTCTATCTTCCTTTCTTGTGCGGGGTGCATCAAGCACTCACGCATTCTAGTCCTCGAGAATTGGACGATCACGAGCAGTCGGGCCGAATCTCCATAGTATTTATTTCTTCATTAATTACTTCTTCTCTACGGGGGCGCGATGGCGCACCCGCGGGCTGTAGTCCCCGAGGTTTGGGCCGACTGCTGAGCAGTCGTGCCGAATCTCCTCAGTGTTTCTTTCTTCGTCTTGTCTGCTTGATTGATGCTCTTTTCTTCTTTCCCTTTTTTCAGAGGCCAATGCCGCCTTGCAGCAGCAGCCGGGTGAGGCCAACACCGCTCTGTGTGGCAAGGAAGCGGAGTGCAGCAAGCTGGCCGAGGAGCGAGACCGCCTGGTCGCTCAGCTTGCCGAACAGGCGGAGGCCCTCAAGGCGTCCTAGCTGGAGGTGAAGACGAAGGAGACCAACCTTCTCGCCGAGTTCGAGGTCGAGCGCTCCGCCTAGGCGGACAAGGAGGCCCAGATGACAGCCTGCTTCAGCAGCATTGAAGACTTGGTCGATGGTAAGCTTCATTCTCTTGATTTCTTCTTTTGAACTGTCGGCTCTTATCTAGGCCGGTCCCTTGCTTATAACCTTGGTCTTTTCTCCCTTCGTCCAAACAAACTTCTTCCTGGGCCACTCTATTGCCGCAATCCAGATGATCGAGGCCCAGCGTGAGGAGCGGAGGGTGGAGGGCGCGCAGATTGCCGCTGATGCTCCCCGGACTCTCGACGAACAGATCCTCACCATTCAGCCCCGGCTTCGGCCTGCTCATCGCATGATGTCGCGCTGCCTCCAAAGGCCGGAGCTCGGGGACGGTCTCGCCCTCCGTCAGTTTGCTGCTCACAGACCCCAAGTCAGACTTCCGACTTGCTGGAGGTGGCGGCCGGCCGCCTGGAAGCGTGGAAGGGCTCCGCATCCCGGGCAGGAGCGCGCCGGGCCTTGGAGTTCGCCAAGGCGTGGCATCCTGGACTGGACTTAGCCCAGTTGGCCACGTTCCGGCTGGAAGCGTAGGGGGAGCTGGCAGCGGTGGAGGCCGAGCATGTCAATAGGGCGGCGGTGATCGCCGACTTCACCGACACCAGCATCTTCGTTCCGGAGGTGTTCGAGGAAGGCAGCGAAGCTCCACAAGAGTGGCTCGGGCTGAACCCGGAGGACAGTGAAGATTCAGCTGAATTCATTGACTCCAGCGATGAAGGGGAAGACAGGGAGGAGGAAGAGGAGGAGGAGGAGGAGGAGGACGACGAGGAGAGCGATGTCGACCTGCCGGAGGTCGGGGCGGACGGTCAGCCCCAGCCTGACCGGGCCTCAAGCAATGAGCCGCGCACCAAGGTGCCGACTGCTACAGGAGACGGCCAGGCGGGGATTGACCAGCCACCCGTTCCTCTGACGGATGCCACAGAGTCCATCCTCCAGCCTTCCGCCGCCCCGACCGCCGCTGGCGATTCTTCTGCCCAGACGGAGCCACCTGCCGCATCAAGCGGTGCAGCCGACCCCAGCATCCAGCCGGAGCCCTCTGCCATGCCAACCGGCACCGCCCAGCCGGAGCCTTCTGCCGTGCCAACCTGGACCGCCCAGCCAGAGTCTTCTGCTGCTCCTTAGGATTTTATCTTTCCCTGCTTGCTAATATGGACACTTTTGTTAAATTCGCACAATTCCACCCGCGGGGTGTATTTCAAAACTTTGTTTTAATGCCGGCCAGAAGGCCTTTATCCATGTAAATATTCTATCACAGCTTTATGCTTTGCTTTGCCGACTTCTATCTTTCCTTGCCTTTTACTCCTTGGTTTTTTCCTTTGCCGCCCTCCCTTGCCTATCCTCTTGCCAGCCAAGTAGTCGCTCTGCAGACTACGGCTAGGTTGAGTACTTAGTCATTTGGGGGAGGGCTAGTACTTAGCCGTTCGGGGTTTTGGCAATGAAAGTAGGAGGCGGCCAGCCGGCTGCTCGGCAGCCGGGCGAAAAAGGTGAGATGCCGGCCTTCGCTATATGCGGTTTGTCCTTAGTCGTTTTTCATGTGGGCGCCGGTTTGGGACCCCTTCCTGCCAGACAGCTCTCAGTCCGCCGCTGGCAAAGGAGTGTCCGCCCAAACACTACTTGTCCGGCTGCAGAGGCGTGCATATAGCGTATATGGCGAGCCTCCGGCCGATCGGTCGAACCCGTGCCAAAGTAAAAACTATACATACTCATGGCTTAATACTTATCATATAGATAAAGGAGGATAGTCCCCAAGTTCGTCTCGGGGGACCCGGAGTCTTTGTACACAATACAAAAGGTAGCGTGGTACATACTGCTTTCAACTGTAAAATCTCTGGAGGAGGTTTGCATTCCACGGCCTCTCCGTTTCCTTGCCTGAATCATCTCTTATGCGTTTCTAGGCTTCGAGCGTCGATCGAAGTAGGAGTCGCTGCCAAAGACCTTGTCGATGATGAAGGGGCCTTCCCAAGGCACCGAGAGCTTGTGTTGTCCTATTGTTCGCTGGATCACCGGAGCGTAAGGTCTCCTCTTGAAGGATCTTGGCTTCACCTTGCGTTTGTAGTACCGCATAGACTCTCATCGGTAGATGGCGGACCGCCGAGTGCCAACAGCCGCCCTCTTCCAGCAGGTCGATGCCGCTTTCAAGGCCTCCTTGGCATCCGCCGGTGTACATGGTGACTCGCGGGGAGTCGAACTCTATGTCCGTCGGGATGACGGCTTCAGCACTGTAGATGAGGAAGAAAGGCGTGAAGCCAGTCGACTTGTTCGAAGTTGTGCGCAGGCTCTAGAGGACGGCCGGCAGCTCGTCGAGCCAGCAGCCGGCCGAACACTCAAGAGGCTTGACTAGTCGGGGCTTGATGCTGGACAAGATGAGGCTGTTTGCTTGCTCAACCTGGCCGTTTGACTGCGGGTGGGCAAGGGACGCCAAGTCCAGTCGGATGCCCTGTGTCGCGCAGAAATGAGCCAAGGCTCCTTCGGCAAAGTTTGTGCCATTGTCGGTGATGATGCTATGTGGTATGCCGTACCGAGTGGTGATGTCGGCGATGAAGGTCACGGCAGTCGGCCCATTCAGTTTCTTGATTGGTCTAGCCTCTATCCACTTGGTGAACTTGTCCATAGTGACAAGCAGATGAGTCATGCCGCCATGGGCTGTCTTGAATGGCCCCACCATATCCAAACCAAAAACAGCAAATGGCCAAGCAATCGGGATAGTCTTGAGTGCAGAAGCTGGCAAATGCGGCTTGGAGCGGAATCTTTGGCACCCTTGGCATTTCTGGACCAACTCTTTGGCCTCTTCAAGAGCAGTCGGCCAGAAAAAACCATGGCGAAAGGCTTTGGCAACAAGGGCTCTTGAGGCCGCGTGGTGGCCGCATTCACCCTTGTGAATATCTCTGAGGATTGCTTGGCCCTGGTCCGGCTCCACACAGCGCTCGTACACACTAGTGACACAGCGCCGAACCAGTTCTGTGTTGACTATGGTGTATGCTGCTGCTCGCCGTTGCACCTGCCTGGTTGAGATCTCATCAGTCGGCAGTTCTTTGTTCACCAGAAATTTGAGGATTGGCTGAGCCCAGGATGGTGTATTTCTTCTACTGCCACAACTGCAACTTGTATGAGGGTGGTTGGGCCGGGAGGTGGCGGGTTGACAATTGCTTCCGCCTGCTAAGTTGACGGAGTCCCCGATTCAACTGCTGAAGTCCCCGGGCCGGGCTCTGGAGTCCTCGAGCCCGGTGCTACTGCAGCAGTCCTCGGGCCGACTGCCGAAATCCCGGTGCTGGCCTCTGGGACCCTCGAGTTGGATCCGACTGCTTTGGGAGGGGCTGGCACAAAGATGGAATCTAACTCTGGGGATGGCTTGACGGACGGCTTGAGAAGGCAGCGTAGGGCGATGCCGGCTGGTATTGCTTGTCGGGTGGAGCCAATCCGTGCCAAGGCATCTGCTTGTTCATTGTCATTTCTTGGCATGTGGAGAAACTCGCACCCGTCAAAGTATCCACTAAGTTGCTGCACGAGGAAGCGATAGCTTGCCATATTTGCATCCTTGGCGTCCCAGTCGCCTGACGACTGCTGGACCACCAAGTCGGAGTCACCATAGCACAGGATCCGGCGAATGCCGAGTTCCTTGGAAAGCCGAAGTCCGTGTATGAGTGCCTCATATTCTGCTTTGTTGTTGGAGGTGGCAAAATGGACTTGCAACACATATTTGAGCTTGTCGCCTTTGGGAGAAGTGAGGACGATGCCGGCTCCCAGACCGGTGCGCATCTACGATCCATCAAAATGCATCCGCCAATGGGTGGAGTCTGGTGCTGGCGGTAGGTACTGGGTCTCGGCCCAGTCGACAAGGAAGTCGGCCAACACTTGTGACTTGATGGTGGTGCGAGGCTGGTAGTAGATGGTGTAAGGTGCCAGATCGATGGCCCACTTGGCCACTTGGCCAGAAGCATCCCGGCTTCCCAGGATCTTAGCAAGCGGAGCCGTGCAGACGACGGTTATTGAGTGCTCTTGAAAGTAGGGCTTCAGCTTCTTGGCGGCAAAGTGCACGCCATAGCACATCTTCTGATAATGCGGGTAGTTTTGCTTGGAGGCGGACAAGATTCACTTATAATATACCGTCTCGGACCGCAATGCTCTACCTCCTCCTTGCGCTCCACCACAATGATCTGGCCGACGACCGACCGGTGGCAGCAATGTAGAGGAGCATGGGCCCTTCTCGCTTGAGCTGCCAGACAAAGCGGGTTGCCAACATCTTCTTGAGCTGGGAGAAGGCTTCGTCCGCCTTGTCATTCCACTCGAAAAAAGTGGTCTTCTTCATAAGTTGGTACAGAGGGAGAGCCTTCTCGCCTAGCCGACTAATGAAACGGCTAATTGATGCCAGGCAGCCAGTGAACTTCTGCACGTCCAGCAGTCGGGTGGGCACCTCCATCTTCTCAATGGCCTTGATCTTCATCGGGTTGCACTCTATGCCGCGCTCTGAGACCAGAAAGCCAAGGAGCTGGCCGGCTGGTACTCCGAAGACACATTTCTCCGGGTTGAGCTTAATCTGGAATCGGTGCAAATTCTCAAAAGTCTCCTTGAGGTCTTCTAGCAGCGTGCCATGCTTCTCCGTCTTCACCACCACATCATCGACATATACATGGGCATTCCGGCCGAGTTGCTTGAGGAGACACTTCTGCATGCAACGCTGAAACGTGGCGCCGGTGTTTCTCAAGCCGAACGTCATGGTCAAGTAGCAGAAGGCTCCGAATGGCGTGATGAAGGCGGTCTTCAGCCTGTTGGCCGGGTTCAGTTTTATCTGGTGATACCCTGAGTATGCATCCAAAAAACTCAACAGCTCGCATCCGGCTGTGGAGTCTATCACTTGATCAATCCTAGGTAGAGCAAAGGGATCTTTAGGGAAGGCATTGTTGAGGCTAGTATAATCAATGCACATGCGCCAGTTCTTGTTTTTCTTCAACACTAGGACTGGGTTGGCCAGCCACTCTGGAAAGAACACTTCCATGATGAATCCGGCTGCTAGAAGCCGGGCTATCTCTTCTCCGACAACTCTTCTCTTCTCTTCCGATAGGCGGCGAAAGGGCTGCCTGACCAGCTTGGCATTAGGTCGGACATGTAGCTTGTGCTCGGCGAAATCCGCTGGAACACCCGACATGTCTTTGGGAGACCATGCGAAGATGTCCCGATTCTCATAGAGGAATTTGACGAGCTTGCTTTCCTATTTGCTGTCAAGGCCTGTCCCTACGACAATGTGCCTCTCTGGGTGCTCCGGGTCCAGGGGTATCTTCTTTGTTTCCTTGGTCGGCTTGAACGAGCCCTCAACCTCCGACTCCTGGGGGATGGGTGACATTTCCGGCTTCTTGCCTGCCAACGCCACCACCCGGTCAAGGAGCCGCTTCTCGGCTGCGATCACGAGGGACTCAGCCAGCCGGCTGCTATCTGCGGTGCAAGCGACCGACTTCTTGTAGTCTCTGACTACTGTCAGGATCCCCTAGGTACTCGGCATCTTCATCTTGAGGTAAGCGTAGTGGGGGACTGCCATGAACTTCGCCAAAGCTGGTCGGCCAAGCAGTGCATGGTAGGGGCTCTCTAGGTCCACCACTTCAAACCAAACTGGCTCACGACGGAAATGATTCTTGTCTCCGAAGAGAACATCAATCTGAGTCTTGCCGATTGGTGAGCAAGAAAGGCCAGGGACTATACCATGGAATACAGTCCGACTGGGGATGAGATGCTTCTGCTTGATTCCTAACTTCTCCATTGTGTCACGGTACAGGATATTGATGCTGCTACCGCCATCTATCAAGATTCTGGAGAAACGCGCTGCCTGCCTCTCCGTTGCAAGGGTAGCTTCTAGGACCAAGGCGTATGAACCAGGGGAAGGCATCACTTCCGGGTGGTCGGCCCTGCTCCAACTGATAGGCTTCTCGGACCAATGCATGAATTCTGGAGTGTGGTAAGCCACTGCTTGCACTTCTTGTTGTTGTTGCCGTCTGCTGCGTTTGTCATCGGCCATGCTGGTGAACACAACATAGGCTCCGTGTTCCTCTGGTACTGTTTTGTATGGCACCCGACCGCCGGGCCGCCGCCGGGCTGAGGAGGCGACGGTCCGGCAGGCGGAGGAGGCAGGAGTCGATCTCCCTTGGCGATTCTGGTAAGCCAGTGACACTTCCGAGTGGTGTGGTTGGATGGCTTCGCGCCACTATGGAACTTGTAGGGTGCATCTAGGGTTTGCTCGTAAGAGAAGGCGGGCAACCAATTGGACTTGCCACCCTTCTGCCGCTTGGGTGCCGGCTGCCCTTCTGGCTGCTGATCCTCGACCGTTGCCACCTGCCGGCTGGTGGAAGCCGGCTGGGTGGCCTTCCACTTGTTGTCGCCTGGTTGCTGTCGCCGACTGGTGTCACCAACCGGAGTCCGAGGGGCCTGAGGTGCCACCTTGCTGGATGCATCAACCAGAATTTCCGCCTTCATGGAGGAGTCAGCTGTGGCGTGCTTGTCGGCGATGACCAGCAGCTCGTCGAGCGTCTCAGGCTCGTCGTAGAGGAGTCGATGCTTGAGGAGGGTGCCCTCTTGGCACCCGACGGTGAAGTACTCGATTGCCTGCACCTCGTGCATGACTTTGTAGGAATTGCGTAGATCGGTCCAGCGCGTGAGGTAGTCGCGAGTCGACTCTGTGGGCCCTTGAACGCACAAGGAGAGCTGTCGGGGCTTGGGAGCCTGATTGTAGGTGCTGGTGAAGTTGCGGATGAAGGCCTTGGTGAAATCAACCCGGCTGTTGATGCTGCGGGGCTTCAGGCTGTTGAGCCATGTTTGGGCAGTGCCTTGAAGCATGAGCGAGACGTACTTCACGGCAACACGCTTGTTGCCGTTTGCTATGTTGACGGCTGTCGAGTAGTCGACCAGCCAGTCCACCGGCTTCACGGAGCCGGTGTACTTTGGCGTATCTCGAGGGAGGGTGAACCCTTTGGGAAAGGGCTCGTCCCGAATTCGTGGGCTGAAGCAAGGCGGACCCAGCGCATCTTCTTCTTCCAGTGCCAAGGATCGGTTGAGGCGGTCAATCCGATGGCGGGCGTCGTTCTCTCCGACTCCCTCTCAGCGGACAAGGCGGTCGCCGAGTGTCGGGTGCATGACAGGCGGCGGAGTGGGATATCTTGCTCTGCGAGGCGGAGGAGGCGGAGGATCGCCTCGGCGCTCCACTACTCGACGGCGGCCGTCTTCGTCACGCTCGATGGAAAGGCGAGTCCGGCTCCGGCTGGCCGCCGGCTCGTTGCCTCGTTTTCCACGGGTGCCGCCAGTCGGTGTCCGGGATGTCGCGCCGTGTTCTTGGCGAAGGGGCGGTTCTTCATTCCGCAGGGCGGGCTCTTCAGCGCGGCAGCCGGCTTCATGCAGCGCGGAAGCCGCATCTAGGAGCTGCTGGACTCACTCCATCATGTGGCGACGCTCGTCGCCCTCGTATTTGTCCAGCTGGTCCTTCACCGCCTGGGCGGCCCGGATATTTTCTGCAGGTGTAGCATAGATGGGGCGCTCAACCCCGAACATGCTGGCGATGGTCCCGCCATGCTACCAGACAGGGCCAATGCGGCTAGGCCCCCCAGGAGCCGGCGTACCGCTGGCCGCTCTGTCCATCTCACGCTGATAGGCATCCGAGAGGCGCCGCATGCTGGCAAGCCGGCCAGCGCTCTCAAGAAGCTGGACGCGGCATGCCTCCAGCATCTCGGCATCTACATCTTCTGGGATGGGCGCCGTCAAATCCTGCAGCGCCGCTTCGAGTGGGTCTCGAGCTTCTCCATTCGAGCGCTCGCCGCTGTTAATGACAAGCACCTCCGTGACGGTGCTCCCGCCGCTGTGCTCGCGAGGAGGCGGCTCGGCGTAGATCACCACGTTAGTGGGGAATGCGTCAAGCGACACCGTGTCGGAGTCAACGATCATCGGGTCGGTGGAGCCAACAGACTCCAGGTCCACAGCAGGCTCGCTGGTGACGTGAAGCTAGTCGAGGAGGCTTATG
This sequence comes from Aegilops speltoides, assembly GCA_021437245.1. NCBI lineage: Eukaryota > Viridiplantae > Streptophyta > Magnoliopsida > Poales > Poaceae > Aegilops > Aegilops speltoides. The sequence continues at coordinate 467,991,597 of CM038146.1, read as the reverse complement.
AGGCGGCTATCGGGGCAGTCGGTGCCTGCGTCGGAGGCCGGCTCATCGGAGAGGTGAATCTCGCCAACGAGGTCGGCGAGGCAGCTCGCCGCGCAGGCGCTCTCCGCGCCACGCAAGGCGTCGAGGCTGACGCCGTCGGGCGTGCTAGGCTGGCTTCTCTCGCCAGGAAGGAACAAGGTTCCTGTCCAGAGCAGGTCTCCGAGAGACGGTGCACCTCGCCCCACGGTGGGCGCCAAATGTCGGGGGTTGGGTGCGACATATGCCAAAGGATGGCTTATCATGGTGGGAGCAAGTAGAACGTCGCTGGTGCCTAGAAGCGGGATAAGGCATAGGCACGTACGCCGACGAACTTTACCCAGGTTGGGGGCTCTCCGTGGAGATAATACCCCTACTCCTGCTCTGCGGGGTCTCCGCATGATCACTAAGGCACTAGTGATACAAGTTGCTCCTTGAGCTGTGTCTAGAGGTAGGAGAAGGCAAGGCTAGCTCTTCCCCGCCCTAGGTAACTGGCTAGTTCTATCAGAATTGGAGCCCTTCGCATGGGTGGCCTGGGGGGCTTATATAGGCCCGCCCCCAAGGGGTACAATGGTAATTGGGCTGGCTGCTGGGGCCCGTCTGTCAGTGTCTCTAGCCTCCGGCTTCTCCGCCGACTACTCGGGCCTGCCGCCTAGTGGGCCCTGCCGGCTGGTTGGTGGCTGCTTACTTTAACCGTGCTGTCTATGATGAGGGCTTGGTCATCTTGTCGTGGCTAAAGTCCCGCCGGCTGGCGGGGGATTACTGTAGCCACACCTGGTCTCATCAGGTTAATGGCGCGCTTGCATCAGGGCAAGCGACAGCCGCCTGCTGGAGGACGGCCCTTCCCAAGCCCGACTGATGGGGCGCTCGCTGCCTTCACGGTGTCATCGCCTTTAGGACTCAAGGCTAGCAGGCCGTACCGACAGGCCGTCGTGGGGAACAGGGTTCTGCCTCCTTGGAGCGACGTCAGGGGAGACATGGCACAGTGGCCCACCGTGTGGAGATCTCCGCCTGTACGGAGCACTGTAGCCATGCCTGTCCCGTACATTAGGGGCGACGTGCTTCACTGTAGTCATGCTCTAGCTTGTACTCTTGATGGGGGCTCGGTTGCACCGAGGCCGCGAGGTGGCCGCCTTCTCTGGAGGCCGGCCGGCAGGAGCCGGCCGCTCGTAGTGTCGTAGGCTTGAGTTGGCCGCCCTCTAGTAGCCGTCCATTGAGCCAGCTAGGTGGATCTGGCCCAAAGTCTTGATAAATTGAGGGACTCGGGTGAGCCTACCTGTGGCCCATTACTCCGACACTTCCTTTCATCAAGATAAGCATATTTCAATGTATCTGGGAGTTTCTTTAATTCAAACACATGATCACTCTTAGGTGGAAGAGGGTCTCCAAAAGTTTCAACAGGTAAATTATTATTAAGGATGGGCACTTTCCTCCAGAATATTTCATTTCTTTCACTCATATGCATATCATTTTCATGGTCTAGCAAATATCATTGTAAAGGATCAGTAGGAGGCACAACAATAGAAGCAAGACCAATAATATCATATTCATTAGGCAATTATTTATAATGAGGTTGTCTATTAAACTTGGAGAAATTAAATTCATGAGATACACCATCGAACTTAACCTTAACCTTTTCTTTGATACAACTAATTTCAGCATTAACATTATTCAAGAAAGGTCTACCGAATATAATGGGACAAAAATTATCTTGTTGTGATCCAAGTACTAAGAAATCAGTAGGATATTTGATCTTAACACATAAGACTTCAACATCATTAACAATCCGAAGCAGTGAAATAGTATCTCTATTTGCAAGCTTAATAGTAACATCAATCTCTTCTATTTCAGGAGGTGCAATATCTAATGACCCACAAGTATAGGGGATCTATCGTAGTCCTTTCAATAAGTAAGAGTGTCGAACCCAACGAGGAGCAGAAGGAAATGACAAGCAGTTTTTAGTAAGGTATTCTCTGCCAGCACTGAAATTATCGGTAACAGATAGTTTTGTGATAAGGTAATTCATAACGGGTAACAAGTAACAAGAGTAAACAAGGTGCAAAAAGGTGGCCCAATCCTTTTTGTAGCAAAGGACAAGCCTAGACAAACTCTTATATAAAGAAAAGCGCTCCCGATGACACATGGGAATTACTGTGAAGCTAGTTTTCATCATGCTCATATGATTCACGTTCGTTACTTTGATAATTTGATATGTGGGTGGACCGGTGCTTGGGTGATGTCCTTACTTGGACAAGCCTCCCACTTATGATTAACCCCTCTCGCAAGCATTCACAACTAAGAAGAATTAAGGCAAACCTAACCATAGCATGAAACATATGGATCCAAATCAGCCCCTTACGAAGCAACACATAAACTAGGGTTTAAGCTTCTGTCACTCTAGCAACCCATCATCTACCTTTTACTTCACAATGCCTTTCCCTAGGCCCAAATCATGGTGAAGTGTCATGTAGTCGATGTTCACATAACACCACTAGAGGAGAGACAACATACATCTCATCAAAATATCGAACGAATACCAAATTCACATGATTACTTATAACAAGACATCTCCCATGTCCTCAAGAACAAACGTAACTACTCACAAAAGCATATTCATGTTCATAATCAGAGGGGTATTGAATAGCATTAACGATCTGAACATACAACCTTCCACCGAATAAACCAACTAGCATAAACTACAAGGAGTAATCAACACTACTAGCAACCCACAGGTAACAATCTGAGGTTTTGAGACAAAGATCGGATACAAAAGATGAAGTAGGGTTTGAGAGGAGATGGTGATGGTGAAGATGTTGTTGGAGATTGACCTCCTCTCGATGAGACGATCGATGGTGATGACGATGGCGATGATTTCCCCCTCCCGGAGGGATGTTTCCCTGGCAGAATAGCTTTGCCGGAGGCCTAGATTGTTCCTGCCCAGGTTCCGCCTTGAGACGGCGGTACTTCGTCCCGAAAGCTTCTCTCTGATTTTTTCCAGGGTAAAAGACACCATATACCAGAAGATGGGAGTCAGGGGCCTGCCAGGGGTCCCATGATGAAGGGGCGTGCCCTCCACCCTCGTGGCTGACTGGTGGCTCCCCTCTGGTGCTTTCTTCGCCCAATATTTTTAATATATTCCAAAGCTGATCTCCGTGAAGTTTCAGGACTTTTGGAGTTGTGCAAAATAGGTCTCTAATATTTGCTCCTTTTCCAGTCCAGAATTCTAGCTGCTGGCATTCTCCCTCTTCATGTAAACCTTATAAAAAAAGAGAGAAAAGGCATAAGTATTGTGATATAATGTGTAGTAACAACCCATAATACAATAAATATTGATATAAAATCATGATGCAAAATGGACGTATCAACTCCCCCAAGCGTAGACCTCGCTTGTCCTCAAGCGGAAGCCGATATCGAAAAATATGTCCACATGTTTAGAGATAGAGGTGTCGATAAAATAAAATATGGACATGAGGTCATCATGATCATCTTTAGAAAAACAACATATATTGTCATATAATTTTGTATGCTAAAGTAACAATCTATTCACGTGGTAAAGTATGAATCAAAAACTTCATTGAAAACTAAGAACTATGATAGTCATTGAAGAATTGCAATTTATCATAACATCGGAAAGAGTCATTATAAGAGCTTTTCAACAAGTCCACATACTCACCTATCATTTAGTATTTCACAATTGCTAACACTCACGCGATACTTATGGGTACAAAGTTTCTATCGGACACAGAGAAAGATAGGGGCTTATAGTTTTGCCTCCAAACTCTTTACCTCAAAGGTAATGTCAACAATAAAACTTAATGAAAACCTACATCCGAGTGGATATCTATACTACTATATAGTATACGAGTAACTCACAATATGGATCGATGGATAGTTTCAATCGAATGGATCACGATTGTTTGCTCGAATTCTGGTGCAATATATACCGTTGGATAAGAAAATCCAACGGCTGTTATTCCAGGGATTCGCCATGGTGCACTTGGCTCCTGCATGCGCACATGCTAGCCTCCAGACTGGGACTGAGCATATAACATATGGGGCCTATTCTGCATCGTTCTAGTAAGCTCCAGAGGATTCTTTTTATTAAAAACAATTGATAGCTACTTTGCCTGGCTCTGCACAACCTGCAAAGTAATGAAAGGCCAACTCGGTAGAAACCTCCACGCAAAAAAGTCTAACCTCAAAATGCTTCAAGTCTCTACGATTTGGCTCGATAATAAAAAATGAACACCTATCTGTGTTGATTTGTTCGCCGCAAAAACAGAACAGAAAAACGTCCTGCTGGTCTCCCTGCCAATATACTTTACCGTTCTTATTTTCGGGTATGCTTCTCTAAGGTAAATACAATTTTACATTTTATTATTACATTGCTTATCAAACTATATTTTAATAATGTGTGCACACAATTAAATATGTATTATCCCCACCAAATAATTTTACGTTTCATACCTTCCAAACTACGTTCATCAGATGGGCCTGACATGAGGATCATGGACATAATATGAATAGAAGATTTTATGTATATCAAAATCAATATCTGAACAAATACATGTTGACGATACAATTATTTCATAAAGCACATACGTGTCTTAGATAAAAAAGCGAACCTCATACTTTAGAATGTCCCAAAATAATTTATTATCATTTTTGTGTTTAGATTTAAGATGAGTGAGTTGTGATTATTTTAATATTTTAAGAAAATTCTATAAATATTGTTAATATTTAGTAATTTTGCACCTGTGTAGCGTTCATATCGTCCGCTATATGGGCCTGACGTAAGGATCAAATTTACATGTTGGAAACTATCTGAAAGGAAAATAAAAGAATGTAACACAAGTATAGGATAAAGAGATAAATGGTTTTTCGGGGTTTTATTAACACTGTGCACTGACTGGGGTAAAGGGCATGTGAAAAATATCTCTAGATAAAATGACAAGCAAAAAGAAATTTAAGAAGTCCCTCAAATGTTGCATTTAGGGGCCACCAACATGTCACGTGCCTAAAAACAATTTATTATAGTAAGTTTTGTCCCCATTCCAATTCAGGTCCATCCGCTTGAATTTCATATTCCCCCTCAATTTCGTGTTCTTCCTCTTCTTTCTATAACCATCGCCCGGTGCCGACCCAACAAAGCACTACCCTGCCCTCTAGACTCCACCTCCTCTGCCCTCTTGGCCTCCCTCTAAAACTCACCAATTCCATCGCCGGCGAGCTCCCACCACCCCCATTGCACCTGAACCCATCAATCTATGACTCCCCTCCACCGAAAGTGATGTTTTTCGTGCCGTCCCCGGTTCCGACGCTCCTGGCTCGGCCTAGCAAGTGCACCTATCTCGGGCATCGGACGTTAGGTGAAATCAGCTGGTCTCATTTGCAATTTCACACAACTAATAAATACCAAAATATTTGAATTAATTATATATCAGTTTTACCTGAATAAATAGTGACTAATTTGTCTATGATATCATCACCAGTATGTTATGCTTTATTTATAACATTCATGGACCTTTTTTTGCAATACTCATTGAAAAATGAAAATTGTTGTGTGAGCCATGCCCTGCTGTTTATTATCATTGTGCATGATTAAGTATTGATGTGTAAAGCACGTGCAACTAACTAGTATATATATATATATATATCTGGATCTTTCCAACACATAGTGCTTGCCAAAGGATAAAAGTGTAAAAAGTTAAGGTGATGACCACCTTGACTCTTGTTTAAGGGTGGAAGGTAAAAATAAAAGATAGACCCTTCGCAGAGGGAAGCAGAGGTTGTCATGCGCTTTTATGGTTGGATGGACAAAATCTTAATGCAAAAAGAACGTCACTTTATATTGCCACTTGTGATAAGGACCTTTATTATGCGCTCTTATTTCTTCCATATCACAAGCTCGTATAAAGCTTATTTTCTTCACACTAATAGATCATATATATTTAGAGAGCAATTTTTTTTGCTTGCACCGATGACAACTTACTTGAAGGATCTTACTCAATCCATAGGTAGGTATGGTGGACTCTCATGGCAAAACTGAGTTTATGGATTTTTGGAAGCACAAGTAGTATCTCTACTTGGTGCAAAGAATTTGGTTAGCATGAGAGGGAAAGGCAAGATCAACATGTTGGATGATCCATGACAATATAACTTATTCGGATATAAGAAGACATAACCCATTACGTTGTCTTCCTTTTCCAACAACAACTTTTTAGCATGTCATATTTTAATTTGTGCTCACAATCACAAAAGATGTCCAAGATAGTATATTTATATGTGAAAACCTCTCTTTCTTTATTACTTCCTATTAATTGCAACGATGACCAAAACTATGTTTGTTAACTCTCAACAACTTTTATTCATCATACTCTTTATATGTGAAGTCATTACTCTCCATAAGATCAATATGATCTTTTTATTTCTTTCTATTCTTTCTTTAATTCTCTCAAGATCATAGCAAGATAGCAAAGCCCTCAACTCAAAACTACTCTTTATTATATATAACTCACAAACTCGATTACATAGATAGAGATCAAAACAAAACTCAAAGATAGATCATACTAAAACTTTATTCTACTAGATCAAGATATAACCAAAAGGATCGAACTAAGAAAAATGGTAAAGATAGAAGTGTGATAGTGATACGATATCGGGGCACCTCCCCCAAGCGTGGCAGTTGCCAAGAGGAGTGCCCATACCCATGTATTTATGTTTCTTTCTCCGGAAGTGGTGATGATGGAGTTGTTGATGATGTAAGCTTGTTTTCCATTTCCCAAGGCATAGGCTCTCCATCGTAGAAGGATGAACGAGTCTCCGGGATCCTCAAATATGCAGCCAAACTCATCCTCTTGAATCTATATTCATACTCACAGTTTTGGTTTTGCAGATCATAGATCTGGGCCTGGAGGAGCTCGATTTTCTCGTGAAGCTTCAAGATGGCCTCCCTGATGTTCTTGGCATCCAGCTTGTGATTGTTGGTGAACTCCGAGATCATCATGTGATTGGAGTTGAGTCCATGTTCCACCATCCCTTGGCACTTGAAAACTTGTTGCTCCATTGCTTCGAGTCTTGTCTCCACGCTTCCGGTCTTCTTCGGTCCCTCAACATCGCGGATGTGCAGCACCCCCTCACGCATCTCAATGGTTTGGGGGTGTTGCAGCACCTCCCCGAGGTAAGGGTTGATGACCTTCTCAAAAAACTTGTCCTTAGGGCACTTGGAGACGTCATGGTGATCTAAATGTGTCAGAAAAACAGCTCAAAACAAAAACAGAGGATTTTTTCGTGGTACGGTGATCAAAACTTTCGGGAGATTATATAATGAATTTTTACCGACCAAAAGAAGTATTGTGCAAGAAAACAGAGTCCAGAGGGCACACGAGGTGGCCATGAGGCAGGGGGCGCGCCCAGGGGGTAGGGCGCCCGCTCCACCCTCGTGGTTGCCTCGTGTCTCTTTCAGACTACTTTTAATTTTCCTATTTTTTGAAATATTCCAAAACGAAGTGAAATTTCCATTTGAACAGTTTTGGAGTCGGTTTACTTACCGTATCACATACCTATTCCTTTTCGGAGTCTGAAACATTCTCGAAAGTGTCCCTTATGTACTCCTCCGGTGTTACGGTGTCAATTATATTGGTTTCAACATTTTTGGGATTACCTGAGATATAATCACTACTAGGAAAAACCTTGTACACAAAATCTTACTAGCAACGCTCTTTAAAATACGGTGCTGCTGCTAATTAGCAGCAGCGCGTGCCACAAAAATGCGTTGTTGAAAGAAAAATAGCAGCAATGCGTCCTGTGTAAACAGCGCTACTGCTATAATTTCCATGACCTCGCCGTCAAGCTAGTTATAGCAGTAGCGCCGTATTACATACCGCGCTACTACTATTGATGCTAGCAGTAGCGCCTTTCGGTAAAACTCACTACTGCTAAGTTCAGTCCACAAGTTTAGTCCCACCTCGCTCCGCGAACAGGGTGTTTACCACCTTAAATATGTTACTTCTCAAACTATCACAACCACTTGGTCTTCATTGAACTCTATGTGTAGAGTTTGTGGCCGCAATATGAGTCTTCTCCGGTTCCTACCGGAGAGGACTCATATTGACAATTCAGATTGTACACAAAAAGATCATTGATGGCCAATGTATTTTTGCATGCTTACACTTAGCAGTAGCGGTTTTTATCAGAAGGCGCTACTGCTAGGGCATTTAGCAGCAGCGCGTTACCTAGAAGTGCGCTACTGCTAAAGCCATCCTATCACCAGTCCGCCCCTCACTCTCCTCTCTCTGGTCCACTCACTCTCCCCCGCACCCCGTTGTCTGCCGCCGCCGCATTGTCACCCCCTCCCTCCTTTATCCTGCCGCCGTCCATCGCCCCTCCCTCCTCCATCCCGCCGCCATCGTCCCTCCCTCCTCCATCCCGCTGCCGTCGCCCCCCCGCGCCGTCACCGCCACCGAGGTAGCAAGCTCCTCCTACCTCCCTCCCCCATCCTTCCCACCTATTCCCTCTTTCCTCCCACTCCTCCCTCCCTCCTTCCCACCCCTCCTCCCTCCCTCCTTCCTACCCTCCCCCCTCCCTTCTCTCTGTTCTTGTAAAATGTAGGTAGTTTAAATGTAGATTTTAGAATGTAGACATTGTAGAATGTAGGTTTTGTAATAGAATATTTTTTAGCCTATTTTAGGTGTTTTGAGTAGAATAGGAAATTTTAGGTCTTTTGATTAGATATTTTAGTAATTGAAATTTTTAGTTGGTAGAATTTGAAAAAATGTTTTGTACTTGTTATATTCTGAACGTAGAGCCAATTTTTAGGGTTTAGTAAAAGAAATAGTAATAGTGGATGATGATGTAGATGTTTTAGGTAAAATGTTCTGTACTTGTTATTTAGTGTTGCTCAAGAATTGCTCATATGATGTAGATATAAACATGTATATCTAGTGTTGGTCAAATAGGATACGTTATGTCCCAAGTGACCATGTTTGCAGGTAACACCTTCGAGTGGCCTATGTTTTGCCGGAGTGTTGATTAATTTCCGTTCTGGCAAATTTTAGGCGCTCGATATGTCCTTTTTTAGCAAAGGTCTTGCTGAATTTTTCCTCTGAAGTGGATCGTTAATCCTTTTCTAATATTGCTTTAGGAAAATGGCAACACCACCACCACCACCACCATGTCGACTATGCAAGTCAAGATGCACCAGCAGCCTTGCAACTGGCACGTTGTTCGGCATCTACTTCCAAATGAAGTTTTCTTCTCAAAGCGGTAACAAAATATATGAAACTTGTAACAACTATTTTGTTTTTAGTGTTATTGGCATTAATGCATTGTGCATATATCATTGTGTATACACAGATCGTCCCATGCAATGTGAGGTTGGAATTCAACAAGTTGACTGGAGACACTGTGACCTTTGAGGCTCCTGGGGGCCCCTACACTATGGAGGTCGAGAAAGGACAAAATATGTTGCAGATGGGAGGAGATGGATGGGACCATTTCATCTCCAACATGGGTATCACTAGTGGTGAGTTGATCAGCTTCTCCTTCAGAGTAGAAAGACCCAAGCTGGCTGTCATTTATCTCAACACGAATGAAGATGATGAGGACCCACTTGATGAAGCCATCTAGACTCGAAGAATAAGGCTGAGCGAGGAGGAGGTGTGCAACCTATAGGACATAATTCCGCCACGTGCTGACTTTGTCGGGGTGCCATTCGTGACACGCTTGACAAGTACCATGGTTGATCGGCATGTTATGGTATGTTATACTTAGTGCATAATCCATTTACATGCTTACTTAGTGTAGAGTCCAACGATATGCTTAGTGAATCCAATGATATGCTTAGTGTAGAGTCCAATGATAGGATGTGTAGAAGCTAGCCGATGACATGCTTAATTAGTCTAGATTCCAATGTCATGCTTACTGTCCGATCAATGACATGCTTACTGTCCGATCCATACTTATTAGTAGAACTCAAGCGTAGTAGAAATGTAGTATTGTTTTTGATAGTGTAGAAATCTGTACTTAGTAGAACTATATTTGCAAGAGTATGTGCAAGGCTACTTATTAATTGATATGTTTTTCTTATTCAGAAATTGCCAAAGAGGGTATTTGTGAGTTGTGGTATTGAGCCTGATGAAGAAGGCTCTGCTGGAATACGCCTTACCGCAAGGGGCTCCGTCACTACCTGTGCGTACGATGTGGACATGGACGGTTGCACACACTTCAGCTCAGTTGGGTGGAAGAACTTCCTCCTTGGCAAGAATCTTCATGTTGGACAAGCCATCCTAATTACTATCAAGAACACCCACTGCCATGGCTTGAGGATGATGGTCGTCGTCGATATCATCTAGAACTACATATGTGTGTGGCTGTATGACTACCCCTAGTAGACTGCTATATGATGTATGACTACCTAGTACTGCTTATCATATATGCTCCTGTCTGAACCATATATGTGTGTGAGGATGCATGTTGACTATATATGAGTACCTATAATGCTTAATGATATTGTATGACTACTGTATGACTATATGTTATTGTGGTTAATGATATTGTTATCTAGTATATGTGAAATTGCAGTTTATTGAAACAGGGCATTGTTCTAGATCAGCAGGGAAAAAATGTTGAAAGATACAGCAGTAGCACGGGCAAAGAAAAGCGCTAGAGCTACATATTAGAAGCGCATGTGGGAAAAGCGCTACTGATATAGTCAATAGTAGTAGCACTGACATACATCGCTACTACTATCTGTTAGCTGTAGCGCCTTATTAGTAGCATGGCCACCCGCGCTACTGATAGTGTTAAAACCCGCGCTACTACTAGGGTTTTCCCTAGTAGTGAATGTTTGATTCCTTGACCGTTTACTACCTTCGGATTTGTGCCTTCGGCGTTGTTGATTTTGATGGCACCGGAATGATAGACCTCCTTGATAATGTAAGGATCTTCCCATTTAGAGAGAAGTTTTCCTGCAAAAAATCTTAAGCGAGAGTTGTATAGCAAAACATGATCACCTACATCAAACTCACGCTTTTGTATCCTCTTGTTATGCCATCTTTTAACTTTTTCTTTAAACAACTTGGCATTCTCATAGGCTTGGGTTCTCCATTCATCAAGCGAGCTAATGTCAAATAACCTCTTCTCACCGGCAAGTGTGAAATCATAATTGAGCTCTTTAATAGCCCAATATGCCTTATGTTCTAGTTCGAGAGGTAAGTGACATGCCTTTCCATAAACCATTTTATATGCAGACATACCCATAGGATTTTTATAAGCAGTTCTATATGCCCATAATGCATCATTAAGTTTCTTGGACCAATTCTTTCTAGATCTATTAATAGTCTTTTGCAAAATCAATTTAATCTCTATATTACTCAATTCTACTTGACCACTAGATTGAGGATCATATGGAGATGCAATTCTATGATTAACATCATACTTAGCAAGCATTTTACGAAAAGCACCATGAATAAAATGTGAACCACCATCAGTCATTAAATATCTAGGGACTCTAAACCTCGGAAAATAACTTCTTTAAGCATCTTAATGGAAGTGTTATGATCAGCACTACTAGTTAGAATAGCTTCTACCCACTTAGTAACATAATCAACAGCAACTAAAATATGTGTATACCCATTGGAGGAAGGAAAAGGTCCCATATAATCAAAGCCCCAAACATTAAATGGATCAATAAGAAGTAAGTAATTCATAGACATTTTCCAGACGTCTACTAATATTACCAATTCTTTGGCATTCATCAGAAGACAAGACAAACTTACGAGCATCTTTGAAAAGAGTAGGCTAATAAAAACTGGATTGCAATACCTTATGTGCAGTTCCATCTCTAGCGTGGTGTCCCCCGTAAGCCTCAGAGTGACACTTGCGTAGGATATGTTCCTGTTCATGCTCAGGTACACGACGTCTAATAAGACCATCTACTCCTTCTTTATAAAGGTGTGGATCATCCCAAAAGTAATGTCTTAAATCATAGAAAAACTTTTTCTTTTGCTGGTATGTGAAACTAGGTGTTATAAATTTAGCAACAATGTAATTAGCATAATCAGCATACAATGGAGCAGTACGAGAAGCATTTATGACAGCTAATTGTTCATCAGGAAAGCTATCAAGTTGTATGCAACGGGGTTCTCAGCTCCCTTTCTATCAATAATATGCAAATCAAATTCTTGTAGCAAGAGAACCCATCTAATAAGTCGAGGCTTAGCATCTTTATTTTCCATAAGATATTTAATAGTAGCACGATCAGTGTGAACAGTTACTTTGGAATCAACAATGTAGGGTCTGAAATTATCACAAGCAAATACAACTGCTAAAAATTCCTTTTCAGTAATAGCATAATTTCTCTGGGCACTGTCTAGAGTTTTACTAGCATATTGAATCACATTTAATTTCTTATCAACTATTTGTCCTAGTACATCACCAACAACTTAATCACTAGCATCACACATAATTTCAAAGGGTAGATTCCAATCAGGTGGTTGAACAATAGGTGCAGAAATCAAGGCTTTCTTAAGTATTTCAAACGCTTCTACACAATCATCATCAAAAACAAAAGGAACATCTTTTTGCAAGAGTTTAGTGAGAGGCCTAGAAATCTTAGAGAAGTCTTTAATAAACCTCCTATAGAAATCTGCATGACCAAGGAAACTTTTTATACCTTTGATATCTTTAGGACACGGCATCTTTTCAATAGCATCTACTTTAGCTTTATCAACTTCAATACCTCTTTTAGAAATTTTATGCCCCAAGACAATACCTTCATTAACCATAAAGGGGCACTTCTCCCAATTCAAGACAAGATTAGTTTCTTTGCATCTCTGCAAAACTCGATCCAGGCTGCTTAAGCAATCTTCAAAAGAAGTTCCGTGAACGGAGAAATCATCCATGAAAACGTCAACAATATTTTCACAAAAGTCAGAGAATATAGCAGTCATACATCTTTGAAAGGTAGTAGGTGCATTGCATAAACCAAAAGGCATACATCTATAAGAAAAAGTACCGAAAGGGCAAGTAAAAGTGGTCTCACTACAAAAAAAGACACATCCGTGATATTTTGGGCTGAACGAAATTTTTTCTGTCATACTTATGACACTTCTCTGATGATAATTGTGACAAAACCCGGTATCATCATAGATGTGGTGGGCTCCTACTTCTATGACAAAAAATCATGACAGAAAATGGGCTTTTCGCCCTGGGCGGGCCGGAGACGCAGCTGCATGACATTCTTTGGGCCATGCATGAAGGGAAAAACCATGGTTGAAGCGAGGGGAGGAAAATATCAGGGTGTTCCCGGTTACGGTGGGTGGTCGAGGCCGAGCGATGCACGAAGGTTTGCGCGTTTCTCTCGTACACGCACACACGTGGGTGCGAGGCGTTGGGCTCTAACTGAACCCGAGCGAGGCATTCGCCTACTGAACCCGAGTGATTGCACTACAGGCTACGCGTTACTGAACCTGAGCGATCGATCGATGGCTGTTAACTGAACCAGATCGAGCGATTCCTTCGCTACTGCTGCTAACTGAAGCCGATCGAACCCTGCTGCCTCCTTCCCTTGATGAACAATGAGCGTTGTTGGGGGAGGGGGTGGATAAACAGTTCCCAGTGGGGGTGGATGAACAGGACCCCGTGGTGTTGCCTCTGGATGAACAGGACCCCGATCGAGCCGGTTGGGGGTGGATGAACAGGACCCCATGGAGGGCTGGATGAACAAGATGACCCCATGGAGGGCTGGTTGAACAGTAGGCGGTGGAGGGCTGGATGAACAGTAGCCCGTGAAGGGGTGGTTGAACAGTAGCCCGTGGAGAGGGCTGGTTGAACACTAGCCGGTGGAGTAGCGCGCGGTGGTGGCTGGATGAACAAGAGCCCGTGGATGAATAGTCGCAAGTGGAGGCTGGAGGAGGTCGACGGTGGATGAACAGTAGCCCGTGGAGGCTAGAGGAGGTCAACGGTGGAGATGAACAGTATCTCATGGAGTCCCATTTTGCGGTACGCCACACCCCTCCTGATGAACAGGACCCCCTTTCGACCGTAGCGCTCCAACACAAGTCTGTTTCCTCCGTTTTGCGGTACGCCACAGCCCTCCCGATCAACAGAACCCTGTTTTGACCATAGGAGGTCCAACAAGTCTGCTTCTCCGCTTTGCGGCACGCCTGCACTTCTCCCGGCGAACAGGATCCCGTTTCAACTGTGGCCGGTCGAACACAAGGCCGTTTCCTCCGTTCTGTAGTACGCTATGCCTCGTTTCCATCGGTTGTTCCATCTAAGCCCTACCGATGAACAGGACGACGCATTCCGTTCCGACCCAGCCGGTTGGCTCCCCATGAACATGACGACGACGCAGTTTCTCCGTTCCGACCCAGCCATGTACACGAGCCTTGGCTGTACGTATGCGCGAGTAGGCGTTCGAGACCCCGCCCATATGTACGTATGTGGCCGTATTTTCTTTCTTGCACCCTAGCTGCTATACGTACGTGTAAATGCTACGTGCGTGCCTCTACCATGACACGTGCGCGCCTCTACATCGACCAGTATGTACGTACACGTTCACGACCAGAATGACAACGCTATGTATGCTTCGACCAGGTGGGTCCCGACTGTCAGGCACTTCCTTGCGTGCGAAGATGTAGCTGGTGGGTCCCCAGCAGTCAGGGGGTGAATCGTTTTTTCCTGTAATATGGACGCACTTCCTTGTGTGCGAAGATGTAGCTAGTGGGTCCCAACAGTCAGGGGGAAAGGTTTTTTCGCGAAATACAGTGGCCCGTCCGGTGGGTCCCTGCTGTCAGGTGGAGGAATAATTATTTTGCACATAATAAGGAGCCAATTCCTTGCGGCTTTCATGGTCCCAGCTGTCAGCCTCTCCATGTACAGTACTCTTCCGATGGAAGTCGTTCCTTGACCACATTGACCACGCGGCGCTAAGAGCACCAGGGCGATGGACGACGGCGAGGCCTAGGAAGGGGACGACGCGGAGCGGGGGAAGACGCGGCAGTGGATGCCCATGTGGAGAGGAGTACGAGGGTTCACCGGTTCGGCTGCTATGTGAGGCTGCCGTCGCCGCAGAATAACAGGGGGTGTGGGTGAGTAGAGGGGTGGCCTGGCCAGGGGTAGGAGTAGTAGGGGGCGGTGAGGCCTTCGCGGCATCACAGCCGGCCACGGGAGGCAGGAGCACGCAGCACGACCGGCGCTAGTTTGGGCGGCTAGAGCAAGAAGACCAGAGGTTGAAGAAGCACTACGGCCGTTGGATGGACATCGTACGGTCACTGGAGCTAGAATCGTTCATATTGACTAAGTTGACAAAGCCCTCCATCCCCGTCAACTTAGTTGGCCCACAAGTCAGCCTCCCACAATGGTGGGTCCCAGCTAGCAGGGTGGTATTCATTTTTTTGTGCGTAATAAGGAGGCACTTCCTTGCGTGCGAAGATATAGCTGGTGGGTCCGACCTATCAGCGGGGGGAACATTTTTCGCGAAATACAGAGGCCCTTCCAGTGGGTCCTAGCTGTTAGGTGAAGGAATCATTATTTTGCGCGTAATAAGGAGGCATTTCCTTGCGTGCGGCCGTGGACCTAGTTGTCAGCCTCTCCATGCACAGTCTACTTCCGATGGTGTCGTTCGTTGGCCACTTTGACCACTTCGCGCCGAGTACATCCAAGGTGATGGACGACGGCGAGGCCCTGGACAGCAACGAGCCGGAGATGGGAAGACGCAGGAGTAGAGTCGCAGACGGAGAGGTGTACGACGGTTAACTGGTTCTGGTGCGGTGTGGTTCGGCAGTTAGTGGAGAAGAACAGGAGGTGTGGCGGGGTGGAGGGATGGCCTGGCCAACGGTGGAGTAGCGCTTGACAGCGAAGCGTGCTAAGCAGAGCTGCTAGCAGCAGGAGGCGGGAGCAGGTGGTCCCAGCCGTGCTGGCTGAATAAGATGAGAGATTGAAGATGGAGGCCGGTCGTTGGATATAAATCCAATGGCTAACGATGTTTGAATCATTTGTTGACTAAGTTGACAACGACTTGCGTTGGCTTCAACCTATTGGCCCACATTTCAGCCTTAAAAAATGTGGCATGTATTCAATCCATTTTTTTTTCCAGAATTTACAGTCTTTTTTTGCGGGGTAGAATTTATAGTAAATTTCATCTTTTTTTAGAATTACAGTCCATTAGCTGGGCTGGGTGAATAAATAATGTAGCGTCCATGCGGCCCATTTGTTTTTTTCCTAAAAAATTACAGGCCATTTGCACTTTCTTGAAGTATACGATTTTGCTGGGCTGATTCTAATTATAATGTTGGGTTGGGCGCAATAATGTTATCAAAAAATAAACAGGGACTGAGCATTTTGTTATAAATATATTTAAATAATAAGTGATTTATTATTACATTGGTCCTTAAATCTTACCAAGCTTTTGTACACAATCACCAGGATTTTCGTTGCCAAAAAATCCAGGATTTTTTTCTTAAGAAGTTATTTTTATAAGTTAATAAGATGTGGGATATTGTTTTCTTACATATGTAAGTATCTGTTAAATATATGATGACAATAAAAATAATGTATAATAACATATAAAATAATTTAAATATATATAATATAGTTAGAAGGGAAACATAAGTTGGGCCAGGCGTTCCTATTCTTATATAGAAAAATAGAACAAACCTCCGCGTTTTCTTCAAAAAAATACATAAATTGGGCTGCCGATGTTTCAGGAAAAATAAAACCTCGGATGGGAGGTCCATAGGCCGGTCGATACATGACGACCCTCAAGAAAATACAAACCGGCATGTCATGGGCTGCGCATGTTAAAAAGGAAGCCTAGATGGGGCAGCCCAAAACCCAACTGATACATGCTGCCCCAGTGATAATAAATGATACCTGCCAGCTCCCCGACTTCATTGTGAATTTATCTCCTATAGTAACTATGTTGAAGCACCTAAAAAATGTAACTATGTTGACAAACCCGTGGGCCCCAACGTCAATAGAGCATTAGGAGGAACTATTTTTCCGATGAGGCACTTGCTTGCGTACGGCCATAGACCTGGTGGGTCCCGACTGTCCGCCTCTCCACGTATAGTCCTCTCCAGATTCCTCTCGTTTGTTCAGCATGTTCACAACGGCAGACATCGGCGCCGTGGCGAGCACACAAAGTTGCAGGAGGAGATCCGACCACCTAAGGAAGTGCCTTATTAGTAATGAAACACGGAACTAGCCTAGTGGCCAAGTGACACTACCCGACAGCTGTTCCACATGGGTTCGATTCCACCTGATGCAGGGAAAATATCTCCAAATTTTTTGCCTCTGCATTTATTGACATGTGGGTCCCCATTGTCATCTATGCACACCACGTCCAACACTTGCCAAAACTTCGTCCCTCGTTTTCTCTATTTTTCGCACACTCAACATTGTGTGGTGTCGTGGGAAACAAGCACCTATGGGGCAGGGCCCCTTCTCGGTCCGGCAGGGAGCGGAGGGAGCACGAAGAGCAGATCGAGGCTAAGCACACGAGGGATTTTACCCAGCTTCGGAGCTCTCCGGAGAGATAAAACTCCTACTGCTGCTTTGTGTTATATTCTGTTCTTGCTTGGGAGCGTGGGTATGTTGTAGTTTCGAATGAGAGGCCTCCTTTTATAGGCTAAAGGGGTCACCGACAAGTGGCAACGCAGAGAGGGGTAAAAAAAGTAAAAAGAGGGGTTGGTACAACCGCTATCTATAGTGCCCCCTACCTAACCCTGACGGCAGGGGACATGGGCATTTAATGCCCGTCCGGTCTCCCAAACAGTGTAGAAAACGACCGTTAGGGGCGCCACCGATCACCACGATGGCCTTCTCGTCATCTCCACTTGCCACCTCGCACCGCTTGGCTGCACAGCCGCTCGACACGTGCGCCAGGAATGATCTTGGGACGACACGTCGTCTGATGCGCTGGAGCGTGGGCGCAGAGTTGTGGCTTCGCCGCGGCAAGCGCCTTGCCGCGGTCGTTGTCTTGCCGCACCCGCAAGCTTGTCGCTCGCCGGGTCTTGCCGGACGCGCGCGCCGTCGGCAAGTCTCTTAAAATGCCTTGAGTTATTATCCCGCAAGCTCCTCTTGCCGGGGCCTTGTCCTTCCCGGCAAGCTCCTCTTGCCGCGCCTTGTCTTCTCGCCAAGCACTTTGTTCTTGAATGGCATAAATAGGAATGACGGAGGATCTTGGCGGACGCCGACAAGCCCCCGCCATGGACGCCAGCGATCGCCGTGCAGACAAGTTCGGGTACTAAGGTACCCCTACTTTAGTACACCGACAGAGCCCTCGGCCCGGGCCATACACGGTGCCGAAGGCCATTGGGCCAGTGCCCAAAACAGGCACGGCACGCACGGCCCGGGTCCAAACCAAATCGACCAGATCCGCCGCGCTCTCCCAGAATAAAGACGCGTCCAAACGCAGCATCGTGGGAGAGATCGGGCAATTTAAATCAAGAAAGGCGAACGCTCACCTCCCCGCTTATAAGCAGAGGAAACAGGCCGCTCCCCACCCACGCCACTTGCAATTTCTTCCTCCGAAGCTCCGCCGCCCTCCGCTTCCTAAGCCGAAGAGAGCAGCGTCATTGCCGCCGCACCGCTGCCGCTTCTAACGCTCAAGCTCCCCGCCGCTCCGCCATGGATCCGAAACCGCAAGAGCAAAAAATCGGCCGAGGCGCTATGCTTGAGGCGCTGCGCAAGGAGCGCAGGTTCCCCGAGATCACCCCCGGCGCCAAGGGAGGAGTTCTACCTCTTCCGTCGACGGAGACGCGGCGCATCCGCAAGACGCCGGTGCTCTCCGCCGGCTTCTACTGCGGTGCCCAAAAGGGTACCATTTCTTTCCAAGTGTTCTTCATCGCGGGCTCTGCCCACCTTTTTCTGATTTCCTCTGTGATATCATGAATACCTACGGGTTACATCTCCTTGACTTCACTCGCAACGCCGTTCTGACAATGGCGGTTTTCGCACATCTCTGCGAGAACTTCGTTGGCATCCACCCAAATGTTGCTCTTTTTCGCCACTATTTCATCCCCCGAGCCGAGAAAGGAGAGCCCTTAGCCGGCGGTATCGCCTGGATCTCACGAGTCAGCATGAAGGAGGTGTATCTGGAGGGGGAGCTCCGCAGCAAATGGGACGAGTGGAGGGCGGAGTGGTGTTGGATTGTTGACGCCAATCCGCAGCCATTCACCAACCTCGCGAGACCCGGTAGTCGCGGCGGCGATCGAGCGCCTGTCACGGACGATGCTAAGTCAAGATCGCCACCACCGAATCCTGCGGCTCAGCTTGCCGGGCTCACGAGAGGGGCCGCTAGCGCTGACTTTCTCCGCTGCCGCGACGCTTCTCCGCAGAGAGGGGAGGCCCGCCTGGCTGTTTGGCGGCCCGGCGGATATCATGAGGCTACGCCCAGGCCTCAATTTCAACTTCACTGTTCTGGAGCTTGACGGGATGCTCAAGGAGCTATTCAAGCACGACGCCCATCACCCGGAGTGGTTCAAGCTGCCACAGGGCGTCATCCCACTGTGCAACAACTCCAGTCTTGATCGCATCCGTGCAATGATGCCGGAGTGCGACTCGCACGGGGTTATCCCAACTTGGAAGGAGCCCGCTGACAATGTCGTGTGGCAATTCTTCGACAGCCTGGTGGAAGTAGCAGTCCGCGCCGACGAGCAGAGGCTCCTCACCCGCGACACCACCGACGACGAGATGCGGTACATCGCCACCAGGGCCGAAGAGGCAGCGGCAGCCGCCGCTGCGGGCGAATTTGGCTTCACGTTGGAGGAGGCAGACGCGGCCGAGGCGGCAAGCCTTGCCGACCGAGAGGTCCTTGCCGAAGGAGTCGTTGGCGAGGTGGAGCCTGAAGCCGAAGCGAGCGAGCCCGCCTAGGGCGCGAGCGGCCAGCCGCCTTCGAGCAGCTTGCCGCGGGCGGAGCCCCCAGCGCAGCCCCAAGTTCCACCAAGAAGGCGCCTCCGTCGAGCTGGAGATATAGCAGGGCGGCAGGCAGGCCAACAGCCGCAGCGCCGTGGGACACGCTCCACCGCAGCAAGTACCGTTGCCGCGGGAGCATCTCAGGCCGTGCCGGCCATTGAGGCGGGGTCTTCCCGGGCCGCCACGCCTGATCCTGCCGCAGCTCCCGGCAAGCGTCCAAGGGAGCCTACTCCTCCGCCTCACCGCGTAGAAAGATTACCAGATTTCGACCTCTCTGCGCTGAGCTCTGACGAGGAGGAAGAATAGGAGGAGGAGTAAGACTTTCTCCTCGCTGTACTTGTATTTCTCCGATTCCTATTGTTTTCTTGTCTTGCATCTGATATGCTTCCCTCTAAACCTCGTTCCATCTCAGGACTCTGGACGAGAGAGCGGCGAAGAGGGCCAAGGTCCCCGTGGTTGTCATCGAGGACGATCCTGCTGTGATGGCAGAGGACACGTCCGAGACTACCTTGACGGACCCGATCCCATCTCCTCGAAGCAGCCCCCAGCACAGCCCCCAGCGTAAGTATTTGTTCACTTCTTGTTGTGGGGCGTGCGTGAGTGCTCTTTCTTTTGCTGACATCTTGATTTTTGGCTTACTCGTGTAGGAGCAGAACATGCCCACCAGGAGCAACCAGAGGCTGCTCCGGAGGTGAAATCTGCTTCGACTACGCCACCAAGGGGCAATTCTCCGACAAGGGAGCGCTCTCTGGCAAGGGAGCGGTCCCCGGCAAGGGGCAGTTCTCCGTCGAGGGACGGGACCAGCGATCCTTCGGTGGTGGAGCCCATGGTCACGGAGCCCAGCACAGGTAACCCTTCTTGTCAGGAATTTTCCCTTGGTTTCTTCTTCTGATCTTCTTTTTGGATCTTTGCTTGACTTTTCCTTCCTCTTCTTGTCCTCAGATCCCCCTCTCATAGAACCGATGGAGACTGAAGCCAGCGAGGAAGGCGACGCTGCACATCAAGACGCCACCGATGAGGAAGAGGCCGGCGCTGATGAACCCGCCGACGAAGAAGCCGCCAAGGCTGCTGGCGCAAGAGCTGGAGAGGGTCCGCGATCGTCTCGACGACCCGAGGGCGCAGGAGTGCAAGGCGCCAGACCGATCACGACCCTCCGCCGATGCAAAGACTGGCCCCTAGGAGCCACAGCCCGACGCCTACTTGAAGGCCGGGCGAGGTGTTTTCATCAGCTTCCTCGCGCCGAGCCCGTGGCGCCGGTCAAGGAGAGGAGTTTGACGGGAAGTACTCGCCTCTGGGCTGGCAAGTGGTCGACGCGCCAAGCAAAGCAGCAGCAAGAAGTCCGAGGAGGAGCAGCTTGTTCGAAGTTGGTGTCACTCTACCGCGCCAAAGAAGCTTAAATCGAGTCCCGGAAGCGCTTGTCGCATGGGCGGAGTCGACATAGAAAACATGCGGAGGAGCTCCAGAGCCGCAACCAAGAGGCCCTCCGGTCCATTGCTGAGGAGAGGGCACAGCTTGTGGAGGCGAAGAAGGCGTTCATCCTTGAAAAGGCTGAAGCCGAGGAGCAGCAGAGGCTCGCCGCCGAGGAGCTGTCCAGGCGGGAAGATGAACTGACGCAGAAAAAGGTTAATCTGGACAGCCACGAGGAGGAGCTCGCCGCACGGGAACAGTCACTTGGCGGAGCGCTCAAGGAAGCGAAGGATGCTGCCGCAACCGCTGAGGCCGCCAAGAAGGAGTTAGAGGTGAAGGTGACGCAGCTGGAGGCAGATATGAAAGGGAAGAATGAAGAGCTTGCCGCACTCCAGCACGAACGCGAGAAGGATGCCCTTGCCCATGGCGATCTACAAGTTCAACATGCCGACAAGGTCAAGGAACTGAACACCGTCAAGGACTCAAATGCTGATCTGGAGCTGAAGCTGGCCACACTGACGGAGACGCTGGATGGTGCCAAGAGGCGAGAAGACGACCTGAAGAAAGAGATCAAGGGCAACGAGGAGCTGCTGACGAGGGCCGCTGAGACTCAAAACACCTTCAGGGCCACGGTGGAGCTCTGGACGGAGGGCCTCGTCAACATTGCTGCGACCATCGACGAGGAGCTGGCGCAACTGGACTTGGCGGGCTTCGGGTATTCCTTCGACGAGAACCTCCAGCCCAGCGCCAAGCTTACTCTTTTCTTCAAGGGTGTGGAGATGGCTCTCCAGCAGCTCCGGGAAAGGATCCCAAAGAAGTTGGCTGACGAGTCGCGCGCAATCTGCACCAAGGTCTTGGAGAAGGTGTTGGTGAAGATACTCTTCAGCAACCCAGGCCTCGACCTCACCCGCGTCCTCAAGAAGCTGCCGGCGGGTGCTGATCTTGAAGAGCTCAAAGCCATTGTCGCACCCATTGTGGACAAGTTGAATGAAGTCAGGAGGATCAATGGCGAGCGCGTGGATTGGGCCACCCTTCTTCTCCCTTCCTTGTCGCTGTTATTTTAAGTTATGAGAAAAATTTAGTTAGTGCTGCAACAAGTCATTGTTGTAATATAACTTTATCCTGGGTAGTATTTGCTATGTTATTTCCTTTACTTGATTCCCGCCCTTGTATGTTTTCACCCTACGCTTTTAGGGAACTTGCCGGCGCAAGCACCCTTGCTGCGAAAGCAATCGAAGTTTGGAACATCAAGACTTCATCATGGTGTTGCTTCCGCAAGAAACCTTGTTTGGAACTAGTCGCAGCACACTTACGTTGTTGAGCGGACTCGAAACAAAGTAAGGGCGCAACTAGCCATGAGTTGGTTCCTCCGTGCACAGGTTTTCCATACAAGGCACGGTCGTTCAAGGAAGATAACTTTAAAAAATTAAAGCTGATTGTGCTCAAACTTTGGCAACTTAGCTTTTTCTGACGTCTGTGTCCCGGCAAGCACTACAAGAAATATGTCAACTTATGACCTTCTGTCAGTGACCCTCGAAGAATTGGTCATAAATTTATGACCATTTCGCACCAATTGGTCAAAAGCTGTTCGGGGCTCCAAACCCTAAACTATTGCACCATTTTGGTCGAAGGTCGTAATTTCCTCACACGAAAAGGTCATAAAGCAAATAGCGCTTAGTCCGCTGCCTTATTTCTAGTTGTTAACGATCAATATAAATGGTCATAGCCTTGTAAATTGTGGTGGGTTGCTATGACTAGGCGCCACCTCATCGGGCTTTTTGCCTATGTGGCATGTCCATGTGGCAGTTTTTGCCCTAGGTTGTGAAGCAACCTATATTTCTGTCATTCCCAAAATTCCCAAAAAATCTCATAAATTCTTTGGGTCATATCTTCACAAATATGTAAAAACCTTCCTTGCCTAGTTCAAAAATAATTCAAAAATATTCATTTTCCTATTCTGCTCATAGTAACAGTTTGTGAAGGAAGTACCACTTTGGCATGTCCAAATAGTATCTATTTTCTACAAGGCTTTCCTATGCCCAAATAACCATCCTCCACCAAATGCCACTCAATCCATTCATTATTTTCAGCCAAGCTTCAACATTCAGATTTATGTCCAAAGGTGGTGGTTTGCAAAGCAAGTACCAGCTAGGCTCCTCCTTTGAGCTGAAAATTTGTGAAGACGGTCTTCTTAGTAACCGATCATCCTCACCAAAACTCACGCCCATTAGCCATGTACATTTCCTGCATCGCTAATCAAACACTTGGCTGCTAATTCATGTTTGAGCATCGATCGGTCTCCTCGTGAGAATCTTATGTTGTAATTTTCTTCCTAGCACCAACCTAGGGAGTGCCCAACCCACTAGACATGCCTAGGCCACCTGAACACATGGTAACGCCACGGTCACGAGGTGACCATGCGACGGGCATGCGAAGCCACGCGCCTAGAGTTGGGGCCCTCGCCACCGCCCAAACCTCGACGACGCCACCAAACCATGTATTTATGATTAAATAGGTCCTTATGTAGCTAGAAATGATTTTTGGAAAAATAAATAGCAAACTATGAGGCAGTCTGCTGTTCAAATTTGACCCGCTTCAAATTTAATCGGCAGAAATTTGTCTTTTTCACGAGAGGTGGATCAAAAACTTTACACCCAACCATTTTGTCAATTGTGCATTAAATATGGCCTAGTATTTTATAAAAATGATTTGGTCCAATTTTGCAACAATTATTTGGTAGTTCCTTCACAAAAAAACCTCCTTTCGGGTACTCGAAAATGAAAATGAATTTTTCATGCAAAGAAAATGAAAACTTCCTTAGGCAACATTGTTTGAATTCCAAGATGCACCCTTGTGCCCAATATTAGATCATTTGAACAAACTATGCCATGAATGTGGCCATAAGATTGATCATTTGGCTTGAAAGCCATGAATCTTCACACTTGATAGCTCATTTCGAGAACACTTTTTAAAATAATTACCAGACATAAGTTTATTATTTTTCCTGAAACTTGGTCACATATAATGACACAATGCGAAGGTTTTCTGATTTTTGATTTTTTTGAATTTTTATGCCTGTTTCAAAATGCGGTCAAAACGCGGGCATGACCGCTCCTAGCTAGTGGTTGAATCTTGGAATTTTTTGGTGTTTCTATGATTAAATAGATACTTATGTACCTAGAAATGATTTATGGAAAAAATAAAGAGCAAACTATGAGGCAGCTACAGCTCAAATTTGACCTGCTTCAAATCGAATTGACGACAATTTGTCTTTTTCATCGAGGTGGATCAAAACTTTTTCACCCAACCATTTTGCCAATTGTGCATTATATATGGCCTAGTATTTTATAAAATTGATTTGGTCCATTTGTGCAATAATTATTTGGTAGTTCCTTCACAAAAAACCTCATTTCGGTACTCGAAAATGAAAATGAATTTTTCATGCAAAGAAAATGAAAACTTCCTTAGGCAACATTGTTTGAATTCCAAGATGCACCCTTGTGCCCAATATTAGATCATTTGAACAAACTATGCCATGAATGTGGCCATAAGATTGATCATTTGGCTTGAAAGCCATGAATCTTCACACTTGATAGCTCATTTCGAGAACACTTTTTAAAATAATTACCGACACAAGTTTATTATTTTTCCGGAAACTTGGTCACATATAATGACACAATGCGAAGGTTTTCTGATTTTTTGATTTTTTGAATTTTTATGCCCGCTTCAAAATGCGTTAAAACGGCGGGCTTGACCGCTCCTAGCTAGTGGTTGAATCTTGGAATTTTTTGGTGTTTCTATGATTAAATAGATACTTATGTACCTAGAAATGATTTATGGAAAAATAAAGAGCAAACTATGAGGCAGCTACAGTTCAAATTTGACCTGCTTCCAAATTTAATCGATTTACAATTTGTCTTTTTCATCGAGGTGGATCAAAACTTTTTCACCCAACCATTTTGCCAATTGTGCATTATATATGGCCTAGTATTTTATAAAATTGATTTGGTCCATTTGTGCAACAATTATTTGGTAGTTCCTTCACAAAAAACCTCATTTCGCACTCGGAAAATGAAAATGAATTTTTCGTGCAAAGAAAATGAAAACTTCCTTAGGCAACATTGTTTGAATTCCAAGATGCACCCTTGTGCACAATATTAGATCATTTGAACAAACTATGCCATGAATGTGTTAGGCTAACAAAATTGTGCCATGATCATTCCAACATTTTGACAATAGTGTGCCATCACCCCGCCTTGACCACGCCTGCTTGATCGGCACACGCAGCGGCCCTACCGCACCATTGCTCGCGAGTCACCACATGCACCCGCCGCCATCGCAAGAAAAACCACCACGCCCATTATCACCCACACCTATATCCTTCACATCCTCCTTCGTGGGCGCGACTCACCCCAACACGGAATTTTTGGTTCGATTTCACCCGCCCAAGCCCCGAGATTTCTGCCCGCTTTGCCCGCAAAAAGAGAGGCAAAGAGAAACCGATTGAATCAAAAGAAGAGAAAAATAAAAGAGAGGAGTGCTGGACGAGGGAGAGTTTTGGACCATTGGATGCGAGAGAAGTGGATGGCCAGGATTTGATCTTGGGATGGATCCGTGGACTCGCATGCCATTGGCTGGCTGCCTTCCCATCTCCTATTACCAAAGAAAAAATCCATCTCTCTCACACGAAAAAGAAACCCTAGCCCCATCTGCCCCTCACCTTGGCTTTTTCCTTCTACACCCCGCCTCCCTTTCTTTCTTTCCTTCACCCGTCCCCAAGACGATCTCCTCTCTCCCAACGAACAGAGACCCAGGCGCGCCGCCGCCGCTTAGCGCCGCATGACGCCTCCTCCTCCTCGTCTCACCCCCACCGCCGATCCTTCCCCGCCATAGCCGCCGATCCTTCCTCGCCACCGCCTGCATCAGACGCGGCGAGCAGGTCAGCGAGCAGTCGTGGCGGCTCCGAGATCCGCCAAGGGCATGGACTCGAGCTCCATCTCCATGGCAAGGGCTCCCAGATCCGCCTAGGGCTGGACTCGAGCTCATCTCCTCCATGGCGTCGGCTTCAGATCCGCCCATGGGTTGGACCCGTGCTCCATCTCCATGGCGAAGTTGGCTGTATCCCTTGGCCGACGACGCCATCCGCGCTGCTTCGCTGCTCAGATAGGTAAGGCAACTGTCGACGGTCGTTCTCCCTCGCTTCCCATCCTTTTCCTTACGTCTTGTGTCTTCCTCCTCACGCAGTGCACGCACCACCGGCGCCCCGGATCGGCAGTGACGCAGCGGCCCTCCCGCATCCACGACGAGCTGCATCCGCTCGTCCTCGCGGCTGTCGGCCACGCCCTCGACAAGGGACACATCCGCCGTGACCAAGTGAGGCCCCGGATCTGCACTCACTAGGAGGGGGCGGCGGCACCGAGAGGATTCTCACGCAGCCATCTTCCACCTTCTTTGTCCGGTTCTGTGCACCAAGTCGCTCTTGCTTACTCGATCCTTCCATTCCGCTTTTAGTTGGGGCGTTCTCAGATCGATCCATATGCATGCGTTAATTTGTAGCCAGGCACGCGACATGGAGCCTCATCTTCGAGCTGCTTGACCTCAAGGGATGTACCGTAGCTTGTTAGTTAATTTGTACTTGATCCATATGCATGCAAGGAGAGATAGGTAGCTTGTTAGTTAATTAGGTTTGTACCGGTAGCTTGTTAGTTTTCCTCGTGTGCTTGAAAACATGCAAGCAGAGAGATAGAGAGAGATTCCTTGATGTAGCAGCCAAGAGCTACTTTGTCTCAGCTTTTACCTGCCTTTATCCGTATCTCGCTTAGATGCACTACTGCTAGTTCAGCTGATACAAATAATATCTTACTCATTTTTGTAGATCATCTTCATCCAAGCAAAATAATAGGTTGACTCAAGTAGTCTTTTTCCGCGCAACAGCCATGCATGATGGTTCTGCCTGTGGAAGCAGCCAGCTTCTTCCAATTTCCATGTGCTAGCTGCTCATCAAACAGTATTTTTCCGTCTTCAATAGTGACTCAACTTTGTACTAGCTTTAGTACAAAGTTAGTACAAAGTTGAGTCACTTATTTTGGGACGGAGGGAGTATAATTCTTGAACTGCATAAGCTAAACTATGTTAGTTCCATGATCAACTTGTATATGCAGTCCAAGCCTTCTAAAATGATTGCCTTTACTGTCCATGTCTTGATGTGATTTGTTCTTAAAACGATTTGCTAGATAGATCCAAACAGTGGTTTTGTGTACAATAGTTTTGCATTGTATGAGCTAAATTCATTTGTCCATCAAAGATGTTTGACTTGTCATTTATGTGGAAGTTTGATGGTAACATTATAAGTTGTGAATGCAATGGTACCGAAGGCTGCAATCGCTAACCAGCTTGTCGTTAGAATTGTTTCAAGAATTAATTTTTCCTTAACTCAGCTCGCTTAAGATCTATGCTAGTATTTGATCTCACGATAGATATGAGTTACATCCCAGCCATTTTAACTATGATTGGTTGCATTACTTCAGATTTGACGGTGAAACTGCATTTGTTAACTGTATTCTAATGCTCTCATATGTAAGGAATGCATGGGTTAACTCATCCTTATTGATAGATCCTCTCTTTAATTAATAATGTATGCATGCCTTGTATGTTCTCTGTTCTTTACTATATTGTTCGCCTCGCAATTAAACATTGTATCTGCTTTTATTGTGATATGCAACTCTTCAAAAAAGAAACCGATATGGAATTACTCATCTGCATGGAATTTCTATGTATTCTAGTAGTTTATTTTTGATATCAGATTGCAGTATTCCCGATCTGCGTTGGACCGATGCTCGATTTGTTCCTGCTTCGCTTTTAGTACTAGTACAATGTAATGATTTCGTGCTTTCATTAAGTATTTTGCGCTATTTTTATCCGTCGAGCAATTTAGAAGACTCAGAGAGCATTTAACTAGACAGTTGAATTTGCATTTGCAAGTATGCTTGCTTAGAGCAGCCCTTGACCGGTTATATTATTGCGATGGCTGTCTGCTGTTCTTAGTTCTGCTACAAGATGTGTTTCCGTTGTTTGCACTTGTTAGCTAAATCATTGCACACGCAGTGTTAATGCGATGTTATGGTTTGTGACCCAGGATTTCAGCCAATTCCTGTTTGTACAATGTATCCGCTACATGTTGTTTTCATCTTGATAGCTAGCAGCCTAGCACCATGAACGTTGATTGTGAAATCTCTATATGCTGTAAAATTAATTGGGTTAGTCTCGAACTTGTTGTGAATTGTAAGATGCTTTAAGTAAATGTTTTTTGCCTTCTTGCGTGTAGGCGGTCGGTGAGACAGCAAGTAGAGGTTTAGTCTGTTGGAGGAGTATGGCGAGTCTGATTCGGCTAACTAGGGGCACATTGTGGCAGATGTTTTCTACCGAACTCCCCGCACTAATGTATTCTGCTTTTACGAGTAAGATTTAAGATGTGTTTATACTCTTCATGATCATCCGCCATGTAGTAATCGTTATTTTTGTAACTTCTAAAAGCATTACTAGCTGAATTTGTGTTATCATTCAAGAACTTGTCCTTTTTATTGAATGGTCTCTTCATAATATATTGGCTCCAGCTTTTCTTATTCTTCTCTGCGATTCATGTAACAGTATGACCAGATTAGCTCACCCCGACTATGAGCAAGAGCAGTGCATTTTCCTGCTTGTAATGCTATCAAGGAGCTCCAACCTCAAGAATATAGTGCTTGTAGTGCTTGTAAATTAGTTACTCCACTTGTAGAGTTATTTGTAGAGCAGAGCACCATTGTATTATGTGTTATTTGTAGAGCAGAGCTCCATACGTAATCTGCCTCTATACTGAATCTGGCTGTTGTTATTTGAAGTATTATATGTGTTTTTTGTCTGTGCCAATAATATTGGTTATTTATTTACTATCAGAATGAAATGAGGAATATGGCCCTGACAAGTTGGACCCACTTACACCTGACAACTTAGACCCACTTATCAGAACATGATAACTGGGATCCATCTGACTAGTGGACCCATGATACATATAAAAAACATGAGAGGCCCAAAGAAAGAAATGGCCCGTAAAATACATGATCAAAAAAATCCACTGTTAAAAGGGCCATGCAAAGAAATCAATAAGGATGAATTGTTGGGCCGCACCCATGTAGCTAATAAAAGCACGTAAAAAATACATTAAAAGGTCAATTGTTGGGCTAGGCCCATGTAGAAAATCGAATTGGACCGGCTGAATCTTGTGCCACATCACCTGCCACTGGATGCCTACGTGGCTCGGGAGGTTGCTAGTGACCAAAATTTTGGTCAAAGAACCAACGACCTTTACATATCACAGAGAAGGTCGCTATAGTCGCTAATGACCCTCGACTGACCTTCTGTTTTTGGTCACAAAAGGTCGCAAATGAAAAACTATGACCTTTCAGCGACCAATAGTGAGGGTCACAAGTTGACATATTTCTTGTAGTGAAGGCTATACTTCTTTGAACGACGCCTGGTCCACACGTTTATCCTCTCCTCCCCCCGGTGAACTTGTGGGTGAAGGAACCTTCTTTTTGAGCAAAAGAAAGAAGAGAAAATAAAGATATGGAGCCTTAAGGCTCGTTATTGCTTACCGGGGGCAATTGCTGCACAAAGTGTCAGATAATGCATGCAAAAAGAAAGAAAGCATGAAATTTGACAACATTTGCAGAGCATATGATCTTTATTTATGCACGGATCTCATACCGACTTTGTACAAAGGGTTACATGCAACAGCGCAAAGCTTGTACAAAAGGTGGTTGTCGAACAAAGCGGTCCCAAGAACCGCGCTTTATGGGTAAAACTTACGAAGATGCTCTATGTTCCGTGAGTTGCTCACCGGAAAGCCATCTTCGGTCTCAAAGCATGACAGCCGGGCCTAGTGACTCACTTTACCCGATAAGGGCCTTCCCACTTCAAGGCCAACTTGTTGGAATTCTTGGCGGATTGAACGCGCCAAGAACAAGGTCCCTTCCTCAAGCTTCCGCATTGACTTTGCGGCTATGATAGCGGCGCAAAGCTTGCTGGTAGCGAGCAGCTCAGATGAAAGAGTTCGAAGACGATCTTCCTCGAGGAGCAGCGCGTCATCTTGTCGCAGCTGCTCTTGCTCAAGCTCATCATAAGCGAGCACTCGAGGCGATCCATATACGAAGTTCCGTGGGAGAACTGCTTCGCCCGTAGACGAGAGCAAAGGCGCCCGCCGCTGGCTCGATTTGGCGTCGCCCCGATCGACCAAAGAACCACCGCAACTCCTCGATCCAATTTCTTCCGTGACTTGTGCAGCCTCGTCGAAAGTTCTGGTCTTGAGCCCGCAAGAAGACTTCAAGAGTTTGCCCTTCTCCGCTGACCGCTGCTTCTCGGGTGAGCAATGAAGCGGCAGATCTTGGCGCCAAGATCTTGGACGATCAGATGAAGGTGCGGCTCGGAATTGTGTGCCATTGTCGGTGATGATCCTATTAGGGACTCAAACGGCAAACAATTGACCAAGAACTTGATCACGACCGTGGTTGTCATCTTCCTCATCGCTTCCACCTCCGCCACTTTGTGAACTTGTCGATTGCCACGCATAAGTATCAAGCCCCGACAGCTCGGGAAAGGGGCCGAGGATGTCGAGCCCCTGCATCGAAAATGGCCAGGATAAAGGGATTGTTTGGAGAGCTTGAGCTGGTTGATGTATCTGCTGGAGTGGAACTGCACGCTTCACACTTGGTTACTTGTGCAGCTTGCATCCCGGAGGGTCTGTCGGCCAAAAGAAACCTTGCCGGAAGGCTTTGCTTAAGTGTTTTACGCCAATGTGGTGACCACATATGCCTCCATGTATCTCCACCAACAGCTCCCCGCCCTCCTTCCCGGAAATGCACTTTAATTTCACTCCGCTGAATCTTCTTCAGATAGTATGTCATCGACAAACCGGTACATACTTGACCGCCGGGCTACTTTCTCCGCTTCTTCTTGCTCTTCGAAGTTCTCCTGCTTGAAGGAAATGGACGATCTGTTTGTGCCCATGCCGGAGCTTGTGGCTCGACGACAAGGACTAAAGGCGCAAATGCTGCCAAGGGAACATCCGCTTCACGACAAGAATCTGTGATTCAGCCGAGCGTGATGCTCCCGGCAAGCGTGTCGGGACACGACTTGTCGGGAGCGCCTCGCTTCAATGAAGCAAACCCTAGGGCTTGTCGGAGCAGATCGCCTCAAAGACTCTTTGTGTTGATCTTGGGGACCTTCTTGGCGGTGGCTTCGGGAGCTCACGAAAGTAGTCGCCAAGAATCAACTTCCTCTTCTTGCTCTGTCCAGTTGATGGTGTCACAGATGGTTGAGTCAGTTTGAGCACGAAAATCCCTGGTTCCACAGGCAACTTGAGTATGTACCAGTTTGACA
Organism: Aegilops speltoides; assembly: GCA_021437245.1. Lineage (NCBI taxonomy): Eukaryota > Viridiplantae > Streptophyta > Magnoliopsida > Poales > Poaceae > Aegilops > Aegilops speltoides. Next base: position 467,959,839 of record CM038146.1, on the reverse strand, counting down.
GGCCATCTGCAATGTCGTTCTGAGCTCTCGGAACATGTTCCATCTGCAGGCCGTCAAAATGCTCTTCCAACTTTCTCACTTCATCAATGTAAGCTTCCATCAACGGACTCTAATAATCTTTGTTTACTTGACGGACGACAAGCTGCAAGTCACCCCTGACAATGAGCTTCTTGATCCCAAGGTCTGCGGCGATTCTGAGTCCGGCAAGCAACCCTTCATATTCTGCAGTATTGTTTGTTTCTTGCTCCTTGGGAAAGTGCATCTGGACCACGTACTTGAGGTGCTCTTCGTGGGTGCGATAAGTAACACACCAAGACCGGGCGCCTTTGCACCGAGAAGGCACCATCAAAGTACATGATCCATTCTTTGCTTGCCTCCTTGACGGGATGCTCGTCTCGAGTTTCTTCATCGTGTCGGCGCCCATTCTGCTATGAATTCTGCCAATGCTCGCTCAGATAGTTGAGGTACTCTCAAACTTGAGGCCAAAGCTTGACAATTCCAAAGGCCCACTGACAATCCTCGCTGCTGCTTCGGATTCTACAGTAATCCTCTTCAACGGAAAGCGAGTGACAACTGTGATCTCATGTGCTTGAAAATAATGGCGCAGCTTCCTCGAGGCCATGAGAAGGCCGAAAAGCAACTTTTGCACCCTAGAGTACCTTGATCTAGCCCCCTGCAGAAGGGAGCTGACAAAATGAACTGGGTGCTGCACCATCTTCTTTTGTTTCTCTTCCTGTGGCTGCACAGATCCATCCTTGTCGGGACCAGAGCTTGTCGGGGAAGCCCCCTGCTTGTCGCTGGATTTGCTTGCCGTGGTTGCTGGCTCATCATCCGCCTCCCTTTCCGCTACTAACGCAGCACTAACCACTTGATTGGTTGCCGCTAGATACAGCAGCAACTTCTCTTGTGGCTTAGGTGCGATAAGCATCGGAGTGGAGGACAGTATCTCTTCAAGTCTCAGAGCGCAGCCTCCGCTCGAGTCCATTTTATTGACCTGCCTTTTCAAAATTTTGAAAATGGCAGGCGCCAGCAGCAGACTTAGAGATGAACCCATCGAGAGCAAAGAACGCAGCCGCAAGCCTTCGCACATCCTTGACGCGCTTCGTGCTTCGATCTACTCAATGGTCTTGATTTTGTCGGGATTGGCTTCAATCCCCTCTCGATAAAAGAACCCGAGAAGCTTGCCGAAGGAACTCCAAACACGCACTTCTCGGGTTCAACTTGAGATTGATCTTGCAGATTTGCAAAAGTCTCATCCAAATCTTGGATCAAAGTTTCTCCGTCCTGCTTTTGACCACTATGTCATCCATGTAAGCTTCTACATTTCGTGCAACTATGGCTCAAAAGCATGACCGACTACTCGCAAATGTTGAACCAGCATTCTTTAGTCCGAAGGCATCCGTGACAAAACAAAGACGTGCTACATGGAGTAATGAATGCGGTCTTCTTCATCCTCTTCGCCATGAAAATCTGATGATATCTTGAGTATGCATCAAGAAACGAAGCAAATCACATCCGCCGTGGAGTCGATAATCTGGTCAATGCGCCGCAAGGGAAATGGATCCTGGGTCAAGCTTTATTAACATCGCGAAGTCAATACAAAGCCTCCATTTCGCTCGCTTTGGCGCATCGACTCATCGGATTGACTAACCACGCCGGATGGAGTACTCCTGACAAGGCCTGCTGCTTCCAACTTCTTGATTTCTTTCGTAATGAACTCTTGGCGTTCCACTTCCTAACTCTCTGCTTGACGGGCCGCGCGTGAGGACAAACGGCAAGGTGGTGCTCAATCACTTTCTCGAACACCGGGATGTCGATGGTTGCCATGCAAACACATCGACATTCGCCCGCAGAAAGCAACGAGCGCCGCTTCCTATTTAGGGTCAAGCGTGGCATCGATGGTGAAGGTACCACCGTGCCGCCCTCCTTGGCGCCACTTTCTTGGTCTCTCGTGAAGCTGTCTTTGCCTTCTTGCACTTGCCGGTGGAGCTCGATGGTGCGCCCTCGACGGTAGCGCAGCACCAAGAGGTGCGCTTGCCGGAGTGGGCATCGAGCTACTCTTGCCGGACTTGGTCTTCTTCTTCCCCGGAGCTTCAGCGCAAGTGGTTTGCGCTCACTGCGGCTGCCGCTTCCCGGTAGATCTTGTCGGTACAGATAAGTGCATCTTTCTTGTCGCCTTGGACAGAAATGACACTTATCGGACCGGGCATCTTGAGCACATTGTAGGCGTAGTGAGAGGCTGCCATGAACTTGGCAAGCGCTGGACGGCCGAGTATCCCATTGTAGGGCAATGGGAAATCAGCAACGTCATATGTGACTCTCCCTATCCTGAAATTCAGCTCGCTGCCAAACGTCACTGGCAGTGTGATCTTCCCCTTCGGCTTTCTCCTTCCCGGGTTGATTCCTTGAAAAGTGCCGGTCTCTTCGAGCTCGCTGTCGGGGATCTGGAGCTTCTTGAGCACCGCGGAAGAGATCAGATTCAAGCCAGCCCCGCCGTCAACCAACATCGGCAAACACCCGACCGCAGTTATACGATCAGGGTGATCCTCAACATCAAAGATGATGGGCGTGCTAGACCACTTCAGGGGTTTGCGCGACTCGACTGACGGTTCTGCTGCATTTGCCTCCCGCACCCACTGTTTGAGTTGGCGGTGCGAGGTGTGCAGAGAAGCACCGCCGTCAACGCACAAAACCTTTGTCGCTTTCTAAAACTCCTGCTCATCGGTCTCATCCTCCTCCATCTTGTCATCTTCGTCTTCGTCTTCTTCCTTGTCGCGGCCGCGGGGAGGCCTATCTCCTTGCCGCTGCTTGGCCTTGCCGCGGCGCCCTCCCCGGGCGGGACGCTTCTTGCCGGATCCTCCGCCACCTTCCTGGGCCTTCTCCTTGTCGCGCGCCGATTCAGCTTTTGTAGCTCAACAAGTTGCTCAACCTTCTTGCAGGCCTCGAGATCATGGCCCTTGGTGCGGTGGATCTTGCAAGATCGCTGTCGGAGTTGTCCCGCTTGTCGGCGCCACCACAGCCTCGCCGAGTCACCAGCTTTGGCCTTCTCGGCGCCGCCTCCGCTGCGGAATGCTCGACTAACCAGCACATCCTTAGCCTTCCTCTTCGTTATTCCGCCTCGTTCTTCTTTGCCGGAGGAGCGCCCTCACCGCCGATCCTTCGCTCCTGCGTTCTCTCCAGGAGTTTCTCCTCTTCACTCGTGCACACTTGTCGGCCGAGCATATAGCCCGCCGACATCTCGGATTTTGCACATCGCCATCTCCTCCTCATCTCGCGGTTACGCACGCTCGATGGAACACGCCGATAACCGCGCAGGTGGACATCTGGGATGTTGCGCCGCACCGCTGAATCTCTCGATGTACTTGCGCAGGGTTCTCCTTCTTCGGGCGAGCAGATGAAGATCGCTTCCGCCATGGGGTTTGTGGCGCCATGAAGGCGCCGACAAACCGATGGCACAGTCCGCCCACGAAGAGATGGAGTTGTCCGCAAGTGCATGAGCCAAGATCCGACAAGGCTTGAGCACCAGCGGAAGTAGTTGGCGAGGATCTTCGTCGGCCCCGGCAGCTTGCACCGCGATGGTGTAGATGCCGAGGAACTCGACGGATGTATCCCGCCATCGCATTTCTCGGTACATCCGCTTGAAGTTCTGGGTATCGCCATCGACCTGCCGCAGCTCACGAGTGAACGCAGGGCAACCTATCACAGACGGCAAGTCGCCTGTTCTTCGGGCGCATGCATATCAACAGTGGGCCCAGCGCGCTGGTCTGACTAACGTCGCGCTTCTCTTCGACGCTCGATGCGAGTACGAGCGTCTTCTTGTCATCGTTCTTGGAGAACTTGGCGTTGATTGTGGCGGGCTCGCGGGTCCGACGACGCGGTGGAGTCGGTGTCGAGGTTGGCCCGGCGAGTCGGCGATCTTGGCCTTCGAGGTTGGGAGTGCACGGTGGTGGCACCCCCACCAGTCTTGTCGCCACCGGCTTCCGCCTGGGCGTCTTGCCGCGGCTTCGACGTGCTTGGTTGCCGGGGCTTGTCGCCGTTGGCGAAGCCGATGAGGCTCTGGATGGTCATCCTCCAACCGTCGATCTTGTCCGGCGCTGGAGGGTAGTCTAGTAGCAGTTGGGCTCGAGTCAACGCTTCTTCTGGGGTTTTCGGCGGCAGTGGCGAGCAGCGCGAGGAGCGGGATATGCTCGGACTTCCAACTGGGTTGGAAGGAGCAAGACCCGTCGCCCAGCGACCGCATTTCGCCAGGCAAGATGTCGGGCGTATGCTGGTCTTGAACGCCCCGAGATCCACCAGCTTGGCCTTGTTCCAACGCGAGCACGGTGCCAGGAGCACCATGGCATTGTCGATCCCGCGTCTCCTTAGAGGGGCGCGGCGAATGTACGGACGCTGAAGCTTGCGGGGCCTTGTCCTTGGATCTGGCGACAATGGGAGTCCCCCCGTCGACGCCCCGTTCCTCCGCCAGCGTCTACCCCACCGCCCGCTTGCTCCGGCGGCGGTGGGATTGACGTGGACGGAGCGGCCACCTCCGAAGCCTTCTTCTTCGGTGGCATGTCGATGAAGGTGTTGATGTAGCGCGCGCGAAGACCGGATCTGGTTCGCACAACCTCGACGCCCCCTACCTGGCGCGCCAAAGATGTCGTGGGAAACGAGCACCTATGGGGCAGGGCCCCTTCTCGGTCCGGCAGGGAGCGGAGGGAGCACGAAGAGCAGATCGAGGCTAAGCACGTGAGGGATTTTACCCAGCTTCGGAGCTCTCCGGAGAGATAAAACTCCTACTGCTGCTTTGTGTTTATATTCTGTTCTTGCTTGAGAGCGTGGGTATGTTGTAGTTTCGAATGAGTCGAACCCCTTCTACGTGCGCATGGGCCTCATTTTATAGGCTAAAGGGGTCACCGACAGGTGGCAACGCAGAGAGGGGTAAAAAAGTAAAAAGAGGGGTTGGTACAACCACTATCTACAGTGCCCCTACCTAACTCTGACGGCAGGGGACAAGGGCATTTAATGCCCGTCCGGTCGCCCAAACAGTGCAGAAAACGACCGTTAGGGGCGCCACCGATCGCCACGATGGCCTTCTCGTCATCTCCACTTGCCACCTCGCACCGCTTGGCTGCCCAGCTGCTCGACACATGCGCCAGGAACGATCTTGGGGCGACACGCCGTCGTCGATGCTACCGGAGCGTGCAGAGTTAGGCTTCGCCGCGGCAAGCGCCTTGCCGCGGTCGTTGTCTTGCCGCACCCGCAAGCTTGTCGCTCGCCGGGTCTTGCCGAGACGCACGGCGCGTCGCGGCAAGTCTCTTAAAAATGCCTTGGTTGGCCCTCCCGGCAAGCTCCTCTTGCCGGGTCCTTGTCCTTCCCGCAAGCTCCTCTTGCCGGGCCTTGTCTTCTCGCCAAGCACTTTGTTCTTGAATGGCATAAATAGGAATGACGGAGGATCTTGGCGGACGCCCGACAAGCCCCGCCATGGACGCCATGATCGCCTGCAGACAAGTTTGGGGTACTAAGGTACCCCTACTTTAGTACACCGACATGTGGGCATGTTGAAAATAGCATATCTTTTTGACTGTGCATCATAAGAAGATGTGCTATGCATGAATGTTGATATGCATGATGTTAACTGGTTGGTAGTTCCAATTTCGACCATGAATAAAACTTCCAACATGATGTTAACACTGTTTGAAAAGACCGTGTTAATATAAATGCTCTGCCTCTGAAAGTTGCAGTTTCTTATCTGAAACTAAAACTTGCAGTTTCTTGTCTGAGAATCACATTGTCTGCACTTTTATACTCCTATGAAACTACATTTTTATGTGCTAAAAATAGATCTCTGGAATTCATAAAGTACTTCATATGCTCAATACTGCAAATCGGAAATTCAAAAGACATTCATATCTCAAAGTACTCTCAAAATACACAACACAGAACACAATTCACAACCTGCAAGTACTGACAACCCTAAGCTCCTCCTGACAATTCACAACTTGCCCGACTATTGGGCTGGGGGGGGGGGCAGTCACCTCCTATTCCTTGGTGGCAGATATCCGCCCCGTGAGACAATGTGAACGGTGAGGGAGAGTATGTCGGACCAACTTCTTTTCTCCTCTTGCAGTTGGGTTCGGTCGACGAAGACTCCACCGGCTTGCTCTGGCACGAAACCCTCAAAAAAGGCACCCTGTACATGCTCGATCCTTCAATCTCTGGTGGATGCTCCATCTGGGATCGATACTCTCACCACCGCTCCCTCATGATCGGATTTGGTGAATCTGTTTGCTCCATGGCCCAGAGGAGTAGCTCTATGTACTCCCATGCAACTCCCTCCGGGAGTATCGCCGCCTTTTCACTCTGTTGCAGATATTTGGCCATGGATGTCACCATCGCTGCTAGTTGGTCCTTGTTGTCAAACCAAGACTGTATCTCCAACATCCTAGCTAGCTTCACAGGGTCGCCGTCTGCGATCCTCACGTATCGGTTGTACTCCTCCATCGATCTACTTCTCCACAACACGTTCACTCGCCGACGATGGTTTTTGAATGGAAGAGGAGAGGAGCAGCGCTGGTTTTGGATTAGAACGGGAGAGGAGCGACATTGGTTTTGGATTGGAGCAGGAGAGGAGGGGCGGTGGTTTTGAAATGGAAGAGGAGAGGAGCGGCGCTGGATTTAGATTGCAATAGGAGAGGAGCGGTGGTGGTTTAAGAGGAGAAGAGCGGAAGAGCGGCGCTGGTCTTGGAAGTATTTTTTTTTTGCTTATTTTGGGTCAAAGTTTGACCACATACTGTATTTGACAACCAAAATGTGAATGCATGTCACCAAAAATTGTATCGTTTGGTTCGTATCTGAATGTACTTGCGACATATAGCATATATTTTATTTGCGAAAATCATGGTCAATTATGACCTAGAATAAAAGGGAGACTAGTTAATATGGGGTCACTTTCTTAATTAAAGGGTAAATTAATTTTGATTTTGATCCAGTCACAGCGTGCCCACTCTCTTGTCCAATCCTAAATCGTTGCCGCACGCTCCTCTCCCTCTTCTCCATTGCAAAACTAACTCCTCTCCTCTCCATCATCTCCATTCCAAAACCACCATCTCGCCTCTCCCTCTTCTCCATTGCAAAACCACCTCCTCCCCTCTCCATCATCTCCATTCCAAAACCACCATCTCACGTCTCCCTCTTCTCCATTGCAAAACCACCTCCTCTCATCTCCATCATCTCCATTCCAAAACCACCGTCTCGCCTCTTTGTCTTCTCTATTGCAAGACCACTGTCTCTCCTCCCATCTTCCAAAGCTAGCACCGAACCACTCAGAAGGACATCTATGGAGAGGATGCAACAGCAAATCAGGCAGATTGCCGGCGGCGACCAGGCAAAGTTAGCCAGGTTGAAGGAGATCCTTACTTGGTTCGACAATGAGTGGGAGATTTCGAGGACGGTGAGGGCCATGTGGCAATGTATGGGAAAGAGCGAGACGACGATGATGTACTCCTTGGCGGTAGTCACGCCGCAGTCCTTTGAGTTCATCGAGTATCTCCTCTGGGCAATGGAGTAGATAGATTCGCCCTAGGCGAAAGTCAGGCAGAGGTGGTGGGCGTACAGGTCGAAGGTCGAGCACCCATAGGATAACGAATCAATCGAGTACAGTGTGCCGTTCGTGACGGTGCAGAGCCAACCGGAGCCACATGAGTATTTGTTCTCCCACCGCAAGAGGCTGGATGGTGCGACGTCGCTTCCCCACCGTTGTCCACGGTTCCCTCGACGCTCGCCTCATTTCAACGGCGGCGGTAGAGTTTAAGGTAAGCTTCGCACTAACCTAATCTTCCATCTGCTCATGCTTACAATCAGTGTGACAGCTAATGAAAATCATGCTTACAATTAGTCTCCGAGTACTACGCTAATTACCCTAAAATAGCTCTGGATCTTTGGGTCAAAGTTGTGACACTATGTACAAATAAAGAAAAATAGATTGGTGCTTCTTTCAGAAAAGAGTACTCCCTAGAAAACTGCCAATATAAGCTACTAGTATTTGGTTAGAGGATTTGCTGCCGAGAAAGATCCGTCCACAAAGAGTGCCACACAACCCACTGGTGGTGGTGGATGCCAACGCGTGCATGGAGCATGGTTGGTGTTGGTAATTTTTACTTGGCACACCTCGCACTCTGCATATATGCCGGTTCCATCCGTACATTTGTGCAGTTCCACCAAAATGCACCTGAATAACCCTGGTTGCGCAGATAATGAAAAAGCGTGATTACATTATAGTGGCACTGGTTGATGAAACATACACTAATAAATAGAAGAAAATATTGCGATAGTATCATAGTAAGCCATGCTGCGAGGGCGAGATGGGCCCTGCTACGCCTCATATGGTACGCCTCATACTAGAAATCGTCCCAAGTCTCCCCGATACACCTTCTGCCAGTGATGAACATCAGTGTACAACGGTAATATAAGGAGGGGCCTCGAGACATTCAAATCTCTATTTTTGTGCACATCAACTAAAATTAAGCACCCAAGTTTGCAGAAACGCTTAAACATTAACAATGCGACTAGTTGATGAAACATACATTAACAAAGAGAAGCACTTTCTTTATCTACATTGGAAATGAAATGATAGAGAGGATACTCACTCTATTTTAACTGCATTATTACTTCATTTTATCAGTGACACTAGGGTCGAGCAGGTGGCAAACGAGGTGTACTGTGCGTCACAAGGATGGAGGCCGGGTGCTTAGATCGATGTCAAGTCGGCTCTTTCAGTCCCTATCTTCCCCCCTGATGTTTCTGTGGTAGAATTTGGGTTGTAATCCAAACTTGGTCGAGCTGGTGCTGCGTCCCCCTACCTGCCTAGCTTATGTGGCGAACTTGTCTCCTGTTAGTACTCAGTCCGTTCTAGTAGTAGTTGCATAACTGCTCGTTTACACTGAGATGTTGTCGGATAATGGTTCTCTATGGTTGGGTTTCTTTAATGAAATCGGTGGGAACCCCCTCTTTCAATATATATAAAAAATAGTGGCACTAGCATTGCCAGAACGTTGCCTCAAATTAATAGTGCCACTAGATTAAGGTGCAAAATAATAACATACTACTTTATCATGGCAGTGCCAAAACAGTAGCATAAGAGCAGGATCAACATGCAGGATCTTTGGCAAACGGTCAGACCAAAAAGGACATACCTCGTGATGGGAACCATATCTGCAGTCAACGCCATTGTAGAAGGGACGACACCTGTCACCAACATGGATGATTCAATTCATGGGACCTTTTGGTGTAGTTCACCTAAAAAGAAGCAATGTCCCATGAGCTAGCAGCTTCTTTTTTTTTAAGAAAAGGGCTTGAGCCCCGGTTCCATTTCCATCAGAAAATGAAACCCACAGAGCTTCTTCTTCATTAGTTGCAATAGAATTGAGCAACATCAAGGTTGGTTGTGAAGCTCCTGGAATGTTCAACTATAATTTGGATATCATTTGTGAAGTTCAACTAAGATCAAGCGTGAAATGTATATCTCTGTTTTCACAAAAAAGGTGGAAAGGAGGGTGACTAACAAGTGATGAAACATGCATCAAATGAAAAGAAGCATGTTCCTTATCTGAATAGCAATCCTACAAGGACAGTAGCAATTTCTAAAGCAGCAACATTGCTAGATATTAGTGTGGGCATTAGGATTAACTATGACAATCGTTAAACATGACATTACTTTAATGGTACCATTGCTTCATTTTACCAACAACATTACATTAACAACTTCTACAGAGTCGGTATTTGGGCACGGGAGAGTAGGCAGACTAGGACAATTGCATTTATAACAAAAAGAAGCAACTTATCTTAATGGGAAATTTAGCAGGATATGAAAAAAGTGCCATTGATTCATATTACTGGAGGCATTACATAGAAAACAACATTGGTTTAACATGTCCTTACTTTTAACAGTGCGACTGCTACATTTTACCAGTGGCATTACATAAGAGTGGCTCGGGGCAACAAACATCAGAATAGGATATCTGGGTTGGTCCCATTTTTGTTCTGTATAGCCACCTTATACTGTGTGAGTCTAGCAAATCTAGTGCTGGACTTACTGTGCTGACTTGTCCCCTAGTCCCTACTTTATTTCCCTTTTCAACCAATAGATCGGGTTTATATTGAGTTTGTACTGTATTTCCCTTTATTTCCCTATTAGACCTAGAGACCAGTTGGATATCCAGTCTCTGCTACTTTTGGCCCCCATTATTTCCTCTTTCGACCAAGTCCTAGATTCAGGTAACAAATCTTCCCCCACCCCACCCCCTTTCTTCCTTGTTTGAACCAAGTAGTACTAGATTCGAGTGCATGAACTAGTTTTACCTCTTAACAGTAAAAATTTAGGTGGTTTTCGAATAGCCGATCGATCCTATCTACGATGGGGCCTGAGAAATAGTAAAAGATACAAATGCAGCAACGTCAGGAGCTCGGGAAGTAGAGCAAGGCCGGTTTCGAAGGAAGTTATACCCGAGGGTCACCGGGATGTCGCTAGGTGGGCGGCGGGAGGCCGAATCTACCAACACTACGGCAGCAAGGAAGAAGGGGTCGGAGGCCCTCCCTCACCAGTGGTGCTTGGGAGAGAACGGCAAGGCACGCTGATCGGGACGCGCCGGCAGTGGGTACGAGCCATCGCCAAGGATGACCGCGTGAACATTGCACCTTCTCACCTTCCCCGACGGAGAGGATCCGACTGGATCTGTGACCAATGGTGAGCAGAGAGAGAGAGTGTGGCCACCACTATCGTGTTTAGATCTGGAGAGGACGAGACAGTGTGAAGAGAGCAACACTAGCAAGCAAGCGCGGAGGCTCCTACCTATATAGTGGAGTACTAGTTTTCTTTTGTCTACCGGAGCCGGCTTGACCTTGTCAATGACTGTCGAGAAGTCTTCATGCACGTGCCCCAGAGGCGCAGTTGTCGTCATTTTGATCTGAAGCACCGGATTATAACATATAACACGAAAAAATGCCACATGACAAGAAATCATAACCTCACTGCCCAAAGGAGACAACATGAATCCCGACGGACAAACTAGACGAGGATCAAAACTCAAATTAAAGATAAACTCGTAGAAAAGGGGTCCGTCGATAGATGTCCTAATTAACATAGCTGGCTTGACCTAGATGGAAGCCGAGTAGTATTCGTGCATGTGCCCCCAATGACTATCCCAACTCAGTTGTCGCTGTTTAACCCTCGCAGTGATCTGAAGCACATGACACCTAATTTTGCGAGATGACAAGAAACCTTTTTTTAGATTTCTTACCAGAACTACAACCCTGTACAACACAGCCTGCACGATATGTAGACGATAGCCAATCCAGGCGTGTCTGCTGGAGTCTGGTCACATGCATGGACAAACTGATCTTCTGTGTCTTGCAGGGATCATCCAGGCACCAACGTATGTACATCACTTCTCTAGTGCTATATCTCGTCTCTCTCTTCTATTAACTCTCCTGACTTGCGGGGCCGGGGAGTGTGCCTATGGTCGGTTCTCAATTGCGGTCCCTGATGTCTACTATGCAACCTTCTTCTTGTAGACGTTGTTGGGCCTCCAAGTGCAGAGGTTTGTAGGACAGTAGCAAATTTCCCTCAAGTGGATGAGCTAAGGTTTATCAATCCATGGGAGGCGTAGGATGAAGATGGTCTCTCTCAAACAACCCTACAACCAAATAACAAAGAGTCTCGTGTGTCCCCAACACACCCAATACAATGGTAAATTGTATAGGTGCACTAGTTCAACGAAGAGATGATGATACAAGTGCAATATGGATGATAGATAAAGGTTTTTGTAATCTGAAATTATAAAAACAGCAAGGTAACAAGAAATAAAAGTGAGTGTAAACGGTATTGCAATGCTAGGAAACAAGGCCTAAGGTTCATACTTTCACTAGTGCAAGTTCTCTCAACAATAATAACATAACTGGATCATATAACTATCCCTCAACATGCAACAAAGAGTCACTCCAAAGTCACTAATAGCAGAGAACAAACGAAGAGATTATTGTACGAAACCACCTCAAAGTTATCCTTTCTGATCGATCTATTCAAGAGTCCGTAGTAAAATAACATGAAGCTATTCTTTCCGTTCGATCTATCATAGAGTTGGTACTAGAATAACACCTTAAGACACAAATCAACCAAAACCCTAATGTCACCTAGATACTCCAATGTGACCTCAAGTATCCGTGGGCATGAATATACGATATGCATCACACAATCTCAAATTCATCTATTCAACCAACATAAAGTACTTCAAAGAGCGCCCCAAAGTTTCTACCAGAGAGTCAGACGAAAACGTGTGCCAACCCCTATGCATAAGTTCATTGAACCCGCAAGTTGATCACCAAAACATACATCAAGTAGATCACGTGAATATCCCATTGTCACCACAGATAAGCACGACAAGACATATGGTCACCACAGATAAGCACGACAAGACATACATCAAGTATTCTCAAATTCTTAAAGACTCAATCCGACAAGACAACTTCAAGGGGAAAACTCAATTCATCACAAGAGAGTAGAGGGGGAGAAACATCATAAGATCCAACTGTAATAGCAAAGCTCGCGATACATCAAGATCGTATCACCTCAAGAACACGAGAGAGAGAGAGAGAGAGAGAGAGAGAGATCAAGCACATAGCTACTGGTACATACCCTTAGCCCCTAGGGTGAACTACTCCCTCCTCGTCATGGAGAGCGCCAGGATGATGAGGATGGCCACCAGTGAGGGATCCCCCCTCCGGCAGGGTGCCAGAATAGGGTCCCGATTGGTTTTTGGTGGCTACAGAGGCTTGCGGCGGCGGAACTCCTGATCTATTGTGTTCCCCCGAAGTTTTTAGGGTATATGGATATATATAGGCGAAAGAAGTCGGTCAGGGGGGCCACAAGGGGCCCACGAGGGTGGGGGCGCGCCCGGGGGGTAGGGCGCGCCTCCCTACCTCGTGGCCACCTCGAAGCTTCCCTGACGTCTATTCCAAGTCTCCTGGATTGCTTCCGTTCCAAGAATAACTCTCCCGGGGGTTTCATTCCGTTTGGACTCCGTTTGATATTCCTTTTCTTCGAAACACTGAAATAGGCAAGAAAACAACAATTCGGGCTGGGCCTCCGGTTAATAGGTTAGTCCCAAAAATAATATAAACGTGTATAATAAAGCCCATAAACATCCAAAACAGATAATATAATAGCATGAATACTTCATAAATTATAGATATGTTGGAGACGTATCAGCATCCCCAAGCTTAATTCCTTCTCATCCTTGAGTAGGTAAATGATAAAAGAAATAATTTATGGGGTGTGAATGCTAGCAGGTGCACAAGTTTGATCAATGATAATTTCAATCACCATTGCTAGCATAATTATATATCATAACAGTAGCTCATCTCATAAAACTTCTCATGACCAAGTAACAAGCTATTCACATGTTAAAGCATAGACCACAAACTTAATTTCTTGAAAACTAGCAAACTATGTTCTCAGTCATCAAACAATTGCAATTCATCTTATTTTAAGAAGGGTCTATGTAAGAGCTTTGATTTAGCAAATCTCACATACTCAACTATCATATAGTCTTCCATGATTGCTACCACTCAAAGCATATTTTTAGAACAAATAGCATCGATCGAACACAGAGAAAGATAGGGGCTTAATGTTTCGCCTCCCAACTTACTTATCATAAAGATGATTGTCAACAATAATAATTCATGATTTGAATGGCCATATATGCTTAGATATTTCCCCATCACATGATGCTTGCCAACTAAAGAGTAGGTTGGAATGAGAAGGAATACTACTGACTCTTGCATAAAAGTAGGCCCTTTGCAGAGGGAAGCAGGGATTTGCAGAGGTGCCAGAGCTCAAAGCTTTTAAACAGAGATGAAAATAATTTTGAGAGGTATGCTTTCGTTGTCAACATAACAGCCAAGAGTTCCCAATATCTTCCATACTAGATACATTATAGGTGGTTCCCAAACAGAAAGGTAAAGATTTTACTCCCCCTCCACCAACAATCACACTCCACGGCTTGTCCGAAACAACGGGTGCCATCCAACTATCAACAATCCCAGGGGAGTTTTGTTTAAATTATTTGCAATTTGTTCTTGATCTTTTGATCATAGGACTGGGCATCCTAGTTACCAGCCATTTTCTCGTGAATGATGAGCAGAGTCCACTCATCGTGAGAATAAACCACGTAGCATGGAAGATACTGACAGCCCCTAGTCGCTACATGAGCGATTCGGGCATACAAAACATATTATTATTTGAAGGTTTAGAGTTTGGCACATGCAAATTTACTTGGAACGGCAGGTAAATACCGCATATAGGTAGATATGGTGGACACTCATGGAAGAAACTTGGTTCAAGGAATTTGGATGCACAAGCAGTATTCCCGCTTAGTACAGATATTTTGGCTAGCAAAGGATTCTAAATAGCAAGCACCACATGTTGGAGGATCTATAACAATATAACTTCTATACAAATATACCCAAGCATAACTCATTATGTTGTCTTCCTTGTCCAATTTCAACTAATTTGCTCAGGTTTGAAAATAATTAATGGGGCTCACAATCATAGAAGATGTCTAAGTATATTTATATGTGAAATCTCTCTTCCTTCAATATTCTTTCATGAATTGTTCAAGTGACCAATACAATGTTTGCTAACCTTCAATAAATTTACCACCTCTACTTCTTATATGTGAAGTCATTACCCCTCATGGGATAAGCATATGAAACATATATAATTTCAGATTTATGATATTCAACTCATTCAACTATTTACTCATAGGATATAAGTGAAGCACACGAGTAAATGACAAACTACTCTAAAAAGATATAAGTGAAGATCAATGAGTAGTCGAATAATTATGCAACTACGTGAAGACTCTCTAACATTTAAGAATTTCAGATCTTGGGAAATTATTCAAACAGCAAGCAAAAAAAATAAAATAAATTGACGCTCCAAGAAAAACACATATCATGTGGTGAATAAAAATATAGCTCCAAGTAAAGTTACCGATGAACGGAGACAAAAGGGGGGATGCCATCCGGAGCATCCCCAAGCTTAGGCTCTTGATTGTTCTTGAATATTACCTTGGGGTGCCTTGTGCATCCTCAAGCTTAAGCTCTTGCCACTCCTTATTCCATAGTCCATCGAATCTTTACCCAAAACTTGAAAACTTCACAACACAAAACTTAACAGAAAACTCATAAGCTCCGTTAGTATAAGAAAATAAATCACCACAAAGGTACTGTTATGAACTCATTCTAAATTCATATTATTGTAATATCTACTGTATTCCAACTTCTCTATGGTTCATACCCTCCGATACTACTCATAGATTCATCAAAATAAGCAAACAACACAATGAAAACAGAATCTGTCAAAAATAGAACAGTCTGTAGTAATATATATCAAACGTGTACTTATGGAACTCCAAAAATCCTACCAAATTAGGGAAACTTGAGAAATTTGTGTACCATCCATAGCAAAAAGAATCAGATCAAAATCTTGTTTCTGTGAATTATCAAAACTAGTTAAACGGGTGCAAAAGTTTCTGATTTTCAGCAGGATCAACACAACTATCACCATAAGCTATCCTAAAGGTCTTACTTGGCACTTTATTGAAACAAAAGCTATAAAATAGCATAATCATGTGAGTACACAAAAACAGTAAAGGTAAATATTGGGTTGTCTCCCAACAAGAGCATTTCTTTAATGCCTTTCTAGCTAGGCATGATGATGACAATGATGCTCACATAAAAGATAAGAATTAAAACATAAAGAGATCATCATGAAGAATATGACTAGCATATTTAAGTCTCACCCACTTCCTATGCATAGGGATTTTGTGAGCAAACAACTTATGGGAACAATAATCAACTAGCATAGGAAGGCAAAACAAGCATAACTTCAAGATTTTCAACACATAGAGAGGAAACTTGATATTATTGCAATATGTACACGCATATGATCCTCTCTCATAATAATTTTCAGTAGCATCATGAATGAATTCAACCATATAACCAGCACCTAAAGCATTCTTTTCATGATCTACTTGCATAGAAATTTTACTACTATCCACATAAGCAAATTTCTTCTCATGAATAGTGGGAGTATCATAAGAGACTCGAATACTATAAATTGTTTCCACATTAAAAGAGTAATGTTCAGAAAAAGGGTAATCATGATCATGACAAGTTTTATAAATATAATCATCACTACTTTTTATAGCATAAGTTTCATCACAATAATCATCATAAGTAGCAACTTTGTTCTCATCATAATCAATTGAAACCTCTTCCAAAATAGTGGATTCATCACTAAATAAAGTCATGACCTCTCCAAATCCACTTTCATAAATATTATAAGATTCAACACTCTCCAAAATAGTGGGATCATTACTTCCTAAAGTTGACACTCTTACAAACCCACTTTCATCAATATAACCATCATAAATAGGAGGCATGCTATCATCATAATAAATTTGCTCATCAAAACATGGGAGGCTCAAAATATCATCTTCATTAAATGTAGCATCCCCAAGCTTACGACAAACATTAATTGCAACAAATATATTCTCAACATGTCATTCTCATCAAACATAGCATCCCCAAGCTTGGGCCTTTTCATATCATAAGCATAATCACTCTCATCATTAATAGTGTGGATAGCACCAATAGTATAGCAATTATCATCATTACAATGAGTAATAGGAGAAACATCATTTGGGAGGGATACCTTTCTACCTTTGCTTCTCTGTCTTTTATTTTTATTCTTCACATCATGTGTGGGTTTAACCCTCTTTTTTGAGCTCCTTATAAATGAGATTGGTTGAATCGAAAGCTCCTCCTCGTTACCCGATTCACCATAAGAAATAATAGGAGGATATTGGGAAGTCTCTTCCCTTTCATTAGTATTCTCTTCATCTTCTATTTGCTTTCTTTTCTTTATGTAATTGGAAATATAAGGATTTTTAATGCAATTCACCGCACAATACATATAAATTTCTTCTAGATTAAAATCAAGAACTTTATCAAGGACAAATTCTAGCAAATCTTTAGTTAAAAGTTTTATTTCTTCATAACCCACAAGCAAACTAAGTTCATTATGATGTGCAAGGGAAATCAAGTCATCAAAAATTTTGCACACGATACGATCATGAAACAATTTGCATTGGGGATTTAAATGATCATGTTCATTGCAAAGTTCACAAGTATGGCAAAGAAATTTTAAATTTTCAGTAGAAACATCTAGCCTTTCTTGCAACCATTTAGTTTCTAAATAATTATGCCTCTTGCAATATCTATTTTCCCTATTTGGTGTGTACTTGCAAACTCTATGCACTCCACACAAGTTGACATGCTTATAAGAGACATTTTCATCATGACTAGTGCAATCATCATTAGTACTATGGATATTCAAAGAGTTCATACTAACAACATTGCAATCGTGCTCATCATTCAAAGATTTAGTGCCAAACATTTTATAGACTTCTTCTTCTAGCACTTGAGCACAATTTTCCTTTCCATCGTTCTCATGAAAGATATTAAAAAGATGAAGTATATGAGGCAAACTCAATTCCATTTTTTTGTAGTTTTCTTTTATAAACTAAACTAGTGATAAAACAAGAAACAAAAAGATTCGATTGCAAGATCTAAAGATATACCTTCAAGCAGTCACCTCCCGGGCAACGGCGCGAGAAAAGTGCTTGATGTCTACTACACAACCTTCTTCTTGTAGACGTTGTTGGGCCTCCAAGTGTAGAGGTTTGTAGGACAGTAGCAAATTTCCCTCAAGTGGATGACCTAAGGTTTATCAATCCGTGGGAGGCGCAGGATGAAGATGGTCTCTCTCAAACAACCCTGCAACAAAATAACAAAGAGTCTCTAGTGTCCCCAACACACCCAATACAATGGTAAATTGTATAGGTGCACTAGTTCGGCGAAGAAATGGTGATACAAGTGCAATATGGATGATAGATATAGGTTTTTGTAATCTGAAATTAAAAAAACAGCAAGGTTACAAGCGATAAAAGTGAGCGTAAATGGTATTGCAATGCTAGGAAACAAGGCCTAAGGTTCATACTTTCACTAGTGCAAGTTCTCTCAACAATAATAACATAACTGGATCATATAACTATCCCTCAACATGCAACAAAGAGTAACTCCAAAGTCACTAATAGCGGAGAACAAACGAAGAGATTATTGTAGGGTACGAAACCACCTCAAAGTTATCCTTTCTGATCGATCTATTCAAGAGTCCGTAGTAAAATAACATGAAGCTATTCTTACCGTTCGATCTATCATAGAGTTCGTACTAGAATAACACCTTAAGACACAAATCAACCAAAACCCTAATGTCACCTAGATACTCCAATGTCACCTCAAGTATCCGTGGGCATGATTATACGATATGCATCACACAATCTCAGATTCATATATTCAACCAACATAAAGTACTTCAAAGAGTGCCCCAAAGTTTCTACTGGAGAATCAAGACGAAAATGTGTGCCAATCCCTATGCATAAGTTCATTGAACCCGCAAGTTGATCACCAAAACATACATCAAGTAGATCACGTGAATATCCCATTGTCACGACAGATAAGCACGGCAAGACATACATCAAGTGTTCTCAAATCCTTAAAGACTAAATCCGACAAGACAACTTCGAGGGGAAAACTCAATTCATCACAAGAGAGTAGAGGGGGAGAAACATCATAAGATCCAACTATAATAGCAAAGCTCCCGATATATCAAGATCGTATCACCTCAAGAACACGAGAGAGAGAGAGAGAGAGAGAGAGAGAGAGAGAGAGAGAGAGGGAGATCAAACACATAGCTACTGGTACATACCCTCAGCCCCGAGGGTGAACTACTCCCTCCTCATCATGGAGAGCACCGAGATGATGAAGATGGCCACCGGTGAGGGATCCCCCCTCCGGCAAGGTGCCAGAACAGGGTCCCGATTGGTTTTTGGTGGCTACAGAGGCTTGCGGCGGCGGAATTCCCAATCTATTGCGTTCCCTGGAAGTTTTTAGGGTATATGGATATGTATAGGCGAAAGAAGTCGGCCAGGGGGGCCACGAGGGGCCCACGAGGGTGGGGGGCGCCCAGGGGGTAGGGCGCACCTCCCTGCCTCGTGGCCACCTCAAAGCTTCCCTGATGTCTACTCCAAGTGTCCTGGTTTGCTTCCGTTCCAAAAATAACTCTCCCGGGGGTTTCTTTCCGGTTGGACTCCGTTTGATATTCCTTTTCTTCGAAACACTGAAATAGGCCAGAAAACAACAATTTGGGCGGGTCCGGTTAATAGGTTAGTCCCCAAAGAAATATAAAAGTGTATAATAAAGCCCATAAACATCCAAAACAGATAATATAATAGCATGAATACTTCATAAATTATAGATACGTTGGAGACGTATCAATCCCACATGTGTGTGCAAATGTGATATGACCATTGTTGAGGAAATCGTTAACTGGTAGCTGCTCGGTTGGCTGGCGAGTAGGGGATTAATAGGCTAATCGGCAAGTTAATCGGCCATTTAATCAATTAATCGGACGATTAATCGGTTTATCGGCTACTCGGTGACCCTAAGAGTAGGGATTAATCGGCAAGTTAACTGGTTAATCGGACGATTTCTTGAACAAGGGATATGACGCACGTTTAATTCGAAGAGCGGCGTGCCAGACCGATTGACCGTCTGGGGTGCGACGCGAACGTGATGGGCGTGTTGTATACTCCGTACATATGTACCACCATTTTTTTGAGGCTTTGCTCCATGATGCAATCCATGGATACAAAATTAGTATACTGTACTATTTAAAAGTCGAGGGCAGGGCTTTTCCTGCGCGGTAGGCGGGGCAGTTCCGCCTAGTTGGTACGACAGAGACGCGAGAAGATGAGGGAGTACGCTGCTGCACACGTAGGGCTGTGTGATTTGACAGCAAGTTACTGCTGGACAGGTGGGGCCCCGTGATTTGACTTGCCATTATCATTTGAACTACGGCGCTACGACCGACGTCAGTCTCCCGATTCTTGACCACCTCCATACAGGTGCCTCTCCCAATGCTCCACCATGTAGAGGCTGGTTCTTGCATGAGAGCCCACTCCTCCATTTTTTCCTTGCCTCTTTCCTCCACATATGCAACAATGCCCGCTCTCCCAATGCTCTCTTCTTAAAAAAATACTCTTATGGCCAACCTTATAGCTAACATTGTTGTAGTATGAGTGACTAAGTGATGACTATGTATGACAAGCAAACATCAGGCAGCCTAATGCACCGTGTTAAATCTCCATGGGCGCGACCACGCGGGTGAGGCGACGATCGTGGTAGGCGCGACCATGATACGGGCTGCTGGCAGCCCTTGGATCTGAGATCGAACGGTCGCATGCTAAGTTGCTGAAAATTTGTAGAATAACCCTCCAGGATAGGATATTCACCCATAGGTCTAGAATCACGCCATGCAACCATTCGATCTCATATCCAAGGGCTCTCATAAGCCCGTGTCATGGGAGAATGGAAAGCTTCGTATCACCTGTAATTTTCCCGACGCCTGACATGACATCGAAAGCCATTTAATTGGGCGTCGAGTAGACATGACATCTAATTGGCCCCCATAGTACTGTGCAATCCATTTATCCACCAGGCAAGCCACTACCCTGCTGTTCGCACGCCCCACTCAGCATTTTTACAATCGAAAAATCGCCGGCAGTTCGCTCCTACTCGTCCCCGGACGTCCTTTAACATTACGACAATTCGCTCCTAGTCGCCCCGTCCTTTCACATTATGATAGTTCCACTAATCCTAACCCTCTTCCCAAATCCATGGCGTCCCAAATCTCCATGATCGGCAGTGAGTACAAGGTTAGAACCATCACCGGCGATGAGTTCGACGTCATCTACACCCGTTCTTCCACGACGGTGAAAGGATGCCTTGCTCGCTTCAGACGCATGTTCGAAAACTCAAATGATGAGTGGGTCACTGGGCAAGATGTTGAGTACACCATAGTCCTGGGACAAGAGAAGAATCTAAAGGAGGAAGAGAAGAAGAAGCCCGCTGTGATCTAGGTTTGTGTTCATGACTTATGCTTGGTCTACCACATATACTATGCCGACGTTGAGTGCCAGGATTTTAAGAACTTCCTCAAGGACGACCTAGTAAAATTTGTTACTGTAGACTTTACGAATGAAAGATAAGTCTTGGGTCGGATAGGCCTCGTTGTAGGCAACCCCTTCGACCTCCAGAAGAATGGGATGCTGCCCTCCCGTGATCAGCCTTCAATTCTAACCCTGGCAGGAGCCATGGTTCATCCTTCATACGGTAAACTGGAGAAACCTGCGCACATGTTTCATCGTCATGCATGGTAGTGGAATGTACTAGATATAAACCACATCTAGTATGCGCAATGGATGGTTACCTTTCTTTCAATATCTACAAGGGTTGGATGAAGAGCAAGAGCCAAGTGTGCGGTTCAAGCAAAGAAGTATCGGCCAAGAGGAAGAGGGACAAGGACGAAGTTGAGGACGTGGACGAGGACTCCGAGTAAGGTGGCAGTGTTGTTGCTCATGGTGGTTCTAATGCAGTGTCTACTGGATTAGTTGCTTAGTTTAATTTCAGGTGTGCTTAGTTTAATTTGAGGGGTGTGTTGTGCTGAGCCCCCAGCAGAACTATGCTACGTTTCTTCTCGTTATATTTCTTACATTTCATCTTTTAGTTGGTATAGTACTACCACTCGTTTCTTAACATTATATATGTACAATATATATGGCCAACATCTTACAGCCAGCAGTTTAGTTGTCAAAGAATTTCAGGATGCTTAGTTTTGTCAAAGAATTCTAGGGTGCTTAGTTTTATTTGAGGGGTGTGTTGTGCTGGACACCATTATTGTGACTCAAATCTCTTTTGCCATGTTATAATGACATCAATACTGAGGGACCAACATGCCAGCTCTCCCTCTCTCTCTCACTACAGTAAAATAAAGTGTGGGGCCTACTTGATCCCAACAACATTCTTATTTTGCTGTAAAATTATTCGCTTGGTTACTCCTGACAAGAGGGGCCACACTTATCATTGTGAGAATCGGCTTATTTTTGTCATGTAACATGGTCAACGGGTTTGACTTGAAAATAACAATGTCTAATGGCATTTTTGAGCAAACATCTAACTTAAGATGGCGTTTTTTAGATATCTAATTGCATTTTGAGCAGGCATCTCACGGATCGATGGCATTTTTGAGTAGTTATAACTTCTAATGGCAAAACTAAGTAGTGATACACAGCTAGTGGCATAAATAATAAGAACCCAAGAATTAAATAGGTATGCTAATTTCTTTATTTCTTTAATAGTACTATATGCATAATTTGGCGACGAGCGCTCTCTATATGTACCATCTTTTTTCTTTAATTTCATCTTGTTAGTTTGTCTCCGTGTCGCAATCCATCGATACTACTACCTCCGTCCTGGTTTATTAGTCTCCTTCGTATTTTGTGCTCAATTTTAACCTTATATTTAACTAATAAAATGTTAATGCATGTAACAAAAAATTATATCACTGGACACTATATTTAAATACGAATCCAACAATATTTTTTTATGACATGCATTATTATTTTCTTAGTTAAATCTATGGTCAAAGTTTGGCACAAAATACTAAGGGGACTAATAAACCAGGACGGAGGTAGTACTAATGTACAAAAGTATGCATTTTTTAAAAGGCTAGAGGGTGGGGCAGTCTAGCTTGGTCGGTTTCACGAGAGGCGAGGGCCTTTGTGATTTGACGGCTCATTACTGCTGGAAGGCGGGGCCTTGTTATTTGATTTCTCGTATAAATGTGCCGACGACCTGAGGAGGAGCAAAGAACCATCCGGTATACTCAAGTTTTCCACTGGAGTAGTACTACGACGGAGGAGCATGAAACACGACAGCCCAGTGCCATATGGCGATAAAAAATGATCTAATTTGCTAGTCATCTCATTGTTAGCATTGTTCTATTCATGCCTCACATAGAACATGACACGTGCAGCGAAACACCCCAAGCAGAAGAAGAAACACATGAGGAAAAGAAGAAGGAAGATTATCACCCCAAATGATCTAATTCGCCGCGGAGTCGTAACTGCTTCTTCATCGCCTCCATGACCTCCATCTCCTTGCGCGTCTCCTCTGCCATCTTCTTCATTCTGTCCATGATGCGGGATTTCTCGACGCGAGCCTTCATCATCTGTTCCACGGCCGCATTACGTACCTTTACAGCAGCCGGGTGCTCGATGTGGAGCTTCGCCAACTGCTACCTCTTGAGCACTGCGTTGGATTTCCCCGAAGAGGAGAGGATGATGCAGCAAAGTAGCGTAAGTATTTCCCTCAGTTTTTGAGAACCAAGGTATCAATCTAGTAGGAGACCACGCACAAGCCCCTCGTACCTACACAAAACCACTACTAGGGAAAAGGCTATACACAGAATCTTAGCAGCAGCGAGGGTTAAAAACCCTCGCTACTGCTACTTACTAGCAGCGCAGGTTTTTAAACCTCGCTACTACTAAGTTGATAGCAGCAGCGGGTTTGTAACCTCGCTACTACTAAGCGGTCTCTACCGTGCCCCGGGATATGCCATAGTAGTAGCGAGGGTTTTAACCTCGCTACTACTAAGTTGATAGCGATGGCGCGGGTTTTAACCTCGCTACTACTAACCCGCCATCGCTATCAACTTAGTAGTAGCGAGGTTAAAACCCGCCATCGCTAATCGTCTGTCATAGGAGTAGCGCGGGTATGGCCTATTTGTCAAAGTCTACCCCCACGTGGACCGCCTTTTCAGTTTTTTAAAAAATAAAAGAAAATGATAAAAATGTCCAAAAAATAAAAGAAAATAAGTTTCCCATGTGATATGTGGTCTAGTTGTTGGGAAAATTTACAAATATGAATTTCGACTTTATTTGCAAAATCTCTCTAGAAAATTGTAAAATGGCCATAACTTTTGCATACGAACTCGGATGAAAAAGTTTTTTATATGAAAAATCATCTACTCGAAAAGTTACATCCGAATTTAACTAGGGGAACCCTGTTAAACATTTTTAAAATCCTCAAAAGCGTAACAGAAAAAAAGTTACGGGGCTTTTAAGATCTGGAGGCAAAAAAATTCAAAAAAAAAATCAGTTTTTTTTAATTTTTGTTAAATCTGGTCAAACTATGGTCAAACTAATTATTCAAGAATATTATTGTTACTAAATAATTATTTTAGTTTTTTTGAATTTTGGTCAAATCTGGTCAAACTATGGTCAAACTATGGTCAAACTATGGTCAAATTAATTATTCAAAAAATATTAGTGTTACTAATTTTTTAGAATAATAGTTTCAAACTCAAACAGTGAAATGTGTGACTTCATGCTCAAGCTAAATTCCTGAGGTTAATAGGATTGACATCTTACTATTGTGAGGAAAACAACAAGTGCAGACTTGGAAACGAGGGAGAATAGAAGCCGCAAGTTAAGCGTGCTCAAGCTGGAGTAGTGAGAGGATGGGTGACCGTCCGGGAAGTTAGATGATTTGGAATAATGAGGGGTGATTAGAGATTAAATTGAGCAGCGATGAGGGGTGATTAGAGATTTGAGGTTAAAATAATTCAGAAATTTGAAAATTAGGGAAAAAAATTCAAAAAAGAAATTCGAAAAAATTCAATTTTTTTTCAGAGATTACAGATTAGTAGGAGCGCGGGTTTCTACCCACGCTACTGCTATACGTTAGCTGTAGCGCCTTATTAGTAGCGCGGGTACCCGCGCTACTAATAGGCCCAAAACCCGCGCTGCTGCTAGGCTTTTCCCTAGTAGTGCACGATAGCAACTCGCAACCAACGCTTAGGGGTTGTCAATCCCTTCACGGTCACTTACGAGAGTGAGATCTGATAGAGATAATATTTTTGGTATTTTGATAGATAGATGCAAAGTAAAAAGTAAAAGGCAAAGTAAAAATAAAGCAAGTAAATAAAGTGATATAGATTGATATGATGAGAATAGACCTGGGGGCCATAGGTTTCACTAGTGGCTTCTCTCAAGAGCATAGATATTCTATGGTGGATGAACAAATTACTGTTGAGCAATTGACAGAATTGAGCATAGTTATGAGTATATCTAGGCAATGATCATGTATATAGGCATCACGTCCAAAACAAGTAGATCAAACGATTCGCATCTACTACTATTACTCCACTCATCGACCGCTATCCGATGCATCTAGAGTATTAAGTTAAAAATAGAGTAACGCCGTAAGCAAGATGACATGATGTAGAGGATAAATTCATGCAATATGATAAAACCCCATCTTGTTATCCTTGATGGCAACAATACAATCGTGCCTTGCTGCCTTATACATCCTTTGGGTAAGGACACCGCAAGATAGAACCCAAAGCTAAGCACTTCTCCCATTGCAAGAACTACCAATCTAGTTGGCCAAACCAAAAGGATAATTCAAGAGACTTGCAAAGATAACACAATCATACATAAAAGAATTCAGAGAAGAATCAAATATTTTCCATAGATAATCTTGGATCATAAACCCACAATTCATCGGTCTCAACAAACACACCACAAAAAGAAGATTACATCGAATAGATCTCCACGAGAGAGGGGAGAACATTGTATTGAGATCCAAAAGAGAGAAGAAGCCATCTAGCTACTAGCTATGGACCCAAGGTCTGAAGTAAACTACTCACACTTCATCGGAGGGGCTATGGTGATGATGTAGAAGCCCTCCGTGGTGGATGTCCCCTCCGTGAACTCGGAACAGGCCCCAAGATGGGATCTCGTGGATCTGAGAGGTTGCGGCGGTGGAATTAGGTTTTGGCTCTGTTCGATCGTTCGGGATACGTGGGTATATATAGGAGGAAGGAGTACGTCGGTGGAGCTCCAAGGGGCCCACGAGGTAGGGGGGCATGCCCGGGGGGGGGGGGGGGCTTCACCTCGTGACCTCCTCGGGCACTGTTTGGAGTAGGGTCCAAGTCTCCTGGATCACGTTCGGTTGGAAAATCACGATCCCAAAGGTTTCATTCCGTTTGGACTCCGTTTGATATTCTGTTTCTTCGAAATACCGAAAAAGGCAAAGAAACAACAATTCTGGGCTGGGCCTCCGGTTAGTAGGTTAGTCCCAAAAGTAATATAAAAGTGGAAAATAAAGCCCAATATAGTCCAAAACAGTAGATAAAGTAGCATGGAGAAATCAAAAATTATAGATACGTTGGAGACGTATCAGGCATCCCCAAGCTTAATTCCTGCTCGTCCTCGAGTAGGTAAATGATAAAAAAGAATTTTTGATGTGGAGTGATACTTTGGCATAATTTCAATGTAAATCTTCTTAGATATGAATATTCAGATCCGAAAGATTCAAGACAAAAGTTCATATTGACACAAAAATAATAATACTTCAAGCATAGTAATCAAAGCAATCATGTCTTCTCAAAATAACATGTCAAAAGAAAGTTCATCCCTACAAAATCATATAGTTAGGCTATGCTTCATTTTTGTCACACAAAGATGTTCCCAACTTCTATACCCCCATTGACAAGCCAAGCAATTGTTTCATACTTAAATAATCTCAAACTTTTTCAACCTTCACGCAATACATGAGCGTGAGCCATGGATATAGCACTATGGGTGGAATAGAATATGATGATGGGGATTGTGTGGAGAAGACAAAAAAAGGAGAAAGTCTCACATTGACGAGGCTAATCAACGTGCTATGGAGATGCCCATCAATTGATGTCAACATGAGGAGTAGGGATTGACATGCAACGGATCCAACTCGCTTGCTCACGAAGACCTAGGGCATTTGAGGAAGCCCATCGTAGGAATATACAAGCCAAGTTCTATAATGAAAAAATCCCACTAGTATAAAAAGACAACTTATGAGACTCACTACATGAGGAACAAGGTGCTACTTTGAAGCACAATATATGAGACTCACTACATGAAGAACAAGGTGCTACTTTGAAGCACAAGTGTGGAAAAAGAGATAGTAGCATTGCCCTTTTTTTCTTTTCTTTTCTTTTTTTGGGCCTTTCTTTTTTTGGCCTTTCTCTTTTTTTATTTGGGCAATGCTCTAATAATGATGATCATCACACTTCTATTGATTAGAACACAAGGATTACAACTTGAAACTTAGAACAAGATATGACCCTATATGAATGCCTCCGGTGGTGTACCAGGATGGTTCAATGAATCAAGTGTGACATGTATCGAAAATAATGCATGGTGGCTTTGCCACAAATACGATGTCAACTACATGATCATGCAATGGCAATATGACAAAAGTAATGTATGTCATGATGATGATGGTGGAAGTTGCATGGCAATATATCTAGGAATGGCTATGCAAATGCCATGATAGGTAGGTATGGTGGCTGTTTTGAGGAAGATATAAGGAGGTTTTTTTGTGATAGAGTATATCGTACACGGGGTTTGGATGCACCGCGAAGTTTGCGCCAACTCTCAAGGTGAGAAAGGGCAATGCACGGTACGGAAGAGGCTAGCAAAGGTGGAAAGGTGAGAGTGCGTATAATCCATGGACTCAACATTAGTCAAAAGAACTCATATAATTATTGCAAAAATTTAGAAGTCATCAAAAATTCAAGTACTACGCGCATGCTCCTAGGGGGATAGATTGGTAGGAAAAGACCATCGCTCGTCCCCGACCGCAACTCATAAGGATGCACAAGCCAGGTACACTTCATGTTTCAAATTTGTTACACAACTTTAACCATACGTGCATGCTACTGGACTTGCAAACTTCAACACAAGTATTTCTCAAATTCATAATCACCCAACTAGCACGACTTTGATATTATCACCTCCATATCTCAAAACAATTATCAAGCATCAAACTTATCTTAGTATTCAATTCACTCAAAAGAAAGTTTCACATATCTTGAATACCAAGTATATTAACATTAAGCAAATTACCATGCTACTAAATAGACGCTCAAAAGATATAAGTGAAGTACTATGAGCAAAACTATCAAGCTCAAAAGATATAAGTGAAGCACATAGAGTATTCTAACAAATTCCAATTCATTTATGGCTCTCTCAAAAGATGTGTACAGCAAGGATGATTGTGGTAGACTAACAAGCAAAGACACAAATAATACAAGACGCTCCAAGCAAAACACATATCATGTTGGTGAATAAAAATATAGCTCCAAGTAAATTACCGATGGAAGTGCACGAAAGAGGGGATGCCTTCCGGGGCATCCCCAAGCTTTGACTTTTTGGTGTCCTTGGATTATCTTGGGGGTGCCATGGGTATCCCCAAGCTTAGGCTCTTGCCATTCCTTGTTCCATAATCCATCAAAAGAATTCACCCAAAACTTGAAAACTTCACAACACAAAACTCAACAGAAATCTCGTGAGCTCCGTTAGAGAAAGAAAACAAAAGACTACTTCAAGGTACTGTAATGAACTCATTCTTTATTTATATTGGTGTTAAACCTACTGTATTCCAACCTCTATATGGTTTATAAACTAATTTACTAGCCATAGATTCATCAAAATAAGCAAACAACACATGAAAAATAGAATCTGTCAAAAAACAGAACAGTCTGTAGCAATCTGTAACTAACGCAAACTTCTGACCTCTAAAACTTCTACCAAAATAGGAAGTCCTGGAAAATGTGTTTGTTGATCATAAGCAAAAAGAATCAACGCAAAATCACGTTCCTGTGATTTATCATAACTAAATTCATTCATGCAAAGTTTCTGTTTTTCAGCAAAATCAAGTCAACTATCATCGTAGGTTATCCTATATGTTCTACTTGGCACAAACACTAATTAAAACATAAAACCACATCCAAACAGAAGGTATATGGATTATTTATTCCTAAACAGAAGCAAAAACAAAAAACACAAAATAAAATTGGGTTGCCTCCCAACAAGCGCTATCATTTAACGCCCCTAGCTAGGCATTGATAATTTTAATGATGCTCACATTAAAGACAAGAATTAAAGCACAAAAAGAGCATCATGAAACACGTGACAAACACATCTTAGTCTAACATGCTTCCTATGCATAGGCATCTTATAGGCAAACAAATTATCATAACAAGCAAAAACTAGCATATGCAAGGAAGCAGAAAGAAACAATAGCAATCTCAACATAACGAGAGGTAATTTATTATCATGAAACATTTTACGACCATATATTCCTCTCTCATAATAGTTACATGTAGGATCACAAGAAAATTCAACAATATAGCTATCACATAACATATTCTCAACACGATCCCCATGCATGCGAAGTTGACACTCTTCCAAAATAGTGGGATTATCATTAACTAAAGTCATGACCTCTCCAAACCCACTTTCATCCAAAATTTCATAAGATTGAACATTCTCCAAATATGTGGGATCTAAAGTTGACACTCTTCCAAACCCACTTTTAATATCATTGCAAACAATATTATCAATCTCATATTCATCATGGGGATTAAATAAATTTTCAAGATCATAAGGAAAATGACCCCAATCGTGATCATTGCAACAAATAGTAGACATAGCAAAACTAGCATCCCCAAGCTTAGGGTTTTGCATATTTTTAGCACAATTGACATCAAGAGAATTTATAATAAAATCATTGCAATCATGCTTTTTATTCAAAGATCTATCGTGAATCACTTCATAAAGTACTTCATCACAATTTTCAGATTCACGAATTTCAAGCAAAACTTCACAAAGATAATCTAGTGCACAAAACTCACTAGCAATTGGTTCATCATAATTGGATCTCTTAAAAAGATTAGCGAGCGGATGAGGATCCATAAACTTTTAGCAAGCGAAGATGCAAGCAAAAAGAAGGTACAAGCAAACATAAGATCGAATGGAAGAAGGGCGAATAAAACGGCAAGGGTGAAGTGGGGGTGAGGGAGTCCTGGACTAGGGGGTGTCCAGACAGCCGGACTATCATCGTCCGCCGGACTCCAAGACTACGAAGATACAAGATTGAAGACTCCGTCCCGTGTCCGGATGGGACTTTCCTTGGCGTGGAAGGCAAGCTTGGCAATACGGATATGTAGATCTCCTACCATTGTAACCGACTCTGTGTAACCCTAGCCCTCTCCGGCGTCTATATAAACCGGAGGGCTTTAGTCCGTAGGACATAACCTCCATTACAACAATCATACCATAGGATAGCTTCTAGGGTTTAGCCTCCTTGATCTCGTGGTAGATCCACTCTTGTAATACACATCTTCAATATTAATCAAGCATGACATAGGGTTTTACCTCCATCAAGAGGGCCCGAACCTGGGTAAAACATTGTGTCCCTTGTCTCCTATTACCATCCGCCTAGACGCACAGTTTGGGACCCCCTACCCAAGATCCGCCGGTTTTGACACCGACATTGGTGCTTTCATTGAGAGTTCCTCTGTGTCGTCACCGATAGGCTTGATGGCTTCTTCAACCAACAACGCCGTCCAGGGTGAGACTTTTCTCCCCGGACGGATCTTCGTATTCGGCGGCTTCGCACTGCGGGCCAACTCACTTGGCCGTCTGGAGCAGATCGAAAGCTACGCCCCTGGCCGTCAGGTCAGGTTCGGAAGCCTAAACTTCACGGCCGACATCCGCGGGGACTTGACCTTCGACGGACTCGAGCCACAGCCGAGCGTGCCGCGCTGTCACGATAAGCATGATTTAGCTCTGCCGCCGGACAGTGCCTTGGTGGCCGCACACGAATCCGCTCCGGCCCTCAGTCCGGAGCCGATCGCCCAGATTGAGGACCGGTGGCTGGACACCGCCTCGGGGGCTGCAACTTCTGCGGCGATGGAGCCAAACTCTGACCTTGTCCCCTATAAAGCTCGTGACTCCGGGGTGCCGGACTCCCTGCCGGACTCCGAACCTCCGGCGCCCCTGCCAATCGAATCCGATTGGGCGCCTATCATGGAGTTCACCGCGGCGGACATCTCTCAGCACTCGCCCTTTGGCGACATCCTACATTCACTAAAACATCTCTCGCTATCTGGAGAGCCCTGGCCGGATTATGGCCAGGACGGTTGGGATGCGGATGACGAAAAAATTCGAAGCCCTCCCTCCACCCACTTTGTAGCCACTGTCGACGATCTAACAGACATGCTAGACTATGACTCCGAAGACATCAACGGTATGGACGATGATGCCAGAGACGAACAAGAACCAGCGCCTGTAGGGCACTAGAAGACCACCCCAACACATGATATATATGGTGGATACCCCAAAAGGAAGCGATGACGAGGAACAATGGGGCGCGACAAAGGATAATCCCGCCGGTAAACAACCAAAACGGCGACGCAAGCGCTGCCCTAAGACCCGCCTCGACAAAGACAGCATTCCTAATGACCCAGCGTTAGAGCAGGGCAAACCAGCGGACGACGAACATGCAACTAAGCAACCGTCCGAACAGGACGAATCGGATAATCAATCCAATCCCGGCGAAACCAACAGTCCGGACGACCTCACACCGGACATACTACCGGAACACAAAAACCTTCACAGAAGACTCGTCGCCACCGCAAGAAGCCTGAAGAAGGAAAAACGGAAGCTTAAAACAACGGAAGACATACTCAGAGCGAGGTGGAGCAAAGTACTCAAAATCGCAGACAAATACGACAATGGCCATCAATCAAAGAGCTATCCGAAGTGCAAGCTGCTGCCAGAATTTGACGAGGAAGCCATAGAGCCCCACAACAAAAAACAAAGAGGCCGCTGGCGGGTAGACGACAGATGATAGGCCCAAATCTACAAGCGGCGCCGCACATAAGCGATTCATGACCACAGGAAAACAGATGGCCCGATCCAGTCCATTTACGAGCCAAAAAAGAGGCCCCAGGAAGCAGCACAACACGTCAAGTGTTCGAAGACAACGGCACACCCAAATACAGGGACGCCGCACACCCACTATGTTTCACCAATGAGGTGCTGGATCATGAATTCCCAGCAGGGTTTAAACCCATGAACATAGAGGCTTACGACGGAACAACAGACCCTGGAGTCTGGATAGAGGATTATATACTACACATACACATGGCTAGAGGAGATGATCTCCACGCCATAAAATATTTAACCCTCAAGCTCAAAGGGCCAGCCCGTCATTGGCTCAAAAGCCTCCAAGAAAACACTGTTGGAAGTTGGGAAGAGCTTGAGGACGCGTTTAGAGCAAATTTTCAAGGGACTTATGTCCGCCCTCCGGATGCAGATGATCTAAGTCATATAACTCAACAGCTCGGAGAGTCGGTAGCAAGAATTCTGGAACAGGTTCCTTACTAAAAAGAACCAAATAGTCGACTGTCCGGACGCCGAAGCCTTAGCAGCTTTTAAACACAACGTCCGAGACGAATGGCTCGCCAGACACCTCGGCCAAGAGAAGCTGAGGACAATGTCCGCACTAACAAGCCTCATGACCCGCTTTTGCGAGGGGGAGGATAGCTGGCTAGCAAGATGCAGCACCAGCGACCCGAGTACATCCGAGAGTAGAGATGGAAACGGAAAATCACGGCGCAGAAAGGATCAGCGCCGGAATAAAGAAAAAGGCCCAAAGAATACGGCGGTCAACGCCGAAATCAAAAGCTCGCGGCCAAACAACAAAACACTACCTCTTAAGGATAACAGTGATGAGCTATCCAACTTACACAAAATTTTGGGTTGGATATGTCAAATCCACAGTACCCCCGGAAGGCCTGCAAACCACACCCACCGAGATTGTTCGGTTTTCAAACAGTCCGGCCGACTAAATGCCGAACACAAGGGGCTCGACGCAGCAAGCGAGGATGACGATAAACCCCACAAGAAGAGCACTAGAAAACAAAAGACTTTCCCACAAGAAGTCAAAGCAGTAAACTCACTTCATGTGACAATACAGAAAAAAAATGCGGCACCCACTAAGACGAGTCTCGCACGGTCCACCCCAGCGGAACCTCAAGATTGGATGTCAAAACCAATCACTTTCGACCACCTGGATTACTCCAGAAGTATTCGGAATGCAGGATGGACTGCTCTGATATTGGATCCTATAATCGGCGGACTACAATTTACACATGTCCTGATGGACGGAGGCAGTGACTTAAACCTGCTATATCCAAACACAATCCGCAAGTTGGGGATAGACCTTACTAAAATTCGACATAGCCGCACTTCCTTCAGAGGAGTGACGCCAGGCCCTTACGCCAAGTGCACAGGCTCCTTATTACTAGAAGTTGTGTTCGGGTCACCAAACAACTTCCGACGCGAAAAACTAATCTTTCATGTTGCCCCGTTTAAAAGTGGCTATCAAGCACTATTGGGGCGTGAAGCTTTTGTTCGCTTCAACGCTATACCACATTACGCGTCTCTTACACTCAAAATGCCCGGTCCACGTGGCATCATTTCATTGCGAGGGTCACTTAAAGACCCCGGACACGGATAGACGAGTCCGGCATAAATAAGCTAGGGGCTCCCTAGCCGCATACCCCTTCACAAGGGGTTGCGCGTATAAGCAACAACGAGCTAATATAGACTCCGCTTTACTTATTAATATTTTTCATACACCTTTTTCCGCACGATTTCCTTTCAAATTAAGTTCCTCTCTTTTTACAGATGAACGACGTGCACACCCGTCCAGGATAACGGCACAACGGAGACACAGGCGCAGACGTGCAGTAGGGACCCGTTGCAAGGATTCTTTTCAGATTAAGACCCTGCGTAAACCTTGTTTACTGTCTCTTGTTGCTATAATCCCCCTGGTTTCTCATTACAACCAGAGTGGAGCCTGATGTTTTGGCATCGGCCGCGTCAGAGGACCTTGCCCGTACCTGGACACTAGGGGCTTAGGGCATTGTTCTCCCCATTATTATAAAGACCGAACACCTTAGGGAGTGTTCGGCGTCTCAAGTTAGGCCTTATATGCATCAGCTCCGAATCATGTCTTTGGTCAAATGTTGGGTTTGCCCGGCTCCTGTGTTTTGCTGCCTTACGTTCCGTATCATCGGCTAACGCGGCACTAGGAGAACTACTGCGATTGTGCCCCAGTTAGGCTGGGCGAGCACCTCGATGAAAGCCGAAAATCGATCGTCATGATACTGGCGAGAGAATGGTCAACCACTCGATAGACAACCGGAATGTTTAGAATTCCCCCGCTTTGACGAAGGACCGTTTCCCGGTCAGGCACACACGCGCCCCGAATTCGGAGAGCGCGGTGCCCCTAGGGGCTATATCGTAGCCCCACCCTTGAACTCCAATGGCTAAGTGAAAGTGATAAAGCATCATAGTCCGGATTGCCTCGTTTGCTACGCTACCACCTCCTCAACAGGACCGAGACGTCGGATTAAGTGTGAAAACGTGCTATTTTTGCGAACACCCCCGCACTCTGTGTGTGGGGGCTGAAGCCGAAGACTGCCATCTTTCAGGTTATACACACGTATACATAAACGGCCGCATAGGAGATATTTCAATACTTGGAACGCACAAGTATAAAAAGCGATTACATAATAAGCATTGTTTTACAAATGTTCATTTGAACGTGATATTTTTTTAGCACTGCGACTCTATTACACGAGCACCACGCATAACTTCCCCAAAATAGTGCTCGGCGGGTAACCGGCTTTCGTCCGAACCCTGGGTTGCTACAGCAATGGCATCCATCTCTGTCCAATGTGTCTTCACACGGGCAAGGGACATCCGCGCACCCTCTATGCAGGCCGACCGCTTCATTTCCTTGATATGTGGCACCGCCCCAAGAAATTGCTGCAATAAGCCAAAATAGCTCGTCACCTTGGGCCTCTCTGGCCAGACATGAGCCACGATATCCGTCATGGCAAGTCCGGGCAGCCTGTTCAGCTCAGCCCATTCGGCCAACCGATCGGTCAGCGGAAGTGAACGATCCAGACTATGGAATTGAGACCAAAATAGCTCTTCCGTCTTGTGATCCTTCCGGCGAAGTGCACTGCGGCATCTGCCGACTTTCGCCGCTAAGTCCATATATGGATCCTCCGGACCCCACAGCTGGCCAAGCTGGACATATTTCGGATCCGTAAACCTGCAGCGTAGCAGAAAATTCTTGCCAGCCACAATGTCTCCGGCCTGACGCAGCTCCTCCTTCATAGCCCGCATTGCGGAACGGGCATCCTTGGCTTCGGCGGTGGCCTTCACCAGGTCTTCTCGCTCCGATAGGCGCTCCCTTTCAAGAGCCTCATTGCGGTCGGTAGCATCCTTCAATTTAACGGCCAATTCGGCCACCTCTTCCCTGCTTCGGCAGTGAGCAGCCCTTTCGGCTTCTAACTCCTCGGCCGCCCTCGAGGCAGCCGCGTTGCTCCTTCTGGCCTGCTCCTTGGCTTGAGCAAGTTCGGCCCGAAGGCTCTCCACAGCAGCAGCACCATCTGCGTCAAGCATAAATATTATAAGAGGTGAGCTTTAGCTCCCTTAATAGGTGACTACGGAGAATCAATTTACCTTGCGACTCGTCAAGTCGCTTGTTGACTAGCGCGATGTCCGCATCCGCTACATCGAGTTGCCGCATTAATTCGGCAACTCCATCAGTCCGGCTAGCCCCCGGACTATCCGCCACCTGCATAGGAAAGGTGACACTCAATACCTGTGATTTTGATCCTCGGCTCGCTATCGCTTTCGACAACCTACCGAGTCTCAGGGGCTACTATCTACACAGGGCGCACTTTCATGTGCAAAACTATCAAAAAGGCGCGTCGTTTTTACGTACCTCAAACCCCGCCAGCAAACTCCTGACGGCATTGTGCAATCCGCTTTCGGTGGACGAAATCCTTCCGATCACCATGCTCATCAACGCACGGTGATCTTTTGAGACGGACGCCCTCTCAAGCAGATCCTTCAGCTCCCCCGGCCGAACACTAGTCGGCGCCAAATTCTTCGGCTCTGCCGGGCTCGGGGATGCCCTCCGTGACGAGACCTCAGGCTCGTCCGCCCTATCCGATGGCGCAGTAGACGGCGGCGTCTTGCTCTCCATCATCTCCGGACGAAGATCCCCCAAAGACGAGCTCATCTGAGAAGGTTGCAGATCCGAACTACAAGAGGGCTGATTCATAAAAGAAGAGTGTGCGGCCGGGGTCTCCCCGGACACAGGACCCTCCGGCAAAGATTTCTTCCCCCGCTTAGGGGCTTTGGCCTCCGGGTCTTCGGAGGCGGTCCCCTTCTCCCCTTGGAGGGAGGGATTCTCGATCCCCCCTTCTTCAAGCGCCCCCTTGGGCGGGGCGGTAGCTCCTCTGTTCTCCCGCTCGCCTCCTTCTGAAGGCGCAACCTCCAACATTCTTACCAGCACGGGCTCCGGTGCGGTCTCTGGGAGGGGGGCCGGACACCTTATCAGCTTTGCTTGCGCAATCCACTCCTGTTGGAGGATAACGGGTTAAAACCGAATTATGAAAAGCAAACAAATGGTACGTCCAAGCACGGAGCTACTTACTCGAGTATCCGGGCGATTGCAGCTTAGGCCGGCATCCTCGTTCAATTCCAGAAACACCACCTGTGATCCGAAGAACAACTTGTACATCTCCATGGGTGTCATACCCATGAAGTGTTGGAGAATCCTTGGTCCCTCCGGATTGAACTCCCATAGCCGGAGAGGACGGCGTTTGCAGGGCAGGAGATGCCTAATTAGCATAACCTGCACCGCCATGATCAGATCGATCTCCCTCGCCTGGAGGTCTCGAATCCGGCCCTGCAATAGGGACACGTCTTTTGACGGCCCCCAATTGAGCCCTTGGTTGACCCACGACATCAACCGTCGTGGAGGTCCTGAGCGGAATGGAGGCGGCGGCTTCTGCTTGCTGCCCCTCGGAGCGGTGATGTAGAACCACTCCTGCTGCCATAAGCCGAGCTCCTCTTGGAAGGAGCCCTCAGGCCACGGGGCATCGGCCCTCCTGCTTATGGCCGCCCCGCCGCATTCGGCTTGACGCCCCCGACCATCTTCGGCTCCACATTGAAGGTCTTCAGCCACAGGCTGAAGTGGGGGATGACGCGGAGGAAGGCTTTGCAGACAACGATGAATGCGGAGATATGGAGGATAGACTCCGGAGCCAAGTCGTGGAATTCCAACCCATAGTAGAACATGAGCCCTCTCACGAAACGATCCGTCGGGAAGCCTAAACCCCGACGGAGGTGGGATATAAAGACAACATACTCGCCGGGCTCGGGGGTGGGGATGGCCTGCCCTTCGGCAGGCAGCCTGTGCGCAACCTCGTAAGACAGGTACTTGGCCTCACGCAGCTTTAGCACGTCCTCCTCCGTGACGGAGGAGGGCACCCACCGGCCCTGAAGGTCAGAGCCGGACATTGTTGAAGGTCCGAAGCGCTCGAATCTGGGGCTCTAAGTGTTTGGAACTTGGAGCGAGGAGAGGATTCGGTGGAAGATTGAAGAGAAGAAACGAGCCTTGGTCCTATTATAAAGAGGGGGAATACCAAGAGCCGTCTCCGCGACCATTTGGGATTCACCTTCGATAGAGGAGGCGTGGCGATGGGAGCGGTTGGGTTACCCACGTCCGTATTGATGAGAATCCCGGAATAAGGGGAACACAATCTCTGCTTCGACAAGACGTACCAAGGAAACCGCTTCCTAAAC
The DNA here is from genome assembly GCA_021437245.1 of Aegilops speltoides. Taxonomy (NCBI): domain Eukaryota; kingdom Viridiplantae; phylum Streptophyta; class Magnoliopsida; order Poales; family Poaceae; genus Aegilops; species Aegilops speltoides. The sequence continues at coordinate 467,922,265 of CM038146.1, read as the reverse complement.
GCGCTGAGGTGGTATAATAAAAAAACGATTCAAGTAAAGGCTTGGTAGTGGTGTGACGTCATGCTGCAAAATACGTCAGCAGATTAAACTTGTGTATATATTATTCTCTCTACGGTGGAACGTGGAATTTATTTTGCGAGCGGACACTATCCGGTGTTCACAATCTTCTCGGATTATTCAAAGGAGGAACCCGCCTTGCAATGCCGAACATTATCGCGCCGGACTCATTGTCATTGAAGCTAGGTTCAGGGACTCTTGAGGAGTCTGGACTAGGGGTGTCCGGACAGCGGACTATCATCGTCCGCCGGACTCCAAGACTACGAAGATACAAGATTGAAGACTCCGTCCCGTGTCCGGATGGGACTTCCCTTGGCGTGGAACGCAAGATTGGCAATACGGATATGTAGATCTCCTACCATTGTAACCGACTCTGTGTTACCCTAGCCCTCTCCGGTGTCTATATAAACCGGAGGGCTTTAGTCCGTAGGACATAACCTCCATTACAACAATCATACCATAGGCTAGCCTCTAGGGTTTAGCCTCCTTGATCTCGTGGTAGATCCACTCTTGTAATACACATCTTCAATATTAATCAAGCAGGACGTAGGGTTTTACCTCCATCAAGAGGGCCCGAACCTAGGTAAAACATCGTGTCCCTTGTCTCCTGTTACCATCCGCCTAGACGCACAGTTCGGGACCCCCTACCCGAGATCCGCCGGTTTTGACACCGACAGGGGGAGAGGAAAACGAGAGGCAAATGGCAAATAATGTAATGCAAGAGATAGGGATTGCGATGGGTACTTGGTATGGTTGACTTGCTTGCGTGAGCCTCCCCGGCAACGGCGCCAAAAATTCTTCTTGCTACCTCTTGAGCACTGCGTTGGATTTCCCCGAGGAGGAGAGGATGATGCACCAAAGTAGCGTAAGTTTTTGAGAACCGAGGTATCAATCCAGTAGGAGACCACGCACAAGTCCCTCGTACCTACGCAAAATGATAGCAACTCGCAACCAACGGTTAGGGGTAGTCAATCCCTTCACGGTCACTTACGAGAGTGAGATCTGATAGAGATACTATTTTTGGTATTTTTGATAGATAGATGGAAAGTAAAAAGTAAAAGGCAAAGTAAAAACAAAGCAAGTAAATAAAGTGATATAGATTGATATGATGAGAATAGACCCGGGGGCCATAGGTTTCACTAGTGGCTTCTCTCAAGAGCATAGATATTCTACGGTGGGTGAACAAATTACTGTTGACCAATTGACAGAACTGAGCATAGTTATGAGTATATCTAGGCAATGATCATGTATATAGGCATCACGTCCAAAACAAGTAGACCGAAACGATTCTGCATCTACTACTATTACTCCACTCATCGACCGCTATCCAGCATGCATCTAGAGTGTTAAGTTAAAAACAGAGTAACGCCGTTAGCAAGATGACATGATGTAGAGGTATAAATTCATGCAATATGATAAAAACCCCATCTTGATATCCTTGATGGCAACAATACAATACATGCCTTGCTGCCCCTTCTGTCACTGGGTAAGGACACCGCAAGATTGAACCCAAAGCTAAGCACTTCTCCCATTGCAAGAACTACCAATCTAGTTGGCCAAACCAAAAAGGATAATTCGAAGAGACTTGCAAAGATAACTCAATCATACATAAAAGAATTCAGAGAAGAATCAAATATTTTCCATAGATAATACTGGATCATAAACCCACAATTCATTGGTTTCAACAAACACACCGCAAAAAGAAGATTACATCGAATAGATCTCCACGAGAGAGGGGAGAACATTGTATTGAGATCCAAAAGAGAGAAGAAGCCATCTAGCTACTAGCTATGGACCCAAGGTCTGAAGTAAACTACTCGGACTTCATCGGAGGGGCTATGGAGATGATGTAAAGCCCTCCGTGGTGGATGCCCCCTCGTGAAGCTCCTAAGAGGCCCCAAGATGGGATCTCGTGGATCTGAGAAGGTTGCGGCGGTGGAATTAGGTTTTGGCTCTGCTCGATCGTTCGGGATACGTAGGTATATATAGGAGGAAGGAGTATGTCGGTGGAGCTCCGAGGGGCCCATGAGGTAGGGGGGCACGCCCAGGGGGGCTTGCCCTCCACCCTCGTGACCTCCTCGGGAACTGATTGGAGTAGGGTCCAAGTCTCCTGGATCACGTTCGGTTGGAAAATCACGATCCCGAAGGTTTCATTCCGTTTGGACTCCGTTTGATATTCTGTTTCTTTGAAATACTGAAAAAGGCAAAAAAAAACAACAATTCTGGGCTGCGCCTCCGGTTAGTAGGTTAGTCCCAAAAGTAATATAAAAGTGGAAAGTAAAGCCCAATATAGTCCAAAACAGTAGATAAAGTAGCATGGAGCAATCAAAAATTATAGATACGTTGGAGACGTATCACCAACTCCACCTTCTGTTCCATGACGAGGGTCTGCAACATCTTCATCGAGGAACTACTATTCTCATGCAACTTCTTCTAGCCGGTGTTCTTCTCCTTCAGCAGGTCGAGCTCGTGGCAGAGCTTCGCCTTGTCCTCCTGAAGTTGCAGGATTTCGCCGGTCACCTTCTTCTCTGAGGCAATGCTCTTCTGCGGCAGCATCACCAAGCCGGCGGTCAACTCCTCCTGCTTATTGAGCTCAACGGGAATGTCGTCGAGGCTCTCCTTCAGCAGCTCCACCAAGCTATGGATGAACTCCTTCTGCTTATTGAGCTGATCGGGCATGCCGTCGAGGGCTAACGACTCCTGCGCCGCGAGCTCGGCATGTTCACCTTCGCGGCTAGGGCGCTCCTGGGAGCCATCGCCTGCCTGTGAGAGATCTTTCGAGGTCTCTGCGTGGCAGCGAGTCCTCTCTTTTTTTTCGCAGCCTTGGTTGCCGCTCCCTTGTTATGAGTAGTTCTCGACCTAGAGCTCTGCACACCGGCCATGGGAAGGACAGACGAAGAAGAAGGACTTATGTGGAGGAAAGGTAGAGTAATTTTCGGTTAGGTAGTTCCCCTTTTTATAACCTAAGTACTAGCACTAGTACTAATACCTACATAGTGGGAACACGTTCAGGTTTGGTACGTACTAGTAGGTGTGAGCAGGCTTGCACTTAATTGTAGCACTAGTACTTTCGAGTGTGATGGGAACAAGGTAAAGATTAATTGATGGTTTTGGTTTCGAGGCCCGAAACGGCTCCCGATAAGTTTAGTGGAACGTAAATTTCAAGTAGACTACACTTCTCAAATGCGTAAATATTATGCTACTGTCAAAATTTGCACAAAATATGAAGGAGACCAATGGAAATGAAAGTACTACTAGTAACCCATGATTTAACTACTCGCATGCGCGCACTGGAGTAGTAATGTCTTTCTTCCGCCCTCATGTCCACTCAGTTTGCATGCACTGTATTAATTGACCATCAATGAAGTGAAGGACTTTACACGCATCAAATTATCACATGGGGTGGATCTTGGTACAAAATTGTGTCCGCCCATGTACCCGCGTGTGCGTGCGAGGGAATGAGTGCGTGCGTGGCGTGCATGCACATCTTCGCTTCGTGCATGTACTGCTAGTGTGGCTCAGAGAGGACGAGTACATTCTTCTAGAACCAGCAGCACGTCACTGCCCTCTTATAGGAGGTGAAAATGCTAACCAACCCCCCACTCGTGCCTTGAATCTTGCCTATTCCTGATAAAAGCGTGCCCCATAAACGGTTGGAATACCCAAATTCTACTGATGAGCAATCCCGTATTAATTGGACACGATCTCTATTTTGACAGGACGGGCCAACGGGGTGTGGCCTCAATACATGGAATGCGGGATGTAAAAATGGTTCAAAACGTCGAAGGGTCAAGTATGACGCTTCACTGAAAAAAGTTGTCAGTAAAAGACACTATTCTTATTTTTATATATCCTGCCTTCGTGGCTAAGGGTTGTGTTCATTATGAAAAGCCAGATACCATTCTTTTATGGAGGGAAGCCGATGTGTACTGTTCATGGAACCCGCCTTGCAATGCCGATGACAATCTGCATGCCAAACGCGTCGCCACCGAAGACTGGTTTAGGGGCTACTGTGGGAGTCCTGGACTAGGGGGTCTTCGGGCGTCCGGTCTATTGGATATGGGCCAGACTGATGGGCCGTTAAGATACAAGACAGAAGATTACCTCTCGTGTCCGGTAGGGACTCCCATGTGCGTGTATGGCGAGTATAGGTGTCCATATATGTTCTTTATGTAAAACCAACTTTGTACAACCCTAAGCCCCTCCGGTGTCTATATAAACCGGAGGGTTAGATCGGAGGCAGGATCACAACATTGCTAGGCTAGCTAATCCAGGGTTAGCCAATACAATCTCATGGTAGATCAACTCTCGTAACCCCAATACCCCTCAAATATAATCAAGCAGGAGTAGGGTTTTACCTCCATTAAGAGGGCCTGAACCTGGGTAAACACTGTGTCCTTTGTTCATAGTTATCATCGGTCCTTAGACATACAACTTGGGCCCCCCTACCCGAGATCTGTCGGTTTTGACACAGACAGCAATAGGTAGTTTGATAGCAAGACAGAGTAACAAGTAACCAAAGTAATAAGGTGCAGCAAGGTGGCACAATCCTTATATTGAAAAGGAGAAGCCAGAAGTACTTCTTATATGAAGCAAAGCGTTCTCGAGGACACATGAGAATTTTTTTCTACTCATGTTCATCATATTTAGTTGATTTGCGTTCACTACTTTGATAAATTGATATGTGAGTGGACCGGTGCTAGGGTGATGTTCTTACTTGACAAAACAACCCACTTATGATTACCCCCTATCGCAAGCATTAGCAACTATGAAGGAAGAATTGAGATAAATCTAATCATACCGTGAAACGTATGGATCCAATTCAGCCCCTTATGGATTAATGCATAAACTAGAGTTTAATTTTCTGCCACTCTCACAACCCATCATCTACTTACTACTCCCCAATGCCTTCCCCTAGGCCCAAGAGCATGGTAATGTGTTGTTGTAACACCTCGAGAATCATGCTACAGTGATCTCCCTTTAATGATGCAATGTCATCATGTTTTTCAGACTAAATTACCACTTGATAAAAAAAAATCAAAACCAAATTCAATTTGAAATACAAGTCGAATATTTACTTCTTCTATCTTGCAAACAAAAATGTTCATGATCTTGCAAATAATTCCCAGGTATTTGTCATGACGAAAACAACCGCTTTTGGATTTCCAAAATCCCCCTGGGATTTAATGTAGTGGTCCAACAACATCTTAATGAACCTTTTAAATTCAAACACGATTCTAAACTTTTCAAAATGACCTCAAACTTTTTGTGGCAACGTCAAAAATTGCAATACAAATTATGAGCCAAGTTTCATATTTTGGAAAATCTTTTTGATAGCTTAACTAAATAGAAACAGGTCCATTTCAAAACAGAAAGCAAAGAAGGAGAAAGCCCCTGTGCACTTGGACCATCATCTCCACTGTACCAGGCAAAGCCCACCAACCGGCTTATCCTTCAAACTCCTGTTCACAGGAGGCTCGATGGCTGCCGCACGCGCGTCCACGCCCTGGATCGGGCACGTGCAGGCCATCCACTGCATCCTCGGCCTTCTACAAGTGCTCCCCGACCGCCCCGGCAACCCTAGATCACCTCACCCACTCTCCCTCGCTCGCGCTCGCCCTTTCTCCCTACTTCCCAGCGTCCGCGGCCGTCCTCCATCGTCACCGCGGCCACCGGCGGCCCCGTGCCCGATGATCCTGTCTGCGAGCTTCGCCGAGGTCGAGACCTTCTCCTGGTGGCCCTAGGTGGAGCCGGAAGGTGCTGCAGCACTAGATCCCCTTCGTCCACATCTCCGGCTGTCGCCATTCTTCTTCGTCTTCGGCGCCGACCCTTGCAGCTAATCAACCACCAACAACCAACGTGCGTTCCACTAGGTGAGCTGCCTCCCTCCTCTGCCCTCTAGGCCTTTTAGTTCACGCCATAGCCGTTCCTCCGCTTGCGCCCGAGCCGGCTGTCACCGGCGAGCTCGCTGTCGCGGCCATCGTCATCGTCACGTGCAGCCAAGCCTCGCATCGAGCTCCTGGAGCTCATGCGAGTCCAACGAGACCCCTAGCGCACCTCCCTGTGCCATGTAGTGCCGGATCTGATGATGCCCGAACTCCGGCGTCCGCTCTGCCGCTCGCCACCGCCGTCTCCGGCCAGGCCACAACCGCAGTTAGCACCTGAGGGAGTGATTCCAACGTGTTCCGGTGACGCACCTGAGGGAGTCCTGGATTAAGGGGTCCTCGGACAGCCGGACTATATGCGTATGCCGGACTGTTGGACTATGAAGATACAAGATAGAAGACTTCATCCCGTGTCCGGATGGGACTCTCCTTTGCGTTGAAGGCAAGCTTGGCGATTCGGCTGTGAAGATTCCTTTCTCTGTAACCGACTCTATGTAACCCTAGCCCCTCCTGTGTCTATATAAACTGGAGGGTTTAGTCCGTAGGGCAACAACAATCATAACCATAGGCTAGCTTCTAGGGTTTAGCCTATTCGATCTTGTGGTAGATCAACTCTTGTAATACTCATATCATCAAGATCAATCAAGCAGGAAGTAGGGTATTACCTCCATCGAGAGGGCCCGAACCTGGGTAAACATTGTGACCCCTGCCTCATGTTACCATTAGCCTTAGACGCACAGTTCGGGACCCCCCTACCCGAGATCCGCCGGTTTTGACACTGACACTGGTGCTTTCATTGAGAGTTCCACTGTGTCATCACCGTAAGGCTTGATGGCTCCTTCGATCATCAACAACGCAGTCCAGAGTGAAATTTTTCTCCCCAGACAGATCTTCATATTCGGCGGCTTCGCACTACGGGCCAACTCGCTTGGCCATCTGGAGCAGATCGACAGCTATGCCCCTGGCCATCAGTTCAGGTTTGGAAGCTTGAACTACACCGCCGACATCCGCGGAGACTTGATCTTCGACGGATTCGAGCCTATGACGGCAGCGCCCCGCCACCACGATGAACATGACCTAAATCTGTCATCGGATGGTGTGCGGGAGATTGCACCTGTAACCACACTGGCCCTAGATCCAGAGCAGAGCGTGCCATCCGAGGGCGGGGGGCTCAACCCCGCCATGGAAGCCGCAGACTCAACGGCACTAGAGCTGAACACAGAACTGACCTCCAACGAGGCCTGTGTCATCGGAACCTCGGACTCATCTCCGACCATAGGCTCCGAACCGCGTGTATCCGCACCCATCGAATCTGACCGGGCGCCGATCTTAGAGTTCAGCTCCGCGGACATCTTCCAACACTCACCCTTGGGCGGCGTGTTAAACTCATTAAAATCCCTCTCCTTGTCAGGGGATTCTTGGCCAAACTATGTCCGACTGGAATGGGAAGCAGACGACGAAGAGCTTCATTGCCCACCCACCACCCACTTGATAGCCACTGTCGATGATTTAACCGACATGCTTGATTTCGACTCCGAAGATATCGACGGTATGGACGGCGATGCCGGAGAAGAACAGGAACCACCACCCACAGGGCGCTGGACAGCCACCTCCTCATACGATATATACATGGTGGATACACCCAAGGTAGACAATGGCGATGACATAAAAGATCCAGTTGAGGATAAACTTCCGGAGAAGCAGTCTAAGCGCCGATGTCAGCGGCGCCGCTCTAAGTCACGCCATGCTAAAAATAGCAATACCGGTACAAGAGAGGATAGAACTCCGGACAGTGCTGAAGACAACGAAGTCCCCGCCAAGCTAAGTTTCGAACAGGCTGGACGGGAAGATGGGCGAGCCAGCCCCGGCGAGCAGGCCGTGAACAACGACTCGGAAGACAGCAATTATATGCAACTCTCCGAGGACGATGCGAGCCTCGGTGACGAAGAATTTATCGTGCCTGAGGATCCCATTGAACAGGAGCGTTTCAAGCGCCTGCTAATAGCAACTGCAAAAAGCCTGAAGAAGAAGTAGCAGCAGCTTCGAGCTGATCAAGATCTACTCACTGATAGATGGACTGAGGTCCTGGCAGCCAAGGAATATGGACTCGAACGCCCAACAAAAGGTTACCCGAAGCGCAAATTGCTACCTCAATTCGACGACGAGGCACCGGAGCTGGCACTACCAGCGCACAATGTGGCTGATCGTCCACCACGTGGCCGAGATAAAACGACAATTCAGCCCAAACACAAGCCAGCACCATGTCGCCGAACAAATAGGAACACAACAACTCGGGGATACACACATGACCTGTGGTACGACTTGGAGAACAAAGTAGGCCAGACCAGATTGATCTACGGAACGCGAGGATGCACCCCAATGCGCAACGACGGCCACCACGCCGGATAAGACAAATACACACCTGTCCGGGCCGAATACCGCAAACCGACTCCATTTGAGCTGCGTCGCGACGTAGCTCGGCACAGAGGCACTGCGCACCCACTATGCTTCACTGATGAAGTAATGGAACATGAATTCCCAGAAGGGTTTAAACCCGTAAACATTGAATCATATGATGGAACAACAGATCCCGCGGTATGGATCGAGGACTTCCTTCTCCATATAGATATGGCCCGCGGCGATGACCTCCATGCCATCAAGTATCTCCTGTTAAAACTCAAGGGACCAGCTAGGCACTGGTTGAACAGTCTACCCAAAAACAGTATTGGCAGTTGGGAGAACCTGGAAGATGCATTCCTTGACAACTTCCAGGGCACTTATGTCCGACCTCTGGATGCCGATGACCTAAGTCATATAATCCAATAGCCCGGAGAGTCAGTCAGGAAATTCTGGACTCGGTTCTTAACTAAAAAGAACCAAATCGTCGACTGTCCGGACGCTGAAGCCCTAGCGGCCTTTAAGCACAACATCCGTGACGAGTGGCTTGCCCGACACCTCGGCCAAGAAAAGCCGAAGTCCATGGCAGCCCTCACGACGCTCATGACCCGCTTTTGTGTGGGCGAGGATAGCTGGCTAGCTTGCAGCAACAGCAAATCAAGCAAACCTGGCACTTTAGGAACCAGAGATAGCAATGGCAAGCCCCGACACAGTAAACACAAGCATCGAAATAATGGCGATAACCCCGAGGACACGACCGTCAATGCCGGATTCAGTGACCCCAAGTCCGGGCAGCGGAAAAGAACATTTAATAAAAACAATTCGGGCCCTTCCAGCCTGGACCGCATACTCGATCGTCCGTGCCAAATCCACGGCACCCCCGACAAGCCAGCCAATCATACCAAAAGAGAATGTTGGGTCTTTAAACATGCCGGCAAGTTAAACACCGAAAACAAAGAAAAGGGATTGCAAAGCGACGACGACGAGGAACCCCGGCTACCGAATACAGGGGGACAGAAGAAGTTTCCTCGCCAAGTGAAAATGGTGAATATGTTATATGCTACCCATATCCCCAAAAGGGAGCAGAAGTGCACACTAAGGGACGTCTACGCGATGGAGCTAGTCGCCCCTAAATAGAACCCGTGGTCATTTTGTTCGATCACCTTCGATCGAAGGGACCATCCGACCAGTACCCTTCACGGCGGTTCAGCCGCACTGGTGCTTGACCCTATCATTGACGAATTCCACCTCACACGCGTCCTCATGGACAGTGGCAGCAGCTTGAACCTGCTTTATCAGGATACAGTGCGCAAAATGGGTTTTGATCGCTCAAGGATCATGTTGGGAAACGTAGTAATTTCAAAAATTTCCTACGCACATGCAAGATCATGGTGATACATAGCAACGAGAGGGGAGAGTGTGTCCACGTACCCTCGTAGACCGAAAGCGGAAGCGTAAGAACAACGCGGTTGGTGTAGTCCTACGTCTTCACGGCCGGACCGATCAAGCACCAAAACTACGGCACCTCCGAGTTCTAACACACGTTCAGCTTGATGACGTCCCTCGTACTCCGATCCAGCCGAGTGTCGAGGGAGAGTTCCGTCAGCACGATGGCGTGGTGACGATCTTGATGTTCTACCGTCGCAGGGCTTCGCCTAAGCACTGCTACAATATTATCGAGGAGGACTATGGTGGAGGGGGGCACCGCACACGACTAAGAGATCAAGCGATCAATTGTTGTGTCTCCAAGGGGTGCCCCCTCCCCGTATATAAAGGAGTGGAGGAGGGGGAGGGCCGGCCCTCTCTATGGCGCACCCTAGGAGGAGTCCTACTCCCACCGGGAGTAGGATGCCCCCCTTCCAAGTAGTAGGAGTAGGAGTCATGGAAAGGGGAGAGAGAAGAGAAGGAAGGAGGGGGCGCAGCCCCTCCCCCTAGTCCAATTCGGACTAGGCCTTGGGGGGGGGGGGGCGCCCAACCTTTCCTCTCTCTTTCCCCTAAAGCCCAATAAGGCCCATATACTCCCCGGCGAATTCCCGTAACTCTCCCAGATCAAAAATACCGAATCACTCGGAACCTTTCCGATGTCCGAATATAGTCGTCTAATATATCGATCTTTACGTCTCGACCATTTCGAGACTCCTCGTCATGTCCCCGATCTCATCTGGGACTCCGAACTCCTTCGGTACATCAAAACTCATAAACTCATAATAAAACTATCATCGAAACCTTAAGCGTGCAGACCCTACGGGTTCGAGAACTATGTAGACATGACTGAAACACGTTTCCGGTCAATAACCAATAGCGGAACCTAGATGCTCATATTGGCTCCTACATATTCTCCGAAGATCTTTATCGGTCAAACCGCATAACAACATACGTTGTTCCCTTTGTCATCGGTATGTTACTTGCCCGAGATTTGATCGTCGGTATCCCAATACCTAGGTCAATCTCGTTACCGCCAAGTCTCTTTACTCGTTATGTAATGCATCATTCTGTAACTAACTCATTAGCTACATTGCTTGCAAGGCTTATAGTGATGTGCATTACCGAGAGGGCCCAGAGATACCTCTCCGACAATCGGAGTGACAAATCCTAATCTCGAAATACGCCAACTCAACAAGTACCTTCGGAGACACCTGTAGAGCTCCTTTATAATCACCCAGTTACATTGTGACGTTTGGTAGCACACAAAGTGTTCCTTTGGTAAACGGAAGTTGCATAATCTCATATTCACAGGAACATGTATAAGTCATGAAGAAAGCAATAGCAACATACTAAACGATCAAGTGCTAAGCTAACGGATTGGGTCATGTCAATCACATCATTCTCCTAATGATGTGATCCCGTTAATCAAATGAAAACTCATGTCCATGCCTAGGAAACTTAACCATCTTTGATTCACGAGCTAGTCAAGTAGAGGCATACTAGTGACACTATGTTTGTCTATGTATTCACACATGTATTATGTTTCCGGTTAATACAATTTTAGCATGAATAATAAACATTTATCATGAAATAAGGAAATAAATAATAACTTTATTATTGCCTCTAGGGCATATTTCCTTCAGTCTCCCACTTGCACTGGAGTCAATAATCTAGTTCCCATCGCCATGTGATTTAACACCAATATTCATATCTGTATATGATTAACACCCATAGTTCACATCGTCATGTGACGAACACCCAAAGGGTTTACTAGAGTCAATAATCTAGTTCACATTGCTATGTGATTAACACCCAAAGATTACTAAGGTGTGATCATGTTTTGCTCGTGAGAGAAGCTTAGTCAACGGGTCTGTCACATTCAGAGCCGTATGTATTTTGCAAATATTCTATGTCTTCAATGCTCTGCACGGAGCTACTCTAGCTAATTTCTCCCACTTTCAATATGTATCCAGATTGAGACTTAGAGTCATCTGGATCGGTGTGAAAGCTTGCACCGATGTAACTCTTTATGATGGGCTCTTTTATCACCTCCGTAATCGAGAAATATTTCCGTAGTCCTCACTAAGGATATTCTTGACCAATGTCCGGTGATCTACTACTAGATCACTATTGTACTCCCTTGCCAAATTCAGAGCAAGGTATACAATAGGTCTGGTACATAGCATAGCATACATTATAGAACCTATGACTGAGGCATAGGGAATGACTTTCATTCTCTTTTCTATTTTCTGCCGCAGTCGGGGTTTGAGTCTTACTCAATTTCACACCTTTGCAACACAGGCAAGAACTCTTTCTTTGACTGTTCCATTTTGAACTATTTCAAAATCTTGACAAGGTATGTACTTATTGAAAAACTTATCAAGCGTTCTGATCTATCTCAATAGATCTTGATGCTCAATATGTAAGTAGCTTTACTGAGGTCTTTATTTTTAAAGAAACTCCTTCCAAATACTCCTTTATGATTTCCAGAAAAATTCTACATCATTTCTGATCAACAATATGTTACTCACATATATTTATCAGAAAGGCGGTAGTGCTCCCACTCACTTTATTGTAAATACAGGCTTCACCGCAAGTCTGTATAAAACTATATGCTTTGATCAACTTATCAAAGCGTATATTCCAACTCTAAGATGCTTGCACCAGTCCATAGATGGATCGCTGGAGCTTGCACATTTTGTTAGCGCCTTTAGGATTGACAAAACCTTCTGGTTGCATCATATACAACTCTTCTTTAAGAAAACCATTAAGGAATGCAGTTTTGACATCCATTTGCCAGATTTAATAAAATGTGGCAATTGCTAACATGATTCGGACAGACTTAAGCATCGCTACAGTTGATAAAATCTCATTGTAGTCAACACCTTGAACTTGTCGAAAACCATTTTGTGACAAGTCGAGCTTTGTAGATAGTAACACTACTATCAGCGTCTATCTTCCTCTTGAAGATCCATTTATACAATATGGCTTGCCGATCATCGGGCAACTCCACCAAAGTCCACACTTTGTTCTCATAAATGGATCCCATCTCAGATTTCATGGCCTCAAGCCATTTCGCGGAATCTGGGCTAATCATCGCTTCCTCATAGTTCGTAGGTTCATCATGGTCTAGTAACATGACTTCCAGAACAGGATTACCGTACCACTCTGGTGTTAACTGTACTTTGACCTACGAGGTTTTGTAGTAACTTAATCTAAAGTTTCATGATCATCATCATTAGCTTCCTCACTAATTGGTGTAGGAATCACTGGAACTGATTTCTGTGATGAACTACTTTCCATTTCGGGAGAAGGTACAAATTACCTTATCAAGCTCTACTTTCCTCCCACTCACTTCTTTCGAGAGAAACTCCTTCTCTAGAAAGGATCCATTCTTAGCAATGAATGTTTTGCCTTCGGATCTGTGATAGAAGGTGTACCCAACAGTTTCCTTTGGGTATTCTATGAAGACACACTTCTCCGATTTGGGTTCAAGCTTAATAGGTTGAAACCTTTTTCACATAAGCATCGCAACTCCAAACTTTAAGAAATGACAGCTTAGGTTTATGGCTAAACCATAGTTCATATGGTGTTGTCTCAACAGATTTAGATGGTGCCCTATTTAAAGTGAATGCATCTATCTCTAATGCATAACCCCAAAACGATAGTGGTAAATCTGTAAGATACATCATAGATCGCACCATATCCAATAAAGTGCGGTTACGACGTGCAGACACACCATTACGCTGTGGTGTTCCATGTGGCGTGAACTGTGAAACTATTCCACATTGTTTAAAATGAAGGCTAAACTCGTAACTCAAATATTCTTCTCTACGATCAGATTGTAGAAACTTTATTTTCTTGTTATGATGATTCTCCACTTCACTCTGAAATTCTTTGAACTTTTCAAATGTTTCAGACTTGTGCTTCATTAAGTAGATATACGCATATCTGCTCAAATCATCTGTGAAGGTCAGAAAATAACGATACCCGCCACGAGCATCAACACTCATTGGACCACATAGATCGGTATGTATTATTTCCAACAAGTTAGTAGCTCGTTCCATTGTTCCGGAGAACGGAGTTTTAGTCATCTTGCCAAAAAGGCACGGTTCGCAAGCATCAAATGATTCATAACCAAGTGATTCCGAAAATCCATCTTTATGGAGTTTCTTCATGCGCTTTACACCGATATGACCCAAATGGTAGTGCCACAAATAAGTTGCACTATCATTATTAACTTTGCATCTTTTGGCATCAACATTATGAATATGTGTATCACAATGATCAAGATTCAATAAACCATCACCATTGGGTGTATGGCCATAGAAGGTTTTATTCATGTAAACATAATAACAATTTATTCTATATCTTAGATGAATAATCGTATCACAATAAACATGATCTTATCATATTTATGCTCAATACAAACACCAAATAACATTTATTTAGGTTTAACACTAATCTCGAAAATATAGGGAGTGTGTGATGATGATCATATCAATCTTGGAACTACTTCCAACACTCATCGTCACTTCCCCTTCAACTAGTCTCTGTTTATTCTGTAACTCCTGTTTCTAATCTTAGCAACCGAACAAGTATCAAATATTCAGGGGCTACTATAAATACTAGTAAGGCACACATCAATAACCTGTATATCAAATATACCCTTTTTCACTTTGCCATCCTTCTTATCCACCAAATATTCAGGGCATTTCCGTTTCCAGTGACCATTTCCTTTGTAGTGTAAGCACTCAGTTTCAGGCTTTGGTCCAGCGTTGGGCTTCTTCGTGGGAGTGACAACTTGCTTGTCATTCTACTTGAAGTTACCTTTCTTTCCCTTTGCCCTTCTCTTGAAACTAGTGGTCTTGTCAATCATAAATACTTGATGCTCTTTCTTGATTTCTAGCTTCGTCGATTTCAACATCACGAAGAGCTCGGGAATCGTTTTTGTCATCCCTTGCATACTATAGTTCATCATGAAGTTATGGTAACTTGGTGATTGTGACTAGAGAACTCTGTCAATCACTATCTTATCTGGAAGATTAACTCCCACTTAATTCAAGAGATTGTAGTACCCAGACAATCCGAGCACATGCTCACTAGTTGAGCGATTCTCCTCCATCTTTTAGCTATAGAACTTGTTGGAGACTTCATATCTCTCAACTCGGGTATTTGCTTGAAATATTAACTTCAATTCCTGCAACATCTCATATGGTCCATGACGTTCAAAACGTCTTTGAAGTCCGGATTCTAAACCGTTAAACATGGTGCACCAAACTATCAAGTAGTCATCATATTGAGCTAGCCAAACGTTCATAACGTCTGCATCTGCTCCTGCGATAGGTCTGTCACCTAGCGGTGCATTAAGGACATAATTCTTCTGTGCAGCAATGAGGATAAACCTCGGATCACGGATCCAATCCGCATCATTGCTACTAACATCTTTCAAAACAATTTTCTCTAGGAACATATCAAAATAAACATATTAAAGCAATAACGCGAGCTATTAATCTACAACAAAATTTGCAAAATACTACCAGGACTAAGTTCATGATAAATTTAAGTTCAATTAATCATATTACTTAAGAACTCCCACTTAGACAAACATCTCTCTAGTCATCTAAGTGATCACGTGATCCAAATCAACTAAACCATGTCCGATCATCACGTGAGATGGAGTAGTTTTCAATGGTGAACATCACTATGTTGATCATATCTACTATATGATTCACGTTCGACCTTTCGGTCTCCGTGTTACGAGGCCATATCTGTATATGCTAGGCTCATCAAGTTTAACCTGAGTATTCCGCATGTGCAACTGTTTTGCACCCATTGTATTTAAATGTAGAGCCTGTCACACCCGATCATCACGTGGTGTCTCAGCACGAAGAACTTTCGCAATGGTGCAGACTCAGGGAGAACACTTCTTGATAATTAGTGAGAGATAATCTTAAAATGCTACCATCAATCAAAGCAAGATAAGTGATATGATATGGCCATCATCATCTTGTGCTTGTGATCTCCATATCCGAAGCACCGTCGTGATCACTATTGTCACAAGCGCGACACCTTGATCTCCATCGTAGCATCGTTGTCGTTTACACCATCTATTGCTTCTACGACTATCGCTACCGCTTAGTGATAAAGTAAAGCAATTACAGGGCGTTTGCATTTCATACAATAAAGCGACAACCATATGGCTCCTGCCAGTTGCAGATAACTTCAGTTACAAAACATGATCATCTCATACAATAAAATATAGCATCATGTCTTGACCATATCACATCACAACATGCCCTGCAAAAATAAGTTAGACGTCCTCTACTTTGTTCTTGCAAGTTTTACGTGGCTGCTACGGGCTGAGCAAGAACTGTTCTTACCTACGCATCAAAACCACAGCGATAGTTCGTCAAGTTAGTGCTGTTTTAACCTTCTCAAAGACCGGGCATAGCCACACTCGGTTCAACTAAAGTTGGAGAAACTGACACCTGCCAGCCACCTGTGTGCAAAGCACGTTGGTAGAACCAGTCTCGCGTAAGCGTATGCGTAATGTTGGTCCAGGCCGCTTCATCCAACAATACCGCTGAACCAAAGTATGACATGCTGGTAAGCAGTATGACTTGTATCACCCACAACTCACTTGTGTTCTACTCGTGCATATAACATCAACGCATAAAACCAGGCTCTGATACCACTGTTGGGAAACGTAGTAATTTCAAAAATTTCCTACGCACACGCAAGATCATGGTGATACATAGCAACACGAGGGGGAGTGTGTCCACGTACCCTCGTAGACAGAAAGCGGAAGTGTTAGAACAACGCGGTTGATGTAGTCGTATGTCTTCACGGCCCGACCGATGAAGCACCGAAACTATGGCACCTCCGAGTTCTAGAACACGTTCAGCTCGATGACGTCCCTTGTACTCCGATCCAGCCGAGTGTCGAGGGAGAGTTCCGTCAGCATGATGGCGTGGTGACGATCTTGATGTTCTTGTCAGGACCCCGACTCAATGTCACATCGATCTAGCGTGTAACACATCATATCACTTTGCGGCCTCACGCACGGTAACCCAACGGGTGTCGCCTTACCTTAGCCCGGGACCGTTTGCGCCTTTTGGCACACGTATATGATAGTGTCGCTAGCATCCATATGAAAAGGAGCCCGGGCTGACATGGCTAGTCGTAAACCCAAAGTGGCACAGACTTACGAGGACAGCATCCATGACCCGACATCGAGCGTGTCGGTCAACAGCAAGTAAGTTCGGGCTGTAGCACTGGGCTAGCAGACTCGATAAACCGGGCAGTAGCGGGCTAACAGACTCCGTACTCAATGCGTGACATTTCCCGAAGGTATACCACGAACGAAGAAGGACACATGCCGGCCAGCCTAAGTGTTCGAGAGCAGAGCAAGCTACCATGGCTCGGTGGAAACACTAGGAGACATTTCCGTAAGAGAGGCTACTAAAGATAAACAACTAGATAGTCGATCCCACACATACCAAGCATTTCAATAACATACACACAATATGCTCGATATGTGCAAATACAACATGGCATCACAACATGACTCTCGACTCAAGTATTTATTCATTGGGCCCGAGGAGCGAGATATTACAAACAGGGTCTCATGACCCAACATTGAAACATACAAATCAAAGCACAAGCGGAAGCTAACATGTCCGAGTACGAGACATCTATAAATGAAAAAGGCCGAGAAGCCCGACTATCTACCAGATCTGCCGAGGGCACAAGATCGTAGCTGAGGTAACAAGCTAAGCGTCAAGTCCACGTGGAACTACTAGCGAGACCAAGTCTCTCTGCAAAAACATAAAATAGGCAAACGTGAGTACAAATGTACCCAGCAAGACTTACATCGAACTAACTACATATGCAACATTATCAATAAAGGGATGGTGGAGGTTAACAAGAAGAAGCCAGCTTTGACTCGGTGGCTATCCTAAACTACGACTGCAAGTAACTCTTTTGAGGTGGCGCACACGAGTCCACATATTCACCATATCAATACACCACTATGGATCCGCTCCGTCTCCCTACGAGAACGCCATCCATAGCACTCACGCTTATCTTGCGTATTTTAGGGTATCCACTTTCACTTGTCTATGAACTGTTATAGGCAACCCAGAAGTCCTTTACCGTGGACACGGCTATTCGAATAGATCATATTAACCCTGCAGGGGTGTACTTCTTCATACATGTTTCCACCACTTAGCGTCTGCACACGACATGTGCTCGGCAGACTTCAAGCGAAAGCCGACGTGGGTGTAGACCACGACCTACCTAGACACTCAAGTCTCTGGTCCAGGTTTATCGCCTATTTGGGTTCCATCTATGAGGAGTTCCGGCCGAAGTTTCGCTCACAGCCCCAAACGATGTGAACAGGGTTCCGTGACACCAAACGGGCGCCCGGTTTACTCGGCCACGTGCCTACCGCATCACAGCCCACCCCTACGGTCAAGATCACGACGGCCTCCAAAGATACTACAAACACCGAAACTACTTGCAACTCCCGGACAGAGGACAAGGGTGAATAAGAAGTCGAGCGGGGTCATATTTCAGGGCCCAATGCATGGTAGTAGCTGAATCATGGATCACAAACACAGAACTCAGTTCCTAAGGACGGCTTCAATGAGACAACCCACCATGTACTCCTACATGGCCTCTCACCGATACCTTTACCAAATCGTGTTCACACACTTAGCGCACACACGGTAGGACATGTTCACACAACTCTGATTCATCCTCGATGGATCAGACCTGACACAACTCTAAGCGATAGCAGGCATGACAAACAGACATGAATGAGTAGGCACAACAGGGCTCAAACAACTCCTACTCATGCTAGTGGGTTTCATCTATTTACTGTGGAATGACAGGTCATGCAAAGGATAAAGGGGTTCAACTACCGCAGCAAGTAACAGTTGAATCGTTGTTGTCCTAATGCAGTAAAAGAGAGCAGGAGCGAGAGAGTGGGATTGTATCGGAATGAACAAGGGGGTTTTGCTTGCCTGGCACTTCTGAAGATAGCATTGAGTCTTCATCAGTGTCAACGATCACAACGTCGGTACAACGTCTATCGAGGGGGAACAATACCGGCAAACAGAGAAGAAACACGATCAATGCAATGCACAATATGATGCACGCTATGACATGGCAATATGAATGTGTTTTGGGCTAATGCAACTACAACCAGATGGATTTGGGTCATATTGAGCCAAAGGTTCAACCCAAAATTCAAATTATGAATTCAAATAGTGCCTTATCATGTTTTGCACTAAACAGCAAGGTTAAGTTGTTTAAACATGCATGAAACCAGTGCAGATGGATAGATTAGATTTTTCTGATCATTTTTCATATATAACTTGTTTGATTTGGAGCTACGGTTGAATTTCTATGAATTTTAGAAATTAGTCCTATTTTCTGGAATTTCCTGGATTTATTTTAAATCCAGAAAATGGTTAACTGCGTCAGCATGACGTCAGGGTGACGTCAGTAGGTCAAAGGCGCCAGCCCAGGTCAAACCTGACGGCTGGGACCCACTAGACTGTGGCTAATCCTAATATAACTTAAACCTAACCTAGTTTAATTAGTCGGGCCGGGCCCGCATGTCAGTGAGTCAGTGGCTTAACTAAAATTAGCTATTAAATTAACCAAAAGTTAGCAGGGGCCGGGCCCACCTGTCAGTGACCCTGGGGAAGTCAAACAGGGTCAAATCCCGGGTCAGTGGGGTCAAACCCACCGGCGGCTTGACGCCGGCGAGGCCAGCCGCGGTGGCGAGCCTCGGGTTTGTGTCTCCGGCGACCAAACGGCCGGCGGAGGGTATCTACATGGAGCTGGCGAACGCGCGCATCCAATGGAGCAAGTGGGAGAAGCTGGGGTGGCCGGAGTTGGCGCCGGCGACGACCTAGGCGGCCACCGGAGTTCGGGTGCTCGTGGTTTTGGTGCTACGGGGCACGGCGGGGCAAACGGCCGGGTGCTACGGCCTCCTGGTAATGTTCTGAGCACGGTTACGCGCTCAGTTTCAGCTCTAGGCAACGGTGGCTACGGCGGCGACATGGCCGGCGGTGAAGAGCTCGCGGCTCCGACGAATTCTATAGCTACGCGATGCAAACGAGGCAGGGGAGAGAGGGGAAAGATTCCGGTGCTCACGGTGAACTCGCAGAGCAGGCTAGTGGGCTCGGGGACGGCTTGGTGACGACGAAACAACGACGGCGATCTCGGGTGCCCGAGGAGGAAGACGAGGGCGAAGGAGGCTCCACAGGGCGTCCGGCGTCTTGTGGCTTGGCGGAGAGGACGAGGACGATGCGGCGGAGCTTATGGACTCATCGGCAGGGCGAGGGGTGGTCGGTGGCCGTGGTGGCGGCGAACGGCAGTGTCGGGCGCGCTCGGGTGTGGGGCGAGAGAGAGCAGAGGAGGAGGAGGAAGCCGAGGGAGAGTGAGAGGGGACCGGGGGGAGTGCGTGGCGTCGCAGGAGGGATCCAGGCGCCGGGGATGCAGGCAGGCAGGGTGGAGGTGGCCGGGCGCGTGCTCATGCAGGTGCCACGCGCCTTCGCCCTCCTCTGGCAAAGGAGGAAGACGACAGGGGGGTGGAGATGGGCTGGGCCGGCTTCAGCAGCAGGCCGCACAGGAGCTGGGCCGGTTGGTGGGCGCCAGGTAAGTCCAGGTGAGCATCCCTTCTCCTTTCTGTTTTCCTATTTAGTTTCATTTTTTCTATTTTTTTCTCAGAATTGTTTTGCAAATAAAATACTAACAAAAACACTTTGGTTAATTCTGTAAATTTTGTGAGGAATATTTGAATTATTTTCAAACCACACAATAAATTCCAGAATATTTGGAGCAACCAATATTTAATGGTAACTTTTTAAACTCCAACTCAAATACCGTAATGATTTAATTCAATGACCAAAATGTCCTAGAAAAATATGCATTATCTCTGGTAGAGGCTTTCACCTTTTTCCATAAATCATGGACATTTTAAAAGGATATTTTGAGATCATTGAAAATATTTTGGTTGAACCTATTTGAATTGCATTGATGCTAGGGTTTGATCAATCCCCATTTCAAATTCAAAAGAATTTAAACATGATGCAACAGATGACTAGCTAGCCTAGAGCAAACCAGAACTAGGGATGTGACAACTCACCCCCACTAAACAAGAATCTCGTCCCGAGATTCAAAACGTGAGGTAAGAGGAAAGGGGGGTCACAAAGCTATCATAATCTTCATGATCCATTTGCCCTTCTTGAGGATGCTGATTCAGTGCTCCAATTGATCTAGACGTCTTGCTTTGAGAACTACATCCAACATGACGATGAGAAGAAGGGAAGGATCTTGGAGGAATCGATCTTCTTGAGGTTCGAGCAACATAGGATCATCTCAAGGATCACAAGATCAACTCACAGAATGAGAGGTAGAAACATCTCTGGAGCTGAGAGGCAAGACATGCTTCAGGAAGGACAGAAGACATAATTTGACGAGGTTTCAGAGTAGCGAGGGAACAATTACTATGATCCCATAACGGGGCACCTTGGGAGAGGTGACTCGTAGAAATATCCCCTTAAGTGGCAAAAAGAATTACATTTGATTCAAAGATCATTGAAACTCTTTATACCAGCCTAAGGCAATTCACAGTCGATCATTTGAAGGAGTCCGAGAGAATGACATTCTCGGGTCAGGTTGGATGATGTGGATTACCTTGTTGAAGACAACACAAAGGATGATTTTTAGTAACTGGGGAGGAGCTCAACAGTAGAGAGTGATTTCACTATTGGAGTGGTTATAGCATAACCGAAAAGACTAGGAGCAATTCCAGTTAGTGTTGGTGATAATACATAGTGCTTGTGCATGCTCTCAAGAACTTAAGCATTTCCATAATCATCAAGGTTTTATCAACATCCGTGTCAAGGGTGCTGACAACACAACATACTACCATGATGAATAGCGATGGACGATGCAGATGCAAGGGAAGATAACACGTCCTCAGATTTCACCTTAGCGAGACCAAGGGGACAAAATCTGGATGATCGACCGAGAGACATTTAGCACTCCGCTTCTAATGTTCTCCTTGATGTACTAGCGTATCCCATTCATAGATGTGGTATGATATCTAGAACATCAAGTAACAGGTCGGACGTCGGGAGCACATAAATCATAAGGCACACAAATAGGGAATAAATCCTACGAAGTCCTTATGGGGAGGTGGCCAACTTCTTCAATCAAGATACTACAATAACAGGTCTTCCGGCTGGGTGTGTTGGCCACGACATCCACTTAACCGGTTATCGCGAGACCAATATTATAGTTTTTGGGAAATGTTCCAACCATCATATCTGCCTGAGATTCAGATATGGTTGGTGTCAGAATAATCCAGACTCATCGAGTCTAGAAAGAAAAATGAAAGTTTGCAACATAAATCGACGAGATGATGTCGCGAGATTCTCGGGAAATGAACTACGATAGCAAGCTCCAAAACATGAGCTGGTTTTGCTACAAACATGGGAACACGTTGTCCCAGACAAACATGATTCCATGGTAGTCTTACAATAAAACACTACCGAGTTCCGGTGGGGAACCATCATCGAGGATACCAAGTCCTTGCAAAGGTATACTCTTAAGAAGGAGCTTCTTCTCCTTGAACAAATCAATCGCTGGCTTGGTGAGCTAGGGACACAAATAGAATGGAGGTAGCGAGCCTATCAAACCATATCATACTTCGCACATGCATGACCGACTTGAGATGGTTCTAGAGGAGGCAACATTGACTTTCTCAAATTCATCATGCAACTTGCATCAAATGCACATGAATCGAGAGAAGTCACTTCTTACATCGAACATATGCTTCATGAGCTAGCATGAACAAATGTTTTCAAAAGTTTCAACACTAGCTTAATGTTCAACAAAATTATGGAGAAGACAAGGATGTTGTCGATGGGCTCAACAACAATTCATCCAGGACTCCCATGGAGATGGAATTCCATAACTATGTGGACAAGGTGGTAGTATTGGTCGACCCCAAGATATAATGGTGTATGCTCGAGGAAAATCCACGAGTAAGACAACATTACGAACATCGTTGGTTCTGATTTGATTTGACGATAGCCCACACTCAAATCAAAGTTACAGCGAGACAATAAGTCCAACAACTGATCACGAGGATCAATCAATGAAGATATCATCTTTCTTCAACACACGCAAAAGGATAACCCTTTAGAATGAACTGATTAAGTACAAGCTTTTATCTTCCAACTCTCCAAGTTGTTGTTTAGCTTAACCAACCAACTCAGGGGGTATCCAACACGAATTCTTGGAGAAGGGGTGGTTTACAAGAAACCAACTTGATCACGAGCTCAACATAGCGGTCAGGTGACAACCTGGTAATACTTCCGAGAAGATACATGGAAAATCACGAACCACCGATATGTCACTAAGCTCGAGAACAATCTTGCTTTTCAGGGCAAGATGATATGGTGAAATAAGCAAGGAATTGGATAATCCTAACTCATTGATCGAAAAGTGCACCAGGAAATATGGACTAGGTAGCACGATCAATCTCAGGATGATGATTCAATAACCAACACGCTAAGAATGAAATTTTTGTCCATTAGCTACCCAACAACAAGGTTGCCAGGAGTATTGATTTCACACATCATAGTTCACCTGTTAGCATTCCGGTTGCAACAACACGGAAACCGAGAAATAAAAATGATGGCGAGAAGTATCACTGTGTCAAGAATTCATAAGAGGTGGTGCAATTCTCATGACAATCCTGACATAAGGAAGGTAATACTTCAAGGTAGAACAGACCAGAAGCTGGATTGGCATTTTGATCTGCGAATTACAACTGTTTTGACCCAATCCTGGATATGGATGAGGTTCTGGAGTTTGTTTCTCCTAGTCATCCTGGAATAGAATGGCTTGACGGACCACAAGGGTAATAGGCATCGATGAACGAATGCACGCATACTCTTGACTATCAATTGATAGACGAGGGTCGGAATACAATTAAAGAGGGAAAACCCAAGAGAACATATGATTTTCTGAGTTGTGGACGCATGCATTAGCATGTCGAACGAGTTCGATATATTTCTTCCGGACAATCCATGCGGAAGGGTAGAACTGGCAGAGTCACAGCATAGAATCGAGAACTCATCAAGAGCTCTGGTTGTGATCTTTTGGTTCAAAGAACTTCTGCCATAAATGGTTCATAGTATTTGGAAGAAGGAAATACCACGGACCTCGAGGGCTATCACAAAGGTTACTAATAACCTAAAGGAACGAGCAAAACTAACAACATGAAGTAAGTAGGGAAATCTCGGGTTCAAAACCCACGAGTAGAATACCTACTAACTAAGTTGCATCACAGGATGCTTCGAGAATGTTGGCCAGAATGATCACACTGGGAACACATAACATAGCTAGATTACTAGATGATCCCCTAAGACACCTAGGGTCATAATAATAATTCCAACATATATGTCGAGGCAATAGAATACCTCAACTCAGCAATTAGTGTGATTAACCTGGCCCAAAGGAACATCAAAACCAGAGGGAAAGGATTTGCAAGTGCATCAGATTGTTTAGAAACCTGGGATGAGTCGGACAGCATAACGGCTGTAAATGCTCAAAAAGTTTGGAGACATGCTACAAAAATGGTGGCATAGCCACTCCAAAGCACCATATCAAGGTTTCGAGATCAACAGTTATGAACATACGGAAGTAGTAAAACTGAGCTGAGATTTGAAACTAACAATTCTATAAGTCTATGGATTAGTAACACGTCATCCTAATAAATAGATGAGAAAGCCTAGTTCTTAATCCCCGTAGAAAAGAAGAGGATGACTCAGATCAGAAGGCCATGAGGTATAAGGAGTAAAAAGAGCCTTACGTTCCATCCCACAATCAATTCCCTTACATATAGCTAAAGCATTTCTAGACTCAACTTCGACCAGTTTGGCTTGGTAATCCTACAGGCAGTCAAGCTCTGATACCAACGCTGTCAGAACCCCGACTCAATGTCACATCGATCTAGCCTGTAACACATCATATCACTTTGCGGCCTCACGCACGGTAACCCAACGGGTGTCGCCTTACCTTAGCCCGGGACCGTTTGCGCCTTTTGGCACACGTATATGATAGTGTCGCTAGCATCCATATGAAAAGGAGCCCGGCTGACATGGCTAGTCGTAAACCCAAAGTGGCACAGACTTACGAGGACAGCATCCATGACCCGAGATCGAGCGTGTCGGTCAACAGCAAGTAAGTTCGGGCTGTAGCATTGGGCTAGCAGACTCGATAAACCGGGCAGAAGCGGCTAACGGGACTCCGGTACTCAATGCGTGACATTTCCCGAAGGGACGTACATAGGAACGAAGAAGGACACATGCGGCCAGCCTAAGTGTTCCGGAGCAGGTAGCAAGCTACCATGGCTCGGTGGAAACACTAGGAGACATTTCCGTAAGAGAGGCTACTAAAGATAAACAACTAGATAGTCGATCCCACACATACCAAGCATTTCAATGACATACACACAATATGCTCGATATGTGCAAATACAACATGGCATCACAACATGACTCTCGACTCAAGTATTTATTCATTAGGCTCGAGGAGCGAGATATTACAAACAGGGTCTCATGACCCAACATTGAGCATACAAATCAAAGCACAAGCGGAAGCTAACATGTCCGAGTACATACATCTATAAATGAAAAAGGCCGAGAAGCCCGACTATCTACCGAGATCTGCCGAGGGCACAAGATCGTAGCTGAGGTAACAAGCTAAACGTCAAGTCCACGTGGAACTACTAGCGAGACCAAAGTCTCTCTGCAAAAACATAAAATAGGCAAGCGTGAGTACAAATGTACCCAGAAGACTTACATCGTAACTAACTACATATGCAACATTATCAATAAAGGGATGGTGGAGGTTAACAATGACAAGCCAGCTTTGACTCGGTGGCTATCCTAAACTACGATTTGCAAGTAACTCTTTTGAGGTGGCGCTACGAGTCC
>CM038146.1:466405370-466439449 GCA_021437245.1 Aegilops speltoides | reverse complement strand
AGTCTGGCGTTTTCACCGTAGTGCTGCCGTGGCCGATGGCGAGCACCTCCGTGTGGCGCTTCGCCGCTCTCCTCGTCTGAGCGGCTCGTCGTAGACCACCACGTTAGTGGGGAAGATATCAGCGTCTGGCGTCGGGTCGACCAGCATCGGGTCGGGAGCCTCTACGGACTCCAAGTCTGGCCGGGCTCGCGGCGACTTGAAGTTAGTCGAGGGCGCGAGAAGGTTCTCGGGGCCACCAGCGCCTGCGCTTCGGCGAGTTCATCGAGCGCACCTCACGATGAGTTGGCCGAGCCACTTTCCTTGGGCGGCCCGGCCATGCGCGATCTTGTCGTCTGAACTCCATCTGGCGGCGGGCTGGCTGGCTGCGAGGGAGGAAGAGGTTCCGTCAGGAAGCAGATCTTTGGGCTGACGGTGCACCTCGCCCCATAGTGGGCGCCAAATGTTGAGGTTGGATCGACATATGCCAGCGGTGGCTTATCATGGTGGGGGCGAGTAGAGCGTCGGCGGTGCACAGAAAGCAGGATGGCGCGGACATGCAGCGCCGTGAATCTTACCCGGCCGGGGCTCTCAGGAGATAACACCCCTTGCTGCTCTGCAGGGGTCTCCGCATGATCACTATGGTATGATAGTACAAAGGTGCTCCTCGAGCTGTTTTGGAGGCGGGGAGGAGCAAGGCTAGCTCTTTCCCTCTTGCTATGTGTCTAAAAAACCTGTCTAGGGCGAACCCTTTGCATGGTTGCCCGGGGGTTTATAGGCCTACCCGAGGTACTGTGATGTATCTGTGGCGTGGCCCCAGCCGTCGATCTCTCTTCTGGCAAATCCTCCTGCGAGGCCACAGGGCCCCCAGTGGCGGGCCCATGCAGACAGCAGAGGCTCTTGTCTGGCGCCCTCGATAGCCGGAGCTTGGTCATGGGGTCGTGGGGCGGTCGCCCGCTGTCAGCGGTCCCGTCGCCCTCCCGTCCATCTGGTTTATGGCTCGTGGGGCCTGGCCGGAGGCCCGACTACTGGGAGGCCGGCTCCCTTGAGCCGTCTTGAAGCTCTCGGCCGTCTTCTTCTATCTCAGCAGCCAGGGGGCCGGCGATTTGGGCGTCTGGCGCGCCGTCATGGGCCTGATGCCTTGTGTCTTGTGGGAGGTCGAGGAGGCATAGCGATGCAGCGCCTCACGGAGATCTCTGGTGGCGGCTCACTTGTAGCCATGCCTTCCTCCCGTGGGTCATGAGGGGCAGCCCACGTCGGGGCGCATACTCGCGATCGGTCTTCGTGAAGGTCGCGGGCCGACTCTGAGTCGGTCCTTTATAGGTGCAAGCCGGAGTTGACTTGTTTGAGTTGCCATCTAAGGACTCGGCCTTCTCGAAGGTCGTCATTTGGGACTTCGGCCTTCCACGAAGGTCACCTGCTGGGACTCGGCCTTCTCGAGTCGCATGGTGGGACTCGGTGAGGCAGCCTGCCCGATGTCTTGAAAGATCTTGGGTCCCGGGTCAACCTACCGTGGCCCATTACTCAACAGCGTGTGCGTGCGCGCTTATTGCGAGGGTATTGGAGCAGGCGCGTCTGGGCGATCCCTCCCCACATTTGAACGGGGGTTATAAATTGGGGGGCAGAGGCGGCGGACATTATTCTCGCTTCGCGCCTCCTGTCCCTTTGCTTCGCCCTGCCCTTTGCATTTGGCCGCCTTCGGCGCCCGCTGCTCAGCGAGCTTCCTCGTCCATCTTCGTCTTCCTATTCTTCACATCATGTCGCTGCCGTCGGGCTCCTGGATGGGCTCGAACGTCAGCGCCGAGGACATCACCCGGCTCCGGGCGTCACGACGCCTGCCACGAGAGACGGACGTTGGCGTTCGCCTGCCGCACGGTGAGCAGAGGCCTCAGCCTGAGGAGCAGGAGTGTGTCGTCTTCCTCACGCACTTCGAGCACGGAATTGGGCTGCCGGCGAGCGCCTTCTTCCGCGTGTTCTTGGAGTTCTTCGGGCTCCACCCGCACCATCTTGGCGCCGACGCCATCGTCCATCTTTCCGGCTTCATCACGCTCTGCGAGGGATACCTGGGGGTCGAGCCCACGATCGACCTCTGGGCGCGCTTCTTCTCCTTGAAGCAGCAGGGTCCGTCGGCTGGGGAGTTCGCCCACTATGGCGCCGCCGTCATCTCAAAGCGGTCGGGGGCGGATTTCCCCAAGATCCTGCTGGAGGATTCTGCCAAGAAGTGGCAGAACTCTTTGTTCTATGTCCGCAACCAGGGCGCGGACCACATCAACCTTCCGCCCTTCGCCATCGCGCCCCCACGGGCGAAGACGAACTGGGCCTACTCGCTCCGACGCCCGTCGCAGGAGATCGTCAATCTCTGCGAGCGGGTGACGGTGATGAGGACGCAGGAGGGGCTCACCGGCACCGACCTCCTTGCCGCGTTCATCACTCGCCGGGTCCTTCCGCTTTAGAGGCGCTCCTGCCTTATCGGCGAAATGATCGGCCTGCAGGATCCCAACCGCATGGGGTCGACGCGGCTATCCGTGGAGCAGGTCGTGCATGGTGTGAACAACATCTCCAAGGCCAACCTTGGAGAGGACTGGCGGTTCGGCAAGGCGCCATACAGCCAGTCGATCCCGGTGCCGCAGGTTAGTGTCTGGTCTTCTTACTTTGCTGCCGCGCATCTTCTCAACCGTCCTGACGCGATGCGGGAGATTTTTGAACGCAATTCGGCATCCTTACGCCCGGGCTCCGTCGCAGGTGGCGCCGGTGGCGCCAGAGGAGCCCGCGGCTCCTGGCGAGGAGGAGGTGGCCGAGTCCGACGCCGTGGCAGGCGTCGTCTTGATAAAGTCTTGCATCTTTCTTCCTTTGTTTGGATTGTTGATTGTGTTGTGCTGCGGGCGATGCTGATGCCGGTTCTGGTGTAGTGATGTTCAATGGGGGAGGCGGCAATGCGGGCGGAGCCGGGTCCTCACATGGGGCAGCACAGAGCCGCCCGCATGGAAAAACAGCGTCAGCGCGCGACCCGACCCCAGCGCGCTGGCGGACCAGCGGTGGCAGGAGGCGGCAAGAAAAAGCCTGACAGCGGGCACGGGAGGCCAGCCCTGGTCCGGTCTTGGCCAGGGTAAGCTTCATTCTTGCTCGTGCTGGGTTTTTAGGCTAGTCTTGCTCCTTTTGCTCATTACGCCTTCTTCTTGGTCGCCAATCAAAATTTGGCGAGGCGGGCGGAGGCCTTGACGCCGAAGGCCAGCGTTCGCGAGCTGGTCCGATCTCGCCGAACAGGGCGAGGTGGAGGGGCGGGCCGACTCGAACCTCGGCTTGGACCCGAACAACGCCGAGGCCTTGGCCTGGCGGGACAAGAACCTGGCCGAGGCTTGGACCGACGCGGCGGCGGCATGGGCGCAATCTGGCGTGGAGCCGGCCTGGCGCGAGATGCCGGAGGGTACGATGGTGGCGGCGACAGTCTTTGAGCCGTCGTCGGTCAGGGAGCGCGGCCGTGGAGGCCGGGCTGAGGTGGTGATCCTTGACTAGGAGATCGTGGAGGTGGGGAGCGATACCCCGCCGCGGGCCGATGTGGTCGAGCGCGCGGGGGCTGATGGTGGTGGGGGCGTCGTCGTCTTGGAAGAGGCGCTGCAGGTGGCGGCACCGGAGGTGCCGCCGGCTACGGTGGAGGTACCACGGGCTGGTGGTGGTGACGCAGGGCGTCCCAACGTCCGGGTCGTCGTCGGCCCCGTGAGGGGCGTCGGAGGAGGTGCTGGCCGCGTCACAAGAGGCCGCGAACACGCCTATAGTGCCCGGTAGAAGCGCCAAGCCGCAGATGCCTTGCCAGCCGTGAGCGAAGCGCCCTGTCTTGAGCCCCACACCCAAGAGGAGGCGGCGCTAGACGCCGTCAGCCGCCGCCTGCGAGGCCGGACGGAGCGGCTTGAGGCCTTTGCCCAGGCCGAGGTGGGCGGACGCGTGCTACGTCTTGAGCTTGCGTTGGTTTTCCTCGAAGAGGATTGGGTGATGCAGCAAGTGTAGCGTAAGTATTTCCCTCAGTTTTGAGAACCAAGGTATCAATCCGATGAGGCTCCTCCTCAAAAGTCCACGCACCTACACAAACAAGCGAGAACTACTTAACCAACACAATAAAGGGGTTGGCAATCCCTTCACGGCCACTTGCGAAAGTGAGATCAAACATAGTATGATAAGATAAATATATTTCTGGTATTTTATAATATAGATGCAAAAAGTAAAGATGCAAATAAAAGTAGATTGAAAGCAAATATGATAAGAGATAGACCCGTGGGCCATAGGTTTCACTAGAGGCTTCTCTCGAGATAGCATAAGTATTACGGTGGGTGAACAAATTACTGCCAAGCAATTGATAGAAAAGCGCATAGTTATGAGATTTTCTAGGCATGATCATGTATATAGGCATCACGTCCATAACAAGTAGACCGACTCCTGCCTGCATCTACTACTATTACTCCCCACATCGACCAACTCCTGCCTGCATCTAGAGTATTAAGTTCATTAGAACAGAGTAACGCATTAAGCAAGATGACATGATGTAGAGGGATAAACTCATGAGATATGATATAAACCCCATCTTGTTATCCTCGATGGCAACAATACAATAAGTGCCTTGCAACCCTTTACATCCTTTGGGTAAAGACACATAAGATTGAACCCAAAGCTAAGCACTTCTCCCATGGCAAGAAAGACCAATCTAGTAGGCAAAACCAAACTGATAATTGAAGAGACTTGCAAAGATAACTCAATCACACATAAAAGTATTAGAGAGAAGATTCAAATATTATTCATAGACAAACTTGATCATAAACCCACAATTCATTGGATCTCGACAAACACACATAAAAAGAGTTTACATCGAATAGATCTCCACAGAGAGGGGAGAACATTGTATTGATTTCCAAAAAGAGAAGAAGCCATCTAGCTAATAACTATGGACCCGTGGGTCTGTGGTAAACTACTCACAACTCATCGGAGGGCAAGGATGTTGATGTAGAAGCCCTCCATGGTTGATTCCCCCTCCGTGAGTGTCTTGGCGAAGGATCAAGATGGGATCTCGCGGATCTGAAGGTTCTGGCGGTGGAAATTGTGTTTCGTGGTGCTCTGGATGTTTTGGGGTACATAGGTATATATAGGAGGAAGGCGTCGTCGGTGGGCATGAGGGCCCACGAGGCAGAGGCGCGCCCTATAGGGGGGAGGCCTCCTATCTCGTGGCTTCCTCGGAAGCTTCTTGACTTGCACTCCAAGCTCTCCAGAGCACGTTCGTTCCAAAAATCACGCTCCCGAAGGTTTCATTTCGTTTGGACTACGTTTGATATTATTTACTGAAATAGGCAAAAAAAACAGCAATATGGGCTGGGCCTCCGGTTAGTAGGTTAGTCCCAAAAAGGATATAATTGTGTAAAATAAAGCCCATAGACATCCAAAAGGGTAATATAATATCATGGAACAATCAAAAATTATAGATACGTTGGAGACGTATCAAGCATCCCCAAGCTTAATTCCTGCTCGTCCTCGAGTAGGTAAATGATAAAAAAGAAATTTTTGATGTGGAATGCTACCTAGCATAATTCATAATGTATTTTTCTTTATTGTGCCATGAATGTTCAGATCCAAATGATACAAAATAAAAGTTCATATTGACATAAGAAATAGTAATACTTCAAGCATACTAATCAAAGTAATCATGTCTTCTCAAAATAACATGGCTAAAGAAAGTTATCCCTACAAAATCATATAGTCTGGCTGTTGCTCTATCTTCATCACACAAAGTATTCAATCATGCACAACCCCGATGACAAGCCAAGCAATTGTTTCATACTTTAATAATCTCAAACTTTTTCAACTTTCACGCAATACATGAGCGTGAGCCATGGACATAGCACTATATGTGGAATAGAATGGTGGTTGTGGAGAAGACAAAAAGGAGGGGAAGATAGTCTCACATCAACTAGGCGTATCAACGGGCTATGGAGATGCCCATTAATAGATATCAATGTGAGTGAGTAGGGATTGACATGCAATGGATGCACTAGAGCTATAAATATATGAAAGCTCAACAAAAGAAACTAAGTGGGGTGCATCCAACTTGCTTGCTCACGGAGACCTAGGGCACTTTTGAGGAAGCCCATCATTGGAATATACAAGCCAAGTTCTATAATGAAAAATTCCCACTAGTATATGAAAGTGACAACATATGAGACTCTCTATCATGGTGCTATTTTGAAGCACAAGTGTGGAAAAAGAGATAGTAGCATTGTCCATTCTCTCTTTTTCTCTCATTTTTTTCTTTTCTTTTTCTTTTTTTTTCCTTTTTTCTTTTCTTTTCTTTCTTCGGCCTTCTCTTTTTTTGGCCTTTCTTTTTTTTCTTTTTGTAAAGTCCGAAGTCTCATCCCAACTTGTGGGGGAATCATAGTCTTTATCATCCTTTCCTCACTAGGACAATGCTCTAATAATGAAGATCATCACACTTTTATGGATTTACAACTCAAAGCTAGAACAAGATATGACTCTATATGAATGCCTCCAGCAATGTACCGGGATATGCAATGAATCAAGAGCGACATGTATGAAATTATGAAGAGTGGTCTTGCCACAAATACAATGTCAACTACATGATCATGCAAAGAGCAATATGACAAAAGTAATTTGTGTCATATGAACGGAATGGTGGAAAGTTGCATGGCAATATATCTCGGAATGGCTATGGAAATGACATAATAGGTAGGTATGGTGGATGTTTTGAGGAAGGTAAATGGTGGGTATATGGTACTGGCGAAAGTTGCGCGATACAAGAGAGGCTAGCAATGGTGGAAGGGTGAAAGGGTGCGTATAATCCATGGACTCAACATTAATCAAAAGAACTCATATACTTGTTGCAAAAATTTAGAAGTCATCAAAACACAAAGTACTACGCAGATGCTTCTAGGGGGGTAGATTGGTAGGAAAAGACCATCGCTCATCCCCGACCGCCACTCATAAGGAAGACAATCAATAAATAAAATTGTGCTCCAACTTCATCACAAAGCGGTTCACCATACGTGCATGCTACGGGAATCACAAGCTTCAACACAAGCATTCTTTAAATTCATAATCACCCAACTAGCATGAGTTTAATATCACTACCTCCATATCTCAAAACAATTATCAAGTATCAAGTTGATCATAGCATCCAATTCACTTTCTATGATAGTTTTTATTATACCCAACTTGGATGCTCATCATTCTAGGACTAACTTTAAAACCATAGCAAATACCATGTTGTTCTAAAAGACTCTCAAAAAGATATAAGTGAAGCATGAGAGACTAGCAATTTCTTCAAAATTAAGACACCACCGTGCTCTAAAAGATATAATTGAAGCACTAGAGCAAAAACTATCAAGCTCAAAAGATATAAGTGAAGCACATAGAGTATTCTAGCAAATTCTAATCAAATAGGCTTCTCCCAAAAGGTGTGTACAGCAAGGATGATTGTGGTAAACTAAAAATGAAAGACTAATATAATACACGATGCTCCAAGCAAAACACATATCATGTGGCGAATAAAAATATAGCTCAAGTAAAGTTACCAATGAGCGAAGGCGAAAGAGATGCCTTCGGGGCATCCCCAAGCTTAAGTTTTGGCTATTCTTGAATATCTTGGGGTGCCTTGGTCATCCCCAAGCTTAGGCTCTTGCCACCCTTTATTCCATAGTCCATAAAAGCTTTACCAAAAACTTGAAAACTTCACAACACAAAACTCAACAGGAAATCTTATAAGCTCCGTTAGTGAAAGAAAACAAAACCACCACATAAGGTACTGCAATGAACTCATTCTTTATTTATTTTGGTGTTAAACCTACTGTATTCCAACTTCCTTATGGCTTATAAACTAATTTACTAGCCATAGATGCGTGAAATAAGCAAACAACACACGAAAAACAGAATCTGTCAAAAACAGAACAGTCTGTAGCAATCTGTAACTAATGCAAACTTGTGAAACTCTAAAAATCCTAAAAAAATAGGAAGTCCTGGACAATTTGTTTATTGAACAGCAGAAAAAAGAATCAACGCAAAAGTACGTTCCTGTGGTTTAACTAATTATATTCTTGCGCGCAAAGCTTCTGTTTTTCAGCAGAATCAAATCAACTATCATCGTAGGTTATCCTATAGGTTCTACTTGGCACAAACACTAATTAAAATATAAAAACATATCTAACCAGAAGGTCGATGCAAGATTTATAACTAAACAGGAGCAAAAACAAAAAACATAAAGAAAATTGGGTTGCCTCCCAACTAGCGCTATTGTTTAACGCCCCTAGCTAGGAATAAAAGCAAAGATAGATCTAACGAGTGCCATCTTTGGCACTAAATTCATAAGTAGCACGCATGATAGATTCATAAGGTAATTTGACTTTCTTTCTTGGAAAGTGCTCCATGCCTTTCTTTAAGGGAAATTGGAATCTAATATTCCCTTCCTTCATATCAATAATCGCACCAATCGTTCTAAGGAAAGGTCTACCAGGAATAAAAGGCAAGAAAGATTGCAATCTATATCAAGAACGAGAAAATCTACGGGAACCAAATTTCTTTTTGCAACAACGAGAAAATTATTGATTCTTCCCATAGGCTTTTTAATGGTGGAATCCGCAAGGTGCAAATTTAAAGAGCAATCATCA
This sequence comes from Aegilops speltoides, assembly GCA_021437245.1. Taxonomy (NCBI): domain Eukaryota; kingdom Viridiplantae; phylum Streptophyta; class Magnoliopsida; order Poales; family Poaceae; genus Aegilops; species Aegilops speltoides. Next base: position 466,430,819 of record CM038146.1, on the reverse strand, counting down.
AGATCATGGAAACCTAGAATATCACATAAAGTTTTCGGAATCGTGGAAACACTAGCACCCAAATCACATAAAGCAAAACACTCATAATCTTTAATTCTAATCTTTATAGTAGCTTCCCACTCATCATTAAGTTTTCTAGGTATAGAAACTTCCAAATTAAGTTTTTCATCATAAGATTGCATCAACGCATCAACAATATGTTTGGTAAAAGCTTTGTTTTGACTATAAGCATGAGGAGAATTAACAACGGATTGTAACAAGGAAATACAACCTTTTAAAGAGCAATTATCATAATCAAATTCCTTGAAATCCGAGATAGTAGGTTCAATATTATTGGAAGTTGAGGATTCTCCAATCTCACTTTTACCAAATTTAGCATTCGATCTAAAGACTCCGAATTCTTGGGACACCTTCTAGGAAAAGTTGATTCATCATCAATCCCATAATCATCAAAATTCATATTGCAAAACATAGATCTAATCGGAGACGCATCAATAGCTTTAAGATCCTCATCATTATTTTCACGGAAACTAGAAGCACACGCTTTTATAAAGCTTTCTTTTTTAGCAAAAAATCTAGCGGTTCTTTCCTTACAATCATCAATGGAAATTCTCATTACTTTGAGAGACTCATTGATATCATGCTTAGGAGAAGAAGATCCAAGTTTAAGAGAATTAACATCAAGTGAAAGTCTATCAACGTTCCTAGACAAATCATCAACTTTGAGCAATTTTTCTTCAAGCAAAGCATTAAAATTCTTTTGAGAAATCATAAATTATTTCACACTATTCTCAAAATCAGAGGGCATCTTATTAAAATTACCATAAGAATTATTGTAGGAATTTCCATAATTATTAGGGGAATTACTAGGGAACGGTCTAGCATTAAAGTTTCCTCTATAAGCATTGTTTCCAAAACTATTCCTACCAACAAAATTCACATCCATAGATTAGTTATTATTTTAAATCAAAGAAGACAAAGGCATATCATTGGGATCAAGAGGAGTATTTTTAGTAGCAAACAATTTCATAAGTTCATCCATCTTTCCACTCAAAACATTGATTTGTTCTATAGCATGCACTTTTTTACTAGAAGATCTTTCGGTGTGCCATTGAGAATAATTAGCCATAATATTATCAAGTAATTTTGTAGCATCTCCTAACGTGATTTCCATAAACGTGCCTCCCCCGGCCGAATCTAAGAGATTTCTAGAAGCAAAGTTCAAACCGGCATAAATTTTTTGTATGATCATCCATAAATTCAAACCATGAGTAGGGCAATTGCAAAGCATCAATTTCATTCTTTCCCAAGATTGGGCAAAATGCTCATAATCAAGTTGTTTAAAATTCATAATATCGTTCCTAAGAGTGATGATCTTAGCGGGAGGAAAATACTTAGAGATAAAAGCATCTTTGCACTTGTTCCAAGAATCAATACTATTTTTAGGCAAAGACGAAAACTAAACTTTAGCATGATCTCTAAGTGAAAATGGAAATAACTTCAATTTGACAATATTGTTATCTGTATCTTTCTTCTTTTGCATATCGCACAAATCAACAAAATTGTTTAGATGAGTAGCAGCATCTTCACTGGGAAAGCTGGCAAATTGATCTTTCATAACAAGATTCAGCAAAGCGGTATTGATTTCACAAGACTGAACATCATTAAGAGGAGCAATCAGAGTACTAAGGAAATCATTATTATTGGTATTCGAGAAATCACACAATTTGGTATTATCTTGCGCCATGGCAACAAGTAATCAACACACAAGCAAGCAGAAAAAGGCAAGCGAAAGAGAGGAGGAGATTGGGAAAGAGAGGCGAATAAAGCGGCAAGGGTGAAGTGGGGAGAGGAAAGCGAGAGGCAAATGGCAAATAATGTAAATCACGAGGAGATGGGTTTGTGATGGGTACTTGGTATGTCTTGACTTGGCGAAGACCTCCCGACAGCGGCGCGGAAATCCTTCTTGCTCGTAGCTTGAGTTGGTTTTCCTCGAAGAGCGGAGGTGATGCAGCAAGTGTAGCGTAAGTATTTCCCTCAGTTTGAGAACCAAGGTATCAATCCGTGAGGAGGATCCTCAAAGTCCACGCACCTACACAAACAAACTGAGAACTCGCAACCAACGCAATAAAGGGGTTGTCAATCCCTTCACGACCACTTGCGAAAGTGAGATCGAATAAAGATAGTATGATAAGATAAGTATTTTATAATATAGATGCAAAAAGTAAATATGCAAATAAAAGTAGATTGAAAGCAAATATGATAAGAGATAGACCCGGGGGCCATAGGTTTCACTAAAGGCTTCTCTCGAGATAGCATAAGTATTACGGTGGGTGAACAAATTACTGCCAAGCAATTGATAGAAAAGTGCATAGTTATGAGATTATCTAGGCATGATCATGTATATAGGCATCACGTCCATAACAAGTAGACCGACTCCTGCCTGCATCTACTACTATTACTCCACACATCACCGACTCCTGCCTGCATCTAGAGTATTAAGTTCATAAGAACAGAGTAATGCATTAAGCAAGATGACATGATGTAGAGGATAAACTCATGCAATATGATATAAACCCCATCTTGTTATCCTTGATGGCAACAATACAATATGTGCCTTGCAACCCTTTACATCCTTTGGTAAGAACACATAAGATTGACTTCTCCCATGGCAAGAAAGACCAATCTAGTAGGCCAAACCAAACTGATAATTCGAAGGGACTTGCAAAGATAACTCAATCACACATAAAAGAATTCAGAGAAGATTCAAATATTATTCATAGATAAACTTGATCATAAACCCACAATTCATCGGATCTCGACAAACACACATAAAAAGAGTTTACATTGAATAGATCTCCACAAGAGGGAGAACATTGTATTGAGATCCAAAAGAGAAGAAGCCATCTAGCTAATAACTATGGACCCATAGGTCTGTGGTAAACTACTCACAACTCATCGGAGGTCAAGGATGTTGATGTAGAAGCCCTCGTGGTTGATTCCCCCTCCGTGAGTCTTGGTGAAGGCTCAAGATGGGATCTCGCGGATCTGAGAGGATTCTGGTGGCGGAAATTGTGTTTCGTGGTGCTCTCCTGGATGTTTTCAGGGTACGTAGGTATATATAGGAGGAAGAAGTACGTCGGTGGCCGCCCGAGGGGCCCACGAGATAGGGGGCGTGCCCTATAGGGGGGGTGGCCTCCTATCTCGTGGTTTCCTCGGAAGCTTCTTGACTTGCACTCCAAGCTCTCTGGATCACGTTCGTTCCAAAAATCACGCTCCCGAATTTTTCATTCCGTTTGGACTCCGTTTGATATTCCTTTTCTTCGAAATACTGAAATAGGCAAAAAAACAGCAATATGGGTTGGGCCTCCTGTTAGTAGGTTAGTCCCAAAAATGATATAATTGTGTAAAATAAAGCCCATAGACATCCAAAAGGGGTAATATAATAGCATGGAACAATAAAAAATTATAGATACGTGGGAGACGTATCAGCTTGTGACAGGAGCGCCGTGTATAAGTCTTTTTGCTTCCTCACAATTTCTTCTTTGTGGGGGTCTTGTTGCTTGGGTGTAACCCCGAGATCACAGCCAACTCGTAGTAGTTGGGTGAATCTTCTAGGCGTTGGCCTTGTTTTTGACTTGATTTCTTGACATCTTGGCGCCTTCGGGTTGCCGCCTACAACCGTCTCTGGGCAAGCAGGGAGCTCATGGAGCAACTTGCCGCCAAGGATGAGAGCTCAGCGTTGCGAGTACTCTGTGCTCTTTTCTAGTGAGGCGGCGCTAAGCCTCCCTGCTGAGTGTACCGAGATTCGGGCCAATTGTGTAACAATTGGGCCAAATCTACGTCTTGTTCTTTTCTTACTGTTGATTCCTTCTTTTTCACTGGCCGAGTGCTGTCTGCCGGACTCGGCTGCTCTGGGCAGTCATCATTCGACCCGGCTTGGTGCCGATTACCGGCCTGCTTGGCGTCGAGGCAGCATAGCGAGGTGGGCGGCGGCGGCCAGCGGTCTCTTAGCGAGGCCAACCCGGCTGCATGAGCAGGTGGCGGGTCACAAGAAACGCCTCGAGGCGAGGTGGAGCTTCTTAAGGCGTAAGCCGCCAAGGTCGCGGAGGCGCAGCGGGCCCTGGTGGAGGCGGACCAGCAGCGCGGCCAGCTGGCCGACAACAAGGGCCAGCTCTAGGCCGAGGTGGAACGCCTGCGGGGCAGGTTACCACGACTGAGGGGGCCCGCGAAGACGAAGCCCACCGCCGCGAGGCAGCCGAGAAGGCGGCCGGAGACAAGGACGCCGAGCTAAAGGCGGCCCTTGCCAAGGCGGCCACTCTGGAGCAGGCGCTCGAGGAGCGCGACCGCGCCATGGAGCGGGAGCGGCGTGGTACGTTGCTTGAGGCGTAGCATTTGGAAGAGTCCTTTTCTAGTAAGTGCTGCTTCTTGTAGCTTGCTGGGTCGGGACCCGACTCTTCTTCCTTGTTGTTCTTCTAACTTGCTTCTTCCTTTGCGGCAGGGGCCTTCCCGGAGACGCCGCGGCTGGCGGAGGAAGTCGTTCGTTATCAGCGCGACCCGACCGGCGTTGTTGGGTCTGGGACGGATCTGCGGAAGGCCTGGACCTTCCCGGAGATCATCGCCGCTGCTGAGGCCCGCCTGCGGGTCTGGGGGCATAAATGGGCGGCTCCGGGCGGCACCGCGATAAGCGGCGTCCCTTTGGCGGGCGTCGTCGTGCGAGCACAACTTCCGCGCGCTGGCGCTGGTTGGAAAAGTCCGGACCGTCTTGGTGAGTGGCGCATCTCCGCCGCTCGTGTCAGTGCCGAGATGGTGCTCCGGTTTGCGCTGTCTTGGCATCCGGATCTTCAAGCTGGGCCTGATGGGCGGGCAGGCCAGCTTCGGGCGATTCTGCGCGGAGCGAGCCGACGGATCGCCTCCGAGCCAGCTACATCGCCGAGTTGCCTTTCTGCGAGATCCATCCGGGCCGGACGGAAGATGGCAGGGCCATGGATGGAATGACTCGACTTGCTTCTCCATGATCCGGAGGAGCTCGGAGGAGGCAGGCATCTGGCGACCACGAATCTTGAGGAGGACACGGTGTCTCGCCGGACCCGGAGGCCACGGGGAGAGGCGTCGGCGTCATGACAGCAACCTTGGAGATACTGAGACACTTACATAAAATTTGTTAAGTAGCAGGTCCACCCACCTTTGGGGTTTTAGGGTGTAATGAACTCCGGCCGTGGGCCTTTTGTTTAAATATCTATGTGTAAATGTCGTGAGTGTCTTTGCTTTTCGCATACATTTTTTGGACCGATTTCATGTGTTTTCCTTTCTCAAACCTCCCCCACCCCTTGAGTCAGGGCGGCCGAGGCTCGGTCCGTGACAAGGAGTTCGATTTTTGAAAAGCGCGCAGGACTTGGGTCTTTGGAAGCGTTGAGCCTGGCGAAACACCCTTGGGCAGTGGTGGCAATTCGGCAAAGCCGGTTGGCGAGCAGCCGATTGTGCGGCTGTTCATTTTGTGAATGGCGGGCCGGGTTGATCGACCCTGTGGCCTTTGACTTAGTCTATGAAGCATAAAGGAGCTTTGGCCCGTTGTGCTTGCCAGCCGACAACCAAAGCGGATCTGTGGTGGGGTGGCTATCGAGCCGGCCAGCCCCCGAGCCCCCGGGTCGAGCGAGTCAGACCGGTGGCCGGGTTCAGTGGTATAGTGATGCAGAAAAAATAAGGACGCAATAAATTGGTCGGCAAAAGGTAGCCCCCAAGTCTCGTTTGGGGACTCCGTAGTTTCATGCGTTTACAAAAGGTGACGATACATACACTCGTGCGGCTAACTATAAAACGGGCGGAGGAGTTCCGCGTTCCACGGCCGTGTCGTTTCTTCACTGGCGGTGTCCTTCTTGCGCTTCTTTGACTTGCGTGCATCGATGAGGTAGTAGGCGTTGCGATCGTGCAAGGCCCTGCTCACGATGAATGGGGCCTTCCATGGAGGGGATAGCTTGTGCTAGCCTGCCTGCTCTTGGATGAGGCGGAGAACAAGGTCGCCCTCGCGGAACGCAAGGGGCTTGATCTTCTTGTTGTGGTAGTGCCTCAGGCCATGCTGGTAGATGGCCGAGCGATTGAGCGCGAGGAGACGTGCTTCTTCGAGCAGGTCGACGCCATCTTCGCGGGCTTCTCTGGCTTCGGCTTCGGTGTACATCGCAACGCGCGATGAGTCGAACTCGACATCGGTCTGGATGATGGCTTCGGCTCCGTAGAGGAGGAAGAACGGGGTGAACCCGGTTGATCGATTCAGCGTGGTGCGGAGACTCCAGAGAACGGCCGGCAACTCGCCGATCCAGCTGCCGGGTGAGCGGATGAGTGGCTCGACGAGTCGCGGCTTGATGCCGGACAGGATGAGTCCATTGGCCAGCTCAACCTGCCCATTGGACTACGGATGCGCAACGGAGGCCAGGTCGAGGTGGATGCCGGAGACGGAGCAGTACTGCTCGAGCGCACCCTTGGCGAAGTTGGTGCCGTTGTCGGTGATGATGTTGTTCGGCATGCCGTAGCGCACCGCTATGTCCTTGATGAAACGGATGGCTATTGGCCCGTCTAGTTTCTTGATTGCTCTTGCCTCGATCCACTTGGTGAATTTGTCCCCTGCCACCAGCAGCTGCGTCATGCCGCCTCGAGCGGTTTTGAAGGGTCCCACCATGTCGAGTCCCCAGACCGTGAAGGGCCAGGCGATCTGTATGGTGCGGAGTGCTGATGCCGGCTGGTGGCTACGTGTGCTGAAGCGCCGACATCCCTCACACTTGAGGACGAGCGACTCGGCGTCCTCGGCGTGGGCGATAAAGCGTGGCGGAGCGCCTTGGCCACCGAGGATCGCGACGGCGTGGTGCTGCTTTTCGCCTGGTGGATGTCGAGGAGGATGTCGATGCCACGATCACCTTTCGGCCTAGCGCTGGAACACGCTGGTGGGGCCGTGCTTGACGAGCTCGTTGTTGATGATGCTATAGGCGGACGCCCGGCGCTGTACTTGTCGAGCCTCGGTCTCGTCCATACGGAGAACGCCGTTCTACAGAAATTCTGATATTGGGAGAGCCCAGGATGGAGCTGCCACCACGGGGAAGACGGCCACCAGGGTGGGTTCCGAGTCGCCAGCCCCCGAGCCGGGTTGAGGAGCCCCCGGGTCGGAGTTGGCGATGGTTGGGTCCGGGCTGATGGTGGCCGGGTTGAGCTGAGCAGCCCCTGGGCCGGGTTCAGCAGTCCCCGGGCCGGCTTGAGTGCAGCCGGATCGTTTGGAACGTGAATGGATTTGGAGTCCGGCGATGGCTTGACGGACGGCTTGCGCAGGTGTTCGAGGGAGACGCCGGACGGGATGGCTTGTCGTGACGAGGCGATCTTGGTTAGCGTGTCGGCTGCTTCGTTCTCCGCGCGTGGGACGTGGGGCAACTCACAGCCCTCGAAGGATCCGGACAGCTTCTAGACAAGGAAGTGGTAGCTTGCCATGTTTGAGTCGCGGGCGTCCTACTCGCCGGAGCACTGTTGCACCACCAGGTCCGAGTCGCCGTAGCACAGGATGCGCCGGATGCCGAGTTCCTTCGCAAGCCAGAGGCCGTGCACAAGGGCTTCATATTCGGCGACGTTGTTGGAGGCGGCGAAGTGGATCTGCAGCACATAGCGAAGCCAGTCGCCCTTCGGGGACGATAGTACGATGCCGGCCCCTAAGCTGAGTCGCATCTTGGACCTGTAGAAGTGCATGCGCCAATGCGTCGAGTCGGGAGGTGGCGGCAGGTACTGGGTCTCGGTCTAGTCGACGAGGAAGTCCGCCAGGGCTTGAGACTTGATCGTGGTGCAGGGCTCGTAGAGGATGGTGTGGCCGGCTAGCTGGATTGCCCATTTGGCGACCCGGCCAGAGGTGTCCCGACACCCGATGATTTCTTCGATAGGCGCCGTGCTACTGACTATGGCGACATGCTCTTGGAAGTACTACTTCAGCTTCTTGGCGGTGAGGTACACACCGTAACACATCTTCTGGTAGTGCGGGTAGTTCTGCTTGGAGATGGAGAGCACCTCGCTCAGGTAGTAGTCTGGGCGCTGGACGGCTTGGATCTTGCCCTTCTCTGGTCGCTCGACCACCAGCACCGTGCTGACCGCCCGCGAGGTTGCGGCTATGTAGAGCAACAGCGGCTCCTTGTCGGTCGGTGCGGCCAGGACTGGCGCGGTGGAGAGCATGCACTTGAGGTCTTGGAAGGCCTCGTCTGCCCAGGGGGAGCGCCCTCTCGCCCAGCCGGCTTAGAAAACGGCCGACCGAGGCCAAGCACCTGGTGGAATTCTGGACGTCGCGCAACCTAGCCGGCTTGCGCATGCGCTCGATGGCCTTGATCTTCTTCGGGTTCGCCTCAATGCCGCGTTCCAAGACGAGGAAGCCGAGTAGCTTTCCGGCCGGGACGCCGAAGACGCATTTTTCTAGGTTAAGCTTGACCTTGTATTCGCGGAGGTTGGCGAATGTTTCCTTCAAATCGTCGAGGAGCGTGAGGTGTTGCTTGGTCTTCACCACGATGTCGTCCACGTACACGTGGATATTGCGGCCGAGTTGTGGCAGCACGCATTTCTGCATGTAGCGTTGGAAGGTGGCGCCGGTGTTCTTCAAGCCGAACGACATGGTGATGTAGCAATTCGCCCCAAAGGCGTGATGAAGGGCGTCTTGAGGGCATCGGCGGGTCAGCGATCTGGTGGTAGCGGGGTAGCGTCCGGGAAGGGCGAGCTTCGCACCGGCGGTCGAGTCGATGACGAGTCGATCCTCGGGAAGCGAACAGATCCTTAGGACAGGCCTTGTTGAGGCTTGTGTAGTCTATACACATGCGCCAGGTCTTGTTCTTCTTCAGGACGAGGACTGGATTGGCCAGCCACTCGGGGTGAAATACTTCCATTATGAAGCCGGCTGCCAAAAGCTTGGCGACCTCTTCACCAATGGTTCTTCTCTTCTCTTCGGAAAATCGTCGTAGGGGTTGATGGACAGACTTGGCATCCTTACGGACGTGAAGTTTGTGCTCAGCGTACTTCCTCGGGATACCCGGCATGTCCTTGGGGGTCCATGCGAAGATATCCCGATTCTCATGGAGGAAGTCGACGAGCTCGCCTTCCTATTCTTTGTCGGCGATGCGCCTCGACAACGGACTTGCTGCAGCTGGGGTCTTCTGGGTTGAGCTTCACTTTCTTGGTCTCCTTGGAGGGCTTGAAGGCGGCCTCGTCGGCCGGGTCGGTAGTCGGGATCGATGCGGCGGAGGCCTCGCCCGCCATGGCGACGATCCGGTCGAGCTGGCGCTGCTCCTCGGCAATGACCAGCGACTCGGCTAACTTGGCGCCGTCTGTGATCAGGCCCTTGGGACCCGACATCTTCATCTTCAGGTACGCGTAGTGGGGAACCGCCATGAACTTGGCGAGCGCGGGCCGGCCCAGCAGCGCGTGATACACGCTGGACAGGTCCACCACCTCGAACCAAATTGGCTCGCGCCGGAATTGACTACTGTCGCCGAATAGGATATCAAGCCGGACCCGGCCAATGGGAGAGCAGGAGAGGCCGGGCACGATGCCATGGAAGATCATCCGGGTTGGCTCTAGGTCCTCGGCCTTGTGGCCGAGCTTGGTCATCGTGTCGCGGTAGAGGATGTTGATGCTGTTGCCGCCGTCGATGAGGACTTGGGAGAACTTGCATGTGCGCCGCGCGACGATGGTGGGGTTGAGGACGATGGCTTATCCACCTGGACTCGGCATGACCGCCGGGTGATCCTCCCTGGTCCAGGTGATCGGCTGATCCGACCAATGCATGAACTCCGGCTTGGCCGGGACGACGGTGTTCACCTCCTGCCGAAGAAGGTGCTCACTGCGCTTGTCATCGCCGAGGCTGGTGAAGACGACGTAGGCCGCGTTCTAGTCCGGGTAGGCATCGTTCTGGATCGTGCCGCCAGCGGGAGGCGGAGGTGGAGGCAGAGGCGGCTGCCCTGCGCCTGGAGCTGGAGCCAGAGCCGGAGGGGGCGGGATGTCTCCCCTCATGATGCGCTTGGTGATGGCGCACTACCGAAGCGTGTGCATGGAGGGTCTTGCGCCGCTGTGGTGCTTGCATGGGGCGTTGAGCATCTCCTCGAAACTCATGGAGGGTTTCCACGCCATCTTGCCGGTCTGCCGGCGCTTCACCGCCGCGTCCACCGCGGGCTCGGCGGCCGCGACAAGTCTGTTGTTGTGACACTACGCCGGCTGCTCGGCCTTGCACTTGTTGTTCTGGTGATGCTGCTGCCGGCTGCTTTCGCCGGCTGGCTTCGGGGGAGGAACCGGCTTCGCCTTGCCGGCTTCATCCAGCACCACCTAGATCTTCATGGAGGAGTCGGCGTTGGCATACTTGTCCGCCGTCACCATGAGCGCAGCCATGGTGGCCGGATCGGAGCGCAAGAGCTTGTGCTTGAGGAGGGTGCCGTCTCGGCACCGGCCGGCAATCTTGGATCGCTGGACTTCATGGGCGCCCTCGCGGCTGTTTCGCCTTCGGTCCAGCGTCACGGTACTCGCGACCCGTCTCCGTCGGCCCTGCGCACATGGCGAGCTGGCTAAGGCGACCAGGTAAACTTGTAGGTCCTGTGAAGTTGCGGACAAAGGCCTCCTCGAAATCGACCCGCGTTGATGCTGCCCATCGGCGAACTATTCAACCCGTGCCGACCGACCGCTGTAGCATGGCGGTGCATAAGCGCCTGGCGAGGCGGCGATTGGCACGGTGATGCCAATGGCGTGGTGTAGTCGGTGAGCGATCTTACGGCTTCACGATCCGTTATGCCAGGGTGTCGCGGGGAGCATGAACCCTTTTGGAAGGCTCCTCCGGATCGTGGGCGAAGCAGGTCAATGGCCGGGCGAGTCGTGGCGGCGAGCCACGAGGGCGGTCGGTTGGAGCAGACGCCCGGTCAGGCTGGCGGGTCAGCTGGAGTCTCCACTGCGGGCTCGTTGCCCGGGGCGTCGGCGGCTGTGGCGGCGGGTTACACGAGTCGGGCTTGGCTGAGTCGCCTCGCCGGCGGCGAAGCCGTGTCTGAGATTCGCCCGGGTCCGCCAAAAGCGGGCGGGCGGACCCGTCGGCTTAGCGAGCTGGTGCGGCGATCCTGTTGGGTGTTGGCGGCGTGAAGGGCTCGCGCATCCACCGATCGCTCTTTAGCTCGACCCAGGCTGGTTGAGGCCGACGCGGCTGCCTCCGCGCACACATGTTCTTCTCGGGGGGTCGTGAAGCGATTGGGCGGCGCCGAGGCCCGGCGTCGCTCCTCCCGGGTGCGCGCCGGCGACCGGCAGCTCGGCGCGGCGGGCGTGAGTCCGTGAGCAGCGTCGTGCTCCATCTGAGCGGCCTCCAGGCGAAGCTTGGTGGCGGCGAGCGTCTCGGATAGGTCCAGCATCTGCTGGCGCCTTTCTTCGAGCTGAGATCGGGCCTCGGCGACGTTGGTGGCATCGACGTCGGTTCCGGCAGAGGATCTGAGGCTCTGCATCCGGCGCGCCAGCGGTCGGATAAGCGGTCCGTTCGCGATGGCCTGGCTTCGCGGCCTTCCTCGTCTTGCTTTCGGCGAGGAGGCGCCGTCGCCGATGGCGTAAACCTCCACATGGATGTCCATCGCCCGGCGGCAATGCCACCGCCGAGGAAGCGGTCGGATGGTGAGCACCTCGCTGAAATCTTGTCGAGATAATGGGCCATGGGTAGGCGGACCAAGGACCCGAGGATCTTTCAAGACATCGGGGCAGGCGCGCCCCTCGGCCGAGTCAGCGAGGCGACCTTGAGAAGGCGAGTCCAGGCAGGCGACCTTGAGAAGGCGAGTCCAGTGGCGACCTTGAAGCCGAGTCCCAGGCGGCGACTCTGGACCAAGCCGACTCTGGGATTGCGACCTCTCAAGGGCCGACTCGAGTCGGCCCGCGACCCAGACCAGCGAGGTACAGCCCGTTGTGGCTGTCCCCTCGGACCCATGGGAGGAAGGCATGGCTCGGTGAGCTGCGTCACGGAGATCTCGGTGGTAGCGGCCTGTGCCATGCCACCCTGACCTCGACCACAGTGCACAAAGCCTTGTACCCTGACAATGGCGCGTGCGGCCGGAGATCGCAGACCCTCCGTCAATGAGATAGAGGCTCGGCGGAGAGTCCGGAGGCGGCCCTACGAGTCGGCCTCCCGGTCGGCCGCCTCTGGCGAGGCCCCCAAGCCATAAACCAGTTGGGCGGGGAGTGGCGGCGGTGATCACTGACGGTGGCGGCCTTTGTTCCCACGACCCCATGACCAAGCTGCGTCATCGAAGTCTTGCCTGATTACTCAGCCTGTCATGGGACCCTTGGTCGGCGGGCCCAATCGGCGGAGAAAGGCGGCTGCGAGAGGCCGGCGGCTGGGGCCACGCCTGGTCGGATTACCCTTGTACCCCGAGTAGGCCCTCTAAACCCAGGGGCACCCATGCAAAGGTTCGACCTGGATAGGTTTTAGACATATAGCAAGAAGGAAAAAGCTAGCCTTGCTCCTTCACCGCCTCCATACAGCTCGAGGAGCTCCATTGTACTATCACCCATAGTGATCATGCGGAGACCCCTTGAGCAGCGATGAGGTATTATCTCCTCGGAGAGCCCGAAGCTGGGTAAGATTCGCGGCGTGCATGTCTTCGCCTCATCCGTTTCGAGCACGGTGGCGTTCTACTCGCCCCACCATGATAAGCCACCCGTTGGCATATGTCGCATCAACCCCGACATTTGGCGCCCCCGTGGGGCAAGGTGCACGTCGTCCGGAGATCATTGCGGGCGGAACCCTCTTCCTCCTGGCGGCGCAGCAGCTCGGCTTCGCCGGATGGTCTGCATCGGCGCCTTCTTGCGGCGCCAAAAGCCGCCCTACGGCGGCGGCCTCGCCGAACTCATCGGTGGTCGCCTCTCCGGCGAGCCAGCGCCAAGCACCAGCGCAGGCGGCCCGAAACCTCTCGCGGGCCTCCTTGACCAACTTCAAGTCATTTGGCGAGCCGCCGTGAACTTGGAGTCCGTAAACTCCTCCGACCCGATGCTGGTCGACTCCGGCGCCGTATCGCGATACCTTCCCCCCAGCGTGGTGGTTTCTGACGAAACGCTTCCGTGCGAGGAGAGCGGCGGAGCGCCGTCCGGAGGTGCTTGTCATCGGCCCGGCGAGCACTCGGTGGCGCCCGGGACCCGCTGCTGCGGCCTGCAAGACCTGTCGCGCCCATCGGAGGGCGGATGCGAAGAATCTTTGGAAGCGCCGCCTTCAGCTCATTGAAGGCGCCAAAGTTGGCAAGCATGAGGCGCCTGTCGGCGTACCAGTATGAGTGGATCGCGCTGTAGGTGGCTCGTCGGCTCAAGCTGGGCGAAACCGTCTTGGCGCGGTCCGAGCCTTGGCAGCGACCATCGCCCGATCTGTTGAAGCGAAGCGCCCGTATCGCCACCTGCGGAGAACATCCGTGCGGCCCAGCGGCGGCGAGAGTTGAGAACCTCGGCGGCGAAGCGCGCCGTGCGATGACGGGCGAGTCCAGCAGCTCCTCGATGCGGTTGCTTTGCATAAAGCAGCGGCGGCGACGACCGTTGGCGCAGCAACAAGAAGAATGACGACTTACCCCTCGCCGAGATCAAAGCGCGACCTCCGGGACGCCGGTGGCGGAGTCAGCGGGAGAGAGAAGAGCGGCTGCGAGCCCTGGCGGACTCGCATCTCCATCGGCGAGACCAAGATGGCGCCCAGAGCGATGGAAGCGGTGATATGATTATCTGCCTCCCGCCTCGGAAAACGGCGAGTCTCCCGCCGCTGTCGAGCATCCGACTCTCGGAGATCGCCTCGGCCGCCGAGAAATCGGAGAAAACGGCGCCCGCCACGGATCGTCGACTCCACAGATCCTGGCGTTAGAAGAAGAAAACGAGCTGGGTCCGCCTTGCCGGGCCCCGCATCGAGAGCGAGCCCTTCCCCAAAGGTTCCGCTCCCTCGAGACACGCCCAAATACACGGCTCCGTGAAGCGGAGGATTGGCTGATAGACTACTCTCGGCCGTCGGCGCCATAGCGGCAACAAGCGAGTCACCGTCAAGTATGTTCCCCTCATGCTCCGAGGCACTGGCCGGACATGGCTGAACAACTGAAGCCCGTAGCATCAACAGCTGGGTCGACTTCACGAAGCCTTCATTCCCAACTTCACCGGCCGCATTACAAGCGACCTCCGAAGCCGCGCCCGGCTCTCCTTGTGCGTGCAAGGCCCGAGTCGATCGAGACTATCTCACTTGCGCTGAGGCGACTCGAAACTCCTGCGGCGTGCAGAGTGCAGGCCATCAGTACTTCTGGCGGGTGCGGGAGGCACCCTCCTCAAGCCAAGCTCCTCTGCGGCAGGCGAAACCCTCGATGAGCTGCTAGTCATGCTGCGACAAATGCGCCCGGCCGATTCCTCTATGAAGCGGAGATCCAAGTCAGCAGCGGTGGCAAGGTGATTCCCAGGCTCCCGGGGCGCCCGGCGGAGGCGCCAACCGGCAGCAGCAGCAGGCGACAACAAGCGCCAAAGCCCCGGCCGACTTCAGCGATCGGCGGGTTGCGCGATGAAGAACGGCAGCGGAAGGGCAGCCTCCGGCCAAGCGGCGAAAGGCGGCAAGTCCAGCTGGTTGCGGCTTTCTCCTATGGCGAACTACTGGATGGTCCTTGCAAGTTTCTGGCGGCGCGAAGCCGTCGAACCATACCACGAAAGTGCCAGCTGGCTCGTCGGGATCGCCAAGGAGGCGGCCTCGCCCCTCCGCCGCTGCAGGGCGCCGCCACCTCCGCCGCCTCCGCGGCGGCGGCACGGCCCGTCGGCGCGGTCAAGATGAGTTCCCGAAAACACGGAGCATCGTAGTGTTCACCGGTCGACAGATGACGGCGCAGCGGCGCCGGCAGCAACAGAAGTTAGCGATGGCGGCGAAGCCCGAGTTCATGCATTGGTCGAAAGCCTATCGGTGAGTCGGGCGAGATCACCCGGAGGTGATGCGAGTCGGGCTCTTCATATGGTTCTTGGAGCAACCTTGGCCCTTGACAAGCGGGTCGCCCGCTTCTCGCGATCTGATAGGCGGAGGCAGCAGCATAAACATCTTGTACAAGGATACCATGGAAGCTTCGGAATCGAGCGGAGGCGGCTGCGAGCAACCGCGCTGTGTTCCATGGGATCGTGCCGGCCTCTCTGATTGCGCCGATTGGCAAGATCGATAGATGTCCTCTTCGGAGACAAAGATCACTTCGCCGAGCGATTTGGTTGGTGGTGGATTGGAAACCAAGGGCGCAAAGGGCGCCAAGGGCGCCAGGGCGCAAACATGGCAAGCTACGCTTCTTGGTGCAGCAGCTCGGCGGATATTTTGAAGGATCACGAGTTCCTCCATGTACCAAGCGACAACGACCAGCGGATGCTTTGGCGCGAGTCGGCTCTACTGTAGCGATACCTTCGGCGTCGCCCTTGGCGCCTCCTCAAGCCGTCTATCAAGCCTTCACGAGTCCGACTCTATCTTCGTGCGGCTCCCCGAGATAGTCGGATCCGACTCAAGACCCAACAAGCGACCTCAAAAGCCACGGTCGGCCGGGGACTGCGCCCGGTCGGCCGGGGCTGCGCCCGATCGGCTCGAGGGCTGCGCCCGGTCGGCCGGGGCTGCGCCCGATCGGCCGAAATTCCCTCGATTCAGCAAGTGGCAGCGAGTCCAACCGCCGCCTCCCAACCCAGCCGCCCTCGTCCAAGTCGCTGTGGTAGCGATCGAGGAGATAGCAGCACCTTCATGGGCTGGCCCATTCTCAAGTTCTTAGTCGACAAGAGTTGCTGCGAGATGAGACTACGGCTCGGCAAGTACAGCGGCGGCAGCCTACCATAGTCAGCGGAGAATTAGTCGGTGCAGCATCCTGGTGTCCACCGGTGCTGCGTGGAGTCGAACAAGGCCAAGCGATCCTCAAGGACATCCATCGGGCGAGTGTGGTCACCACAGCGGCCTCGGCGCTTCGTGGCCAAGGCCTTCGGCCGCGGCTTCTTTTGGCCGACTGCCTGGAGGAAGCCAAAGAACTAGTCAAGAAGTGCAAAGGGTGCGGTGTTCGCTCCAAGCCCCTTGACCGGCCACGCGAAGGCGATCCCCATCGCTGGCCCTTCGCAGTTTGGGGCACTGGACATGGTGGGACCTTTCAAGGCGGCCCGGCGGCGACTCATTTACTCGTCGCGGTGGACAAGTTCACCAAGTGGGTAGAAGCAAAGCCCATCAAGAAATTAAATGGGCCCTGGCGGTGACTTTCATTCGCGACATCACGGTCTTGGTATGGCATACCACAGCATCATCACGAACAACGGCACCAACCGCCAAGGCGCCTTGGCTCGTTTGCTGCGACGCAAGGCATCCGGCGGACTTAGTGTCCGTTGCCCACCCATGATCAAGCGGCCGGTGGAGCGAGCCAGCGGCCTCATCCTATCCGGCATCAAGCCTCGATTGGTGAACCACTCGGCGCTCGGCCGGCTGTTGATATGAAAAGCGCTGCCGTCCTCTGGAGTCTGCGCGCATGACCCCAAACAGATCAACGGCTTCGCCATTCTTCCTCGTCTCACGGTGCGAAGCCGTCATCCGGCGGATATACAATTCGACTCTCGCGAGTCTCTATGTACACCGAGAGGAGGCTGAAGAAGCACGCCAAGGCGGCGTCGACTTCTTTGGAAGAGGGCGGCTGTTGGCACTCGGCCGGTCCAGCATCTACCAGTGAGTCTGCGGCGGTACTACAACCGCAAGGTCAAGCCAAGATCATTCAAGAGGCGACCTTGTGCTCCGGCTGATTCGAGAGAACAGCGGCCGGCCTAAGTTATCGGCGTATGGGAAGACCCCTTCATCATCGGCAAGGTCTTTGGAAGCAGCGCCTACTACGATCGGCGCTCGAAGCCTCGAGCACGCAAGAAGGCGACTACGGCAAAAGGCAGGCGCCCGTGGAATACAAATCTTCTTGAAGATTTTACGGTGATCTGATATGTATCGGGCTACTCCCCCTTTCTGTATTAAGCACCAAGACCTTAGGCCCCCCGAGCCGAGCTCGGGGACTGCCTTTTTGATTATCTGTATGATATGAATCTCGCTTCTGAAATGCTTCCTCCGCTTTTATCATACCGTCCGGCACTGGGTCCGACAAGTCGGCCCGGGGACTCGCCGCCTTGTGCTATTAAACGCTCCCTGAGGTCAGACAAGTAATGTGCAGCGCTCAAGCCGTCTCTCTGAAACCACAGCTCATGAGGCGTAGCCGATGAAGCGGGAGGCGGAAGCGGCACACATGAAAAAGGCTAAGGACTTAAGAGCTACGCATAGCTCAAGCGGCTCCAGTTCCCCCTACTAAGCCGACTCACGGCGAGACAGCTCATAGTTTCAACCTTTATTAAACGGTGACTTTGAGAGTCGGCGGCGATTCAGCCAAACTTGCTATGACACTTTAAAGCGACTAAGTACTTGCCCCCCAAGGTAGCTGGCGCTTGACCCAGCGGCGATCCATGAGCGGCTGCCCGGATAACAAGCGGCAACCAAAGGAAGGCGGCAAGGAAAACAGTCTAAAAGAGCCAAAAGCAAGCAAAAGCGAAACTTGATAAATATTTACATAAGGCCCTTGGCGAATACACCCAGGTGGAATTGTTCATAACTAACAAGTTTTTAAGCAAGAACAAAAAAGCAGGTAAAGTGATGCATCCTAGAGGCGGCCTCCGGGGCGGAGGGCAGGAGGCGGCAGCCAGGCGTCGAGGCGGTCGGTGGCGGTCTCGGCTTGAGTCGCCCTCGGCGGCGATTGCCTTGTCCTTAGAGGCTCGTTCTTGGGCCGATCAGGTGAGGCTGGTCGCCTTCTTCGTGCTCTGGCGCCTCCTCCTCCTCGCCTCGTCCTCCAGGCTCGCCCTCCCCTCGGTCTTTGGGCGGATTACCTCCATGAGTCTTCCTCGTACTCTGGGTGCATCCCAAACCACTCGGGCGAACCTCCTCGCCGTCGGCAGTCCGCTCGAACACGAAGACACTAGTGTCCGTGTACTCGGCGATAGCCGCCTTGCTCGGCAGGCGCCTTCCGGCCCCAGCTCGGCTGGGCCTCCGGCCGGGCAGCGGCGAGGCGGTCGAGTCAGCCAGTACCAGCCCTTAGCGAACTCGGGGCCGGCGTGCTCGGCGGGCGAGAACCTTCAAGCCTCGAAGTGACCGTGGCGACCTCCGGCCGGTCGGCCGTCCGGTGGCGGTGCGAAAGCCCGGCACCTCCGGCCTGAGGCGGTGGCGACTTAGGCGCCCGGCGCGTTGAAACGGCGCATCAGGCGGTGAGCAGGCGGCGAGCCCGATGCTCAAGATCTGCTCGTCGACAATGCGAAGCGCGTTGGCGGCGATCACTTTGCCTGCGCCCTCCGCTCCTCGATCCGCCTCGATGGCGGAGGGGCGGCTGCAGTGGCCGGAAGAAATGCGCCAAAGACAAGAAAGAAGCGATCAAGAAAACCGGAAGGCGATTCGGCGAAGGGTGAAGGACCAAGAAAGAAAGCTGGAGTTACCGCCGGCGGCGTCCTCGAGCGCGTGGTAGCGGAGGTCGGCATCGCCTCGCGGTCGGTCCAGCGGCCGCTCCATCTCGAACTTCGGCTGAAGGCTCTCCTCCGCGACTTGGCGTCCTCCTGCGCCTTAAAGCAGATCATACGCTTTCGGCCAGCTGCGTCACGGAAGGTCGCGGTCTTGGCGAGCTTATCGCACTCTTCCTCCTTAACCGACAGGCGGCGTTGGCCTCATCCAGCTGCCCTTCAAAGGCGGCATTGGCGTCTGAAGCCCAAGAAAGATAAACATCATCAACAAAGAAGGTCGCGCGGAGATCCGGCCCGGCTGCTCGGCGATCGGCCGAATCTCGGGGACTACAGCCGTCGTGGCCTTCGCGCCCGCGAAGAAGAAAGAAGGAAAGTCGCGGGAGATCCGGCCCATTGCTGCAGCGATCGGCGAATCTCGGGGACTACAGCCAGCAGTGCGCCAGCGCACCCAGCGAAGAAAGAATCCGCTTACCTCGACTCTCCGCGGATCGTGATCCGCTTCTCGGCTCTTCAGCGTTGCGGTTGAAGGCGGTATACCAGAGGTTGTGGTACTCCTGCAAAGGCCAGCAAAGCAAAGTCAGCCTTGGAGATCGCTAAAAGGAGTTCGAGCCGCTGCTCGGCGGCCGACTCGAACTCGGGGACTACACCCGTGGGTCGTTGCGCGCCTTACGAAAAAAGACAAAAGCGAAAAAAACCGTCGTGCGGGTGAGGCCCGCATGGCGGATCGTCTGGTGTAGAGTTGGAGGCCGCCTTCTTTGCGCAACTTGGGTGAGCGTCGAGCGCTGGTTTAGCGGGCGTTGCCGCCTTCGCGCACCAGCCGGTGGGCGGCGGCCTTTGGAAACCTCGGCGTCGATTCGCCATCTTTGGCGGTGTCGTCTCCGAGCCAGCGGCCTTCGGCTTCGTCCTCTCGACTTCGGCGGCGCGTCGGCTGGCGACCTGCGAGGAAGCAGCTGCGCGTCGGCGTCTCTGCTGAGTCGGCTGGCTGCTGCCGTCTTGGCCTCGGCAGGCGGCGGGGTGGCGGGCGGCGCGCGAGTGTCCGAGCCGAAGCGTCGCCACCTTCCTCGGCGAAGGTTGGCGGTGCCGACCTCCTCGGATCGCCACTGTGAATTCGAGGCGAAGCGGCGGCGGCGGCGGCGGGGACAAGCATCGCCCAGCGGCGGCGGCAACGCCTCGGCATCCCGTTTTGGCGTGGCGCGGCGCGTGCAGCCTCATCCGGATGTCATTTGGCGTTGGCGGCGCCTTGTGCCGCTGCGCCTTCTCGGCGCTTGGTCTCCTCCTCGCGCTTCTCCCGCGTTCCGCTCCGTCGCCTCCGGAGATCGGCGGTGGGGTCGACCCGCCAGCGTGTTGGAGGGCGTCGCCCCGACCCCATGGCCGGGGCGGCGACTCTCTCAAGGAGAGAAGGGCTGGAGAGGAAAGAGGCGAAGTCGAGCAATTCAAGCAAAAGTCGAGAAAAGAGCAAAGAGTAAGGACTTACGAAGAGACAAGCGGCGGCCTTTTCACTTCCTTCGGAGCGGTTGGCCTTGGCCGCCTCCTCCAGCAGTGGCGGCGGTCCCCACAGGCTTCTTCGGCCCGGCCGTCGGCGCTTTTCGGCCCGGCGTGGCGCTTCTTCGACCCGGCCTGGTTGGAGGGGCCGGCTCTCGGTTGGCGGCGCGGGATGACTTCTGCGTCGATGTCATCCTCGGGCCAGTCGGCGAAGGTCGCCGACGGCCTGAAGCCGCCCTCCTCCTCCTCCCCGCCGCCTTCGGCGTCGGCCTCCAGCGCCGCGGCTCCTAGGTCGGGGTCGTCAATGTCGTGACCTCGCGGTCGAGGGGCGTACTCCTGTGGTTCCTCGAGGCGCGGCAGCGGCGCCAAGAGGGATTCTGCTCAAAACCGACAAGATCGAGCTCAAGGTCGGGTACAAGCAAGATCGAACCTGGATGGAAAACTTACCACGGCGGAGGGTTGTCGTGATCGGCTCCTTGCCGAACTGCCACTCGTCGGTGAACTTGTAGTGGGCGATGAGGTTCACCATGTTCGCCACTTCCTTGCGACATGTCTTTGGTGCACAACCGGCTGGGATCGTGCGGCCGCTCATCTGGCGAGATGAGATGGGGCGGCCTTGGGCGAAGCACCGGCGCGCCACAAAGGCAGCCAGGAGGTCGGGCGGCGAGCCCCTCCGCTGCGTCAAGACTTCGGGCGCGCCCGGCGCCGACTCCGGAGGCAGCGTCTTGACCGTTGGGACCAGCTGGCGGCGGCGGTCGGTCGGCTTCGAGGTCGAAGGCGGCAAGTTGACCCGATCGCCGTCGGTGGCGGCGTTCTTCCGTAAGTATGTCTTCGCCACATCTTCACCGACTTCACCGGCGGATGGGCGGGAAAGGGTTGTCGGCCGTCGTGCGCCGTGGCGATGAGCGTGCCACCGCTGCGCGGCGTGCGGCAACTGCGTCTTGACCGAAGAAGAACTCTCCCCATAGCTCGATGGTGGGGAGAGCGCCGATGTAGCCCTCGCGCAGGGTGGCGGCGGAAAGCACCACCGCGTTGGGGGTGAGTGGTGCGGCTGAAGTTGGTACAGCTCGAGCAGCGGAGAAACCCTTCGCCGGGAGCCCCATCCAGCGCATGGTGCGGCGGAAGATGACCCTTCGCCTGCCTCCGCGCGGGCAGATTCCCGCCCGGCGCGAAGCGAGCCCGCGCAAATCAGCGCTTCGGGCGGCGGGTCGGCGGAGAACTTCGATGTCCTCGCGTCCACGTCTGAAGCCGTCCCATTCGCCGGGCCTTGGCGGTAGCGGGCGGAGGAGAGCTCATCGTCGGCGTTGGAGAAAGAGGCGGCAGGCGGAAGCAGAAAGAAGAAGCAGAAGGCGGGGAGGCGGTCGCGTGCTCTGGCGCTCCCCTCGGCCTATTATAGCCCGTGGGCTGAAAGCGAGGCGGCGTGGGGATCGCTGCGCCCACGACCCCGGCATACGGTTAAAAACCCGAAATTACGCCCGCGATAACGGCGTGGGGATACCAACCGCCCTCGGCGCGGCAGATCCGCTTCGGGGCGGCGCGGTAGTGGCGGGCCCCTCTGGCGGCCCGTCCGTCCGCAGCGTGGGCGGCGAGCTACTCGCCTCCGCGTGGCGTTCTGCGATAGGACCGTCTCGCGAGATGGCGAGCGTGGCGTCGCGCTGGTTTCCCGCCATGACTTCGCGGCGGCCCCTAAGCGAGCGGGCGGCTCTGCGGCGGCGAAAGCAGCGGCAACGAATCTCGAGTCGGCGCGCGGTAAGCTGCGAAGCCCGGCGGCGCCCGCGAGGCCGCCGGCACCGGGGACTCTTGTCGAGTAATGGGCGTGGGTTGGCAGACCGGGACCGAGATCTTCAAGACATCGGGGCAGGCGCGCCCTCGGCCGAGTCAGCGAGGCGACCTTGAAGGCGAGTCAGCGAGGCGACCTTGAAGGCGAGTCGGTGGCGACCTTGAAGCCGAGTCCCAGGCGGCGACTCTGGACCAAGCCGACTCGGGCTGCGACCTCTCAAGGGCCGACTCGAGAGTCGGCCGCGACCTCCAGACCAGCGAGGTACAGCCCGTCGTGGCTGTCCCCTCGGACCTGGGAGGAAGGCATGGCTCTGATGAGCCACGTCACGGGAGATCTCCGGTGGTAGCGCGCTGTTGCCATGCCACCTGACCTCGACCACGATGCACAAAGCCTTTGTACCCACAACAATGGCGCGTCGGCCGGAGATCGCGGAACCCTCCGTCGGTGAGATAGAGGCTCGGCGGAGAGTCGGAGGCGGCCCTCAGGTCGGCCTCCCGGTCGGCCGCCTCTGGCGAGGCCCCTAAGCCATAAACCAGTTGGGCGGGAGTGGCGGCGGTGATCACTGACGGCGGCGGCCTTGTTCCCGACCCCATGACCAAGCTGCGTCATCGAGTCTTGCCGGTGCTCGGCCTGTCCATGAGACCCGCCGGTCGGCGGGCCCAATCGGCGGAGAAAGGCGGCTGCGGAGGAAGCCCGGCAATGGGGCCACGCCACGGTCGGATTACCCTTGTACCCCCGAGGTAGGCCTATCTAAACCCCGGGACACCCATGCAAAGGTTACGTACTGGATAGGTTTTAGACATATAGCAAGAAGGAAGAGCTAGCCTTGCTCCTTCTGCCTCCATACAACTCGAGGAGCTCCATTGTACTATCACCCCATAGTGATCATGCGGAGACCCATGAGCAGCGATGAGGTATTATCTCCTCGGAGAGCCCGAAGCTGGGTAAGATTCGCGGCGTGCATGTCTTCGCCTCATCCGTTTCGAGGCACGGTGGCGTTCTACGCGCCCCCACCATGATAAGCCACCCGTTGGCATATGTCGCATCAACCCCGGCAGTACTCGTCGGCCATAAGCGCATCGCGGATCTTGTGATCTGGCGAAAAGGCTGACAAGCGTGTCGATGACGTCATCCGCCAATGCGACGGACTCGTCGGTGTAGGAGATGGGCCCCGTGTGAAGCATGCTCCCAGCCATCTCCTCGAGCTGCCCCACGGTGGGCGCCAACTGTTGTGGTGGGTGCACGGCAGATGCCAAGGGATGGCTAAACAGAGGAGGAGGCTCGAGGGCGCTGGTGGGCTCCAGAGGCGAGGTTGGCATGAGCGGGTGCGGGACGCTGGACATACCCAGGTTTGGGGCTCTCCGGAGAGATAATACCCCTAGTCCTATCGAGTGTAGTTGGATGATCGATAGTACAATGTTGCTCCTGGAGCTGTATGAGGAGGAAGGAAGCTGGCCAAGGCTTAGGCCGCTCCTTATCTCCGGTGTTGCGGCTTGGTGGCTAGTCCTATGCTTGCTTGTTCTTTCTGCTTCTCACAGGCAGCTTCGTGTATCTTCTGTTGCCTTGCCTTCTATTATCTTACATGACCTGCCTCTGTAGGCGCGAGTTCCTGGGGGGTTTTATAGATCAACCCACCACGGGTTACAATGGTAATATGCCAAGTTGGTGGGTCCGTATAGTCGGTGTCCGGGATACCGGGCTGGGTCCCGCTCGTGGACTTGTGGTTCGCCGGGTTCCCCTAGGTGCGAGCCCCACGTGCCTAGGGGAACTGTGTGCCATCTTGTCGATCATCAGGGCGTGGCCGAGTCGAGTCATGTATAGTGCTTTACTGTCATTTGCTGCTTCTTTGTCGTCGTGATGAGGAAGAAGCGTTGTTGCCACGCCATACGATCGATGGGCGGGTAAGAACCTTTGTTGCCATGCTCCGGCTGACCATAGGCATGGGTGAGAACACTGTTGTCTTGGTCATCAGTGACTGTCGTCTCGTCCCATCGTACGGCTTCGATGGGACGGGATCTTGACCCGTGGTTGGATTGCAGCGCACGCCACGGGTGGGGTCGGCTTGTTGGGGAAGCCTTGGTTGTGCGGGTTGGCGCTGCGCCGATTCTTTGAGTCGAGTCGGCGTACCTTCTTTGGAGTCGGAGGGTTGGCGGGATCACGGGCCTTCTGGGTCAGCGACCGGCGGTAGCGTGCCGGTTTGAGGCGATGTGGGCCCCATCGTTTTGAAGAGGATCCGGGTTCCGTTGCTGCGGGGTTCATCCCCGACAGAGATTCTGGGAACCAGAGAGTTTATTGGGACTCATGGGCCCTAAGTGGAGAAGAGGAGGGGCGGCCAGTGCAGGCCGCACACCCCCTCCCCCTCTAGTCCGAATAGGACAAGGAGGGGGCGCCCCCCTTTTCCTTCCTCTCCTCTCTCCCTTCCTTCGCCCTCCTACTCCAACTAGGAAAAGAGGGAGTCCTACTCCCGGTGGGAGTAGGACTTCTCCCTGGCGCGCCTCCTCCTGGCCGGCCACCCCCTCCCCCTTGATCCTTTATATATGGGGGCACCTCTAGATACAACAACTAATCTCTTGATCTTTTAGCTGTGTGCGGTGCCCCCTCCACCAGATTCCACCTTGATAATATCATAGCAGCGCTTAGGTGAAGCCCTGCGTTGGTAGCATCATCAACACCGTCAACATGCCGTCATGCTGACGGAACTCTCCCGCAAAGCTCTGCTGGATCGGAGTTCATGGGACGTCATCGAGCTGAACGTGTGCTGAACTCGGAGGTGTCGTACGTTCGGTACTTGATCGGTTGGATCGTGAAGACGTACGACTACATCAACCGCATTGTGCTAACGCTTCGCTTCGGTCTCTGGCAGATGCGTGGACAACACTCTCCCATCTCGTTGCTATGCATCACCATGATCTTGCGTGTGCATAAAATTTTTGAAATTACTCGTTCCCCTAGCGGTGGTATTAGAGCCTGGTTTTATGCTTAGATGTTATCACTAGTCTGAACCGGCCTTTAGTGCGGTTCATGGCGAACTTTAGTGCGGTTAGCCAGCGGCACTAAAAGTGAGACTAAAGGTCCCCTCCCTTTAGTGCCGGTTAAATCACGAACCGGCGCTAAAAATGCCACCGTGTACGATCGAGCCCGTTGCGTGTAGGGCATTAGTACGGTTAGTAACACCAACGGTACTAAATATTTAGTGTTTTTTAATTTTTCTTTAATTTTGTGTTTTCAATTTAATTTAGTGATTGTTTTACATTCTAATGAGTTGTTAAATAATTAGGTGAAAGTACCGCGGATTAGTTTTGACTGGATGCATTTATTGGATATCTCTAGCTAGCTACAAGCTAGCTAGCTTGCTAAGTGATCAAGTATATGCCATATCCATATTATACTTGATCAACCTATAATATATACGGATATGGCATATACTTGATCACTTAGGTAACGTAGGAAAAATATCATCACCAGCACTAGCTTAAAGAAGAAACATTCACTTGTACCAGAAGCAAAAATATCATCGAGTTCAACATGCATGATTGTACCAGAAACATTCACTTAAAGAAGAAGCGTTCATATATAACACCACAAAAGCAAATCACTTAAGTTCAGAACGAAGAACACGGACATGAAAGGACAAGTACTAATTAAGAGCAGCGTGAAGAACTAGCTAAATCACTCCTGCTAGCTACTCTCTCTGG